>MU968307.1:2563344-3158536 GCA_034641835.2 Pinus albicaulis
GGTTAACCATGAGTTTTTATCCACCATTGAAAATGTGACAAGTAAGTACTTTTAACTCAAACAATGCCACCTCAACCATTAGGGATGATGTCATCCCCTAAAATGTGATAGGTTCTCATAAAGTGAATTTTGATTGTACATTTTCCTTATGAGGCCCATTTTAGACCTAAAAATTCCCCTAATGCCAACGAGCTATCCTGGGCCCAATTTGGGCACTGTGAAGGCACCCAAAATCAGGTTGCAACATGGGAGGCGCAAATGACACAATGAGGATGCAAATGACCATTTGCTGATATTTTTCAATTTTTTTCGGTTTTTTCCAGTTTGACCATGGTCGATGAGATTTTTACCAATGTAAATCATGGATGTAAAAGTAATTATGATGTGAATAAGTTACCTAGGGGTAGAATCATTAGGTAAAAGTTATCATTAATTCAAATGAATCAGTTGGAATGCATTTAGGGAGGAGTCACTTGGATCTCCCTACACTCTAGGTATCAGTTCAAATTATTGTGGATCAGCTCCTTAAGTTAGGGATTCGACCCCTGAGGTTGGGAAAGGTTGTTTGAGGCCTATATCATGTCATTTTTGACTCATTTTCAAAGGTTGGGATTAGTTGGGAGGTCAGTTTGTTGATCAAGGGACTATTGTACTCAGTTTGCCCAGTTAATAAAGAAGAGTTGCAACTATTTTTTGGGATACTTATGGTATGATTTTTATCATTGTTTTTTCTTCAGTTTCATATGTTAGAATGTGTTGTATTCATGTTCATTACATCTCTATGGTATGGTCTCTTTCAAGTTGCTTTCTTCCTAGCTTCTCCTCACTCTCAAAACCACCCATCACAATCATCTTAAAGTGATAACCCTTATACCTACCTTGCCCCATTGAATCCCTGCAACCCTATCTCATTTGCCCTGACCTAGCTCCCTCGACCTATTTCTTCATCTAGTGAAACCCAACCAAATCAAATCAAAACAACCCCTGCACTCCATATCTATCCTAAAACCCTAATTCCTCCAGCCCTCTTAGTTGTGACCTTTAGGAGAGAGCCCTCTTTGACTTGGTAGGGCTAGCTACCAAGTCAAAATCTTGGTCTATGGTTACCTCTGTTGGGATTCCTTCTTCAGCATTGGGAATCTGGCAGAGTGATAACACAACACATCCCAAGAAACTTCCATAATGGTCTTGTTCTTTCTTTCAACTACTCCATTTTGTTCACGGTTGAAAGGTACAATAGTTTCCTTCTTGATTCCTACTTTTTCGCAAAAAATAATTAACTCATTTGAAATGAATTCTTCTCCATTGTCAAACCCAAAGACTTTGATCCTCCTTCCGATTTGATTCTCTATTAGGGCCTTGAGGTCCTTAAACATATTGAATGCTTGGTCCTTGTGTTTCAAGAAGAAGATCAATGTTTTGAGGGAGAAGTCATCTACAAAGATTATGTAGTATAGATAGCCACCAAGGTAAGTCATTAGCATGAGTCCACATAGATAAGAATGTATGAGTTGTAGTATTCCATTAGTCCTACTCCTGCTAGAAGGGGATGGTCCCTTTATCTTCTTTCCACTTGCACATCCTAGAAAAGCCCAATCATTATTTGCTTGAACCTTAGGCATACCATAAACCATCCTTCTCACTTTAGGCAGGCCATCATAATGAAGGTGAGTGAATCTTTGGTGCCATGGCTCACATTGATGATTGCTATCATGAACTAATGCTCATTTAGGTATTCCATTGACTTTAAGAAGGCCTTCGATTCTTGATACCAAAGTGAAGGCATCCCTCAAGTGATCTTCCATTGGCCAAGTAAGGACCTTTCCTCTCATAAAAGCAACTCTCATTCCCTTATCCTCCAATGCAGATATTGATATAACATTCTTTTGCAATCCCAACACATAAAACATCATGTAGATGTATGGTTTCACCATAATCCAAATGAAATGAAATAGAACCAAACCCTTTCACACGAAAACTAGAATTGTTCCTAAGAATGATATTCAAATTTGTCTCCCTCTCAACCAGGTTTGAGAGGACTTCACGATACCCAGTGAAGTGTCTGAGAAGCCCTAGTATCCACTAGCCAGCTATCAAACAAATCCAGAGTAAATGAACTAGAAAGAGCATAAATAAGGAAGTATTCAGATTGAGTAGTAATTGCATTATTATCATACCTCGAGTTCCTCGATCTCTTTTGAGGAAAGTGACCTTCTCAATCCACATGAGCTTCTCTTCTTCTTCTATCATTGAACATGTTGTTGAAGCCACGATTATTGTAGTTGCACCTTCATGCTTTTCTCTTTTTCGAACAGTCTCGGGCATAGTGACCATGCTTGTGGCAATTGTAGCGTTCAATTCTTTTCAATCTTCTACTAGAGTCCTTGAATTCTAGAGCAAGATTTCTTGAATTAGATGGACCTCCTCTTCCTTTCTTCTTCTTGGGCTTGAGCAACAAATGCAGACGGATCTCCTTCTTCATGCTTTTGAATCCTTCCTCTAGAAATGGTCTCTTCTTGAGTGCAATTATCAATGAGCTCATCAAATGAAGGAAACATGTCATTATTGCTAATAGTTATAATAAATGTATCCCAAATCAGAGGAAGACCTCAAAGTGCAATTAGAACTCCCTCTAGAAGTAACTTCACTGATAGACAACAATTGATCCTTGAGTTGAGATATCCTCATGAAGTATGATTGCGCAGTCTCTCCCTATTTCATCTTAATGTCCTTGAGTTGATTCTTCAAGGATAGAATGTAGCTCAAGTTATTGACTTAATACATCCCAACTAGCTTATCATACATTTCTTTGGACTTCTTCAACTTTGAAATACAAATAATCAAGTGATCTCTCAACGACTCAATAATAGTATTTTTAGCTTTAATCTCACCATTCTTGTTCTTGGATTTGATAGTAACGAAACCATTCTCAAGTAGCTTAGGTACCTTTCCTTCAACATATTCCAAGACATCATTTTCATCCAAAGTCACATGCAACCTAGTTCTCCAAACAACATAGTTAGACGAGTTTTTCAATCTTGAAGTATGAGGTAGACATCTTGATCCAATCAAATTAGCTTCTTCAAATTAGATTCCTTCATAGGTGATTGCTCTTGTCTCCTTGGGCTTGTCTTCACCTTAGCTCCGATACCATGTTAATTTTTTAGTGTTTTATGCTTGACACAATCACTTATAGTGATTCTTCTTCAATTATCAATATGCTTTCAATCTTCCAATATCAATAAGCAATTGTAGATAGAATAATAAACCAAATTCACAATAGAAGACATCCAAGAACAATAGATACATAGTAGTTTAGTCAAAGACCAAGGAAAAACCCCACAAAGGGGAAAACCATTTCCAAATTCTTCTTCTATTAGATTCTCATCAAATGTTCAATAGACGCATAGTCCAAGTACATTAATAACAAGTCAAAGGTCAAATCCTTGACTATCCAAACCAACCATCCAATAACCAATCAAAGATGAGCCCAAAAGTTAAATTTGGTCAAAATTCAAATTTGAAATTTTTGGTCAAAGTCAATAGCAGTCAATGATGCCCTAACTAATCAACGGTCAACTATTACAGTGCTCCAAAAATTTTGGTCAAGGCAACAAAGAATTCAGCCTCTTTCCTGTAGTCAAAATTGGCCATAATAGTCTCAAAAATCTGCCCATAAGATCTAGTCAAAGTCAAACCTTGACCTGCGGAAACCCTACCTCAAAAATGTAGTCAAAGCTTGGTCAAGATTCCTATAAAATATTGGTCATAGTAGTGAACTCAGCCTTCCAAACAAATCCAATATACCAAGTCAAAGAAGGTCAAACCAAGTCCAAACACCAAAAGTCAATGATAGTCAAAGGTCCAAAACAAAATGTTAATGCAGTTGACAAATTCCTATCTCTCCTCTTTGTGCATGTGATCTTGGACCTACAATTTCAAACTTGTACGAACCAATCAAGAGAAGAAATGATGATGTTATAATGGCTCCAAGTGATGTGACCTTTAGTGTATTTATATGTGGTTGATGAGGTGGAATTCCTTTGCCCAAGTCAACTTGTATTTTTCGTGCAGTTGCGGTTCCATATTAAAAATAATATTTTTCCTTGTGCAAACTAAATTCTTCCAAGGGCTAGTAGGATCTCGAAAGGGTGAGGAGGGATTTCCAAAGGAGGGAATTTCACCCTAAGCTACCAAATTTCAACACTTCATGTGGTTAGGAATGATGATGTGGGCATTATTTAATGATGATATATTGTTGAGGGAGTTATTACTTGATAATTGGATACCTTTTGAACATGAGATGTGGTATTTGGACTAAGGAGCATCTTCTTGACTCATCCATGGCATATTTTAATGAGAGAAACACCTTTCAAAGGATAGCACCACCTTTAGATCCCTTTTAGCTCACACGTGTCAGCTAAAAATAGGTTTACTTTTATCTGTATTCATTGAGTTAGTTATTTTTGGGGTTTCCCTGTGACCTACTTAACTTGTAATCACATTTTATATTATTTTTAGTACTTTTAGTGCATTTTGGACTAGATCAACTTTATTGCCCTCATATAAGTAGAGGGAAGTAGATTTAGCTAAAATTTATTGTCACTCACACTTAAGAGAGTGTGCACTAGCTTGTCTTCTTTCTCTAGGCTATTATGGAGCATTAAATGTGCAAATTGTCTTGGATAGGATATTGTGACTAGATGGATTTTTTGTTTGAATGATGAAGGGTGATTCTATGGTGATTTTGTGCAAACATATTGCAAGCATCTTCTTTCATCTTGTATTTGTTGTAGAATTAGGGTTTCATTGAAATTTTCATCAAGTGTGTTGAATCTTTTATGGCTCTATCATCTCCTTTACAAGATTGTCATCAAGTTTCCATTACGGAACCTTAGTATAGTATCCTTAAATTATCTTCAATTTGTCGAAAGTTGTTATGGTTTGTGGATTAAATAAAACTCTTTGTAGCTTTTTCTCTCATAAATCACTTCCATCGATCTTATTCCATAGTCTTTGCCTTAGACTCCATTAGCCCCTTGATTGAGAAAACCCCTATTTATACAAAAGGAATAAATTTCTAACTTCTAGCTCCCATTACTTTTAAGGCAATGTTAGGGTATTATTTAGTTAATTAATTTTAAATATACTAATGACATATTCCAAGCCTTCCTTAACATAAGAAGTGCCAAATACATAAATATTGAATGACTAAAAAGCTAACCAATTATTACAAAATCATGAGCATACATACAAAATATCTCCTAACATAAATCTACATAGATAAAATCACCCTTCCCAAAAGCATCTAACAAAGCCACTCTAAAAGAGGGTGGATGATAAAATCCCATTAATTTTGGATTGCATTCTCACCAACCTTAATTCTCTATAAATCTCTTTCAAGCTCATGAAAATGTTAGCTCTTCTTGGACCTCAACAATTGCTATATCATTTCCTCACATAGACTGCAAATGGCTGTTCGTGTATCATTGAACATACAAAATATTCTTGTTTGTTGTCTGATCCAAATCCTCATCCCAAGAATGTCGTTTTTTTATATTTTTGTGAAGTTTCAATCCACTTCAAAGATGTCAAGGTTGCGGAAAAGAAGAAAAAAGATGTACCTTTAGAGTAGAATAGTTATTTTATATCAATCTATACAACATAAAAGATGTGAGCACAACTAGATCTTACATGTGTGCAATGATCCTACACTTATATCATTGAATCTGAATAAATATGTTTCCTCTTACAAAAGAAGTGATGAAATACAAGAACTGTAAATATTGAAGTTGCAACAATTGTTACAACGATGACTATAAAACTCATGATTTCCATTATATTGGCCACTTAGCATATAATAAACAAAAACCTAAAACTGTGTATAACTGTACTGCTGATGTCTATCAAGTCACAGCCTTATCCTAAGAAGGCAATCTGTGCACTGTGAGCCTAGACAGATAGATACTGATTTGAGATCCAACTGTCCGTGATATTTCTCAATTTGTCATGCATTGTACAGATTGTGTAGACCTTGGAAACTCAACTCTGAAGATATTATGATGCCTTTTAATGAACAATTGGTCATTACCATGAGCACTCTAACAGCAACAGCACCAAATAAGCAATCACTTGATAAAGAGCAGTTGTTGGGTCTGCACATTTCAAACCAATACTCCAAAAGATGTGCAGGCTTGATTTCACAACCTCTGGAGACCAAACTGCACAAGATGATTCAGATAGCTCAAGCGTTAGTCCAAAAGAAATGGGAAAAAGACTACACAGCATGCTACATTTTATAATACTAACAGAAGTTATACTGAACTTACACAACAAAATATAGATTCCTAATTTCTAATTGTCTGCTAACATGCAGGGAAAGATAATCCATCCAAGATCAGTTTCCTTTGCATATCATGCAATAGTTTATCACCCTTTGGATTTATCTAAGACAGGGAAAAGAGGGATCTTACTCTTCCAAGAATGCGGGCATTATACTGAATAAGGAATTTCTTCTATTGCAAAATAGGATTCTTATTGATGTTTGTATGCCCAACCATTGTTTTTTAGATAAGCACTTGCAGCTGCTTTGATACCAAAATTTGGTATAATTTGATCAGCTCTTAGCGGTTCTCGTGTCACCGGATCAAATTCTCCCACCTGGTACATAGAATAAATTTCAGATCTCCAAATTAAGTGAAAAGGTGAAATAAGAAGTCCCATACACTTGTAATGACCTTCTGAAGATGCTCCAAAAGAGCCGACTTTTCATATGTTATGCCACCTGGAGTTATTACGGGATCCTTGAAGATTTCCATTGTTATATTGCATGTCAAGTAATCTGGAATCTGCAAATCAACTTCAGGCAGCATTGTCCCATAAGCATTAAATAGAAAAAAACTCATGCTACAGCACAACAAACAGACACAATATCTATGACATATGCAAATGCCCGCAATTCATTGGTGCATATAAAAATAATTTCACCTCTGCTGGTCTGTTGTGCTCAGAAGCCTTGTCAAATACTTCAGAGAGTGTACAACATCTATCCTTGTATATGTCATTTAAACTCAAATATTCTTCTCTTTTACGAGTTCTAGACCTTTGCTGATAATCTCGTGCCTCAGCTCTTCGAGCTGAAACGTCATATGCCCTGTCATCATCTATAACAATTACATGATCTCTAGATTTCTCAATTGTTGATTCCAGACGTTTAACAGCCTCCTCATATTCTACTTTTAAAGCTCTTTCACAAATTGTCCTGTCAAACAAACAAGATAAGCCATCAAAAGATTTTATAAGGTCAATCCTTCAACTTAAACTCCTTGCATTTGCATATGGGTACATATACAAATGGGAATGCATACAACACTGCAAATAGCAATAGTCGTTCATAAAAGCATACTAAGAGGCAGTATGAACTAATGACCAGTCATCCCATATTTAAAAGCTTTGGTGACCATATACTGCCATTTCTCATAGTATTCAAACCATTGTTGTTCACCTACAAAGATATAAGTTAGCAATTTTTTCCTAGTCAACCTAGGGTGACTATCTACTGCTAGCTCCAACTACCTGTTAAAATTGGATTCACAGCACTCCTTAAAATATTGATATGTTGACACAGGAAGAAAGGATGGCTTTACTTAATGCTTTCAGCCATTCCAACTTTTACTTGCTTTGAGCCATTGGATTAACAACTAGTTTGAGAGAAAAAATGTTTCATCCATATATGAATATTGAAGCACCAGTACAAGGGTTGGACAATTTTTGGTAGCAGTGAAGATCTCACTTCTCTATGTTCTAGTCTCTCAGACCACTACCTCCACAACTCACACAGCCTGCCACTTAGCACTCATTATGGTGCAACCAACTTCTTGGGTAATTTGTGATTTCATTCAATTATGTTTGATTCTAAAATGTATTCAAGGCCATTGAATGAGGTTTCTTTGCAGTGTGATGGTATATTGAAGTGCACTTATTTTGAATTATTTCACTCGAAGCGCACAATTGTGTATGGCATCACTTTCAATTCTGTTGCTACTATTACATTAAAAAATCTAATCTAAACCATTATAAATTTCATTCTCAAAAAGTGCTTGACTTTTGGTTGCTAATCGACAAGCCAAAAGTGAAGCTTTGTTGTATGCTAATCAAATTGAAGTTTTACACAGGAATATTATGTGGATAATGGCGTACATCATCTAGGGATATCCCCTAGAGATTGGAAAACACCAGTCCAAACAGACAGATTTTCAACTGTGACAGGGTTGACTATCTAAAAGTGTCATGTCGGTTTGTCAATAAAGATTTGCATGATAACACCATCATAAACCTTTGAAATTCTCATTGGAGGGAGAACTCCCCAAGATCAAGATTTTGGTTCCCCTTGAAGACTTGATGTCCATGCCAAGTCGGAGAAGACATCAATCAATTCATTGCCACGGGATGTAATAGATCCCAAGGGGGTCAACCCCAAGTATACCTCAGTAGAGGTAAGGCATAGCGTGATCTTGCTCCTTTCTATATCTCTTTCTTCCTTAGCGATTTGACTTTAGATAATTTCATGACAGATTCTGGTGCTTCAACTAACATAATGACTTTGGAAATCATGTGTGAACTAGAATAACAGGTTACTAGGCCATATAAGAAGGCACAGACCATGGATTTTAGGGAAGCTTCAAGTGTGTGGGGTCATTTGGAATTTAGAGGTTAGGTTGTGCGCATCACTTGAGAGAGTTTAGACCATAGATGTGGTAGTCATTGATTGCCCTCTGAAGCGAGGAATGTTGTTGTCTAGAAAGTAGACCACTGATGTCAAAGGTTGCATACAGATTGATTGGACTTATGTCATCATTCAACTTTCCCCACATTACTTGGGGAGGCTATACATAGAGCAGAAGATGTTATATCCTCTGTTTTAAAAAACGGCCTGACCGAAACTGACCAGGCCTGGTCAACCGAGCCGGTAGGGCGGCCGGTCCGACCAATTAGAAAACCAGCCAGGCTGGCCAGTTTATTACCGAGCCGGCCGGTTTTTGTAATGGCTCGGCCGGCGCGGTAATAAACCGGCCGACCAGGCCGAGCCCGATTCAACCAGGCCTGGTCATAACAGCTGGCCAGTGGGCCCATTTTTTCCGATTTTGTGGACTTGAAAATGGAATTTAATTCGCTGTTAGGGTTTTTTTAGCTTGTCTAAGCCCTCCCAATGCTATATAACTAACCCAACCCCTCTATTGAGCTCACATCTTTCTCATGCAATTTGTTTGAGCATTTGTGAGTGTTTTCTGAAGATTGTGGAGTTGGTTTTGGAGCAGCAGTGAGGAGCTTCTTGGGAAAGTTTTGGAGCAGCAGTGAGGAGCAAATTGGCAAGCTTTGGAGCAGCATTGAGCTAGAGGAAGCTAGAGGCTAGAGGTATTTATTTTTTCTCTACTAAATCTGCCTTTGTTTGTTTTATTTATTTAGCAAATCTAGCATTTGCCATTTGCATTTGCATAGTTTTTGGCATTTGCCATTTGGTGAAAGAAATGAACATAGAATGAATAGTTTTTTTTGTTTTCATGTTCAGATTTAAACATTTTATTTCCAAGTCAAAAACTCAGTCCAAAATGGCCCCTAGAGCAAAAGACTCTGCTTGGGCATATGCTGAAATGGTTGGGGATCAAATGTTTTGCAAATTTTGCAAGAAAAAAATTAAGGAGGGTGGAGGGGGCATTCATAGACTAAAACTACATTTGGTTGGTGTTAAAGGCCAAATCACTGCATGTGAAGCAGAAAACATTGGGGAAATTAGGAAGCAGTTGAAAGAACAGTTTGACAAGTTTGAGCAAGACAAAAATAGGCAAAAAGAAATACAGGCTGAAATTGGGAGGAAGAGGAATATACAACATATGATGGCTGGCAACTCAAGTTTTGAATCTTTTAATTATGAGGATTCCTCATCTATCCCTTCCACTGATGCATCAAAAAACCCCTTTCGCTATGTTCCTCCCTCTAGGGAGTCTATTTCTGACAAGGGGAAGGGTGCAATGAGAAATAAGGGTACTATTAAAAGTTTTTTTGTGCCCTCATCTCCTTCTGATAGTGCAACTGCATATGGTCCTAGTCCTCACACTGTGCAACCCACTTTAGATGCTCATTGGAAAAAAGAATTGAGAGATAATGCTTGTGAGTACATTGCTAGATGGTGGTATGATGCTGATATTCCCTTCAATGCTACTCGTTCACCATATTATGAACCTATTTTTGATGCCATATATGTTGCTGGAAAGGGCTTCAAACCTCCTACTCTGCATGAGTTAAGAGGATCTTTTTTGCAAAGAGAGATTTCAAACATTAATGATTATTTGAAAGAGTTCAAAAACTCATGGGCACGTACAGGATGTACCATCATGTCAGATGGATGGACTGATCAGAGGAACCGTACCATCATAAACTTTCTTGTCTTTTGCCCACGAGGAACCATGTTTCTAAAATCAGTTGATGCATCTGATAGGGTGAAAGATGCACAGATGTTGTTACAGCTTTTGGATGAGGTTGTTGAAGAGGTGGGGGTGGAAAATGTTGTTCAAATCATCACAGACAATGCCTCCAACTATGTTCTTGCTGGTAAATTGTTAGAGGAAAAACACCCAACCATTTTTTGGACCCCATGTGCTGCACATTGCATAGACCTCATGCTTGAGGATATTGGCAAAATAGACTGGATCAAGAACACTATAGAGCATGCCAAATGCATCACAAAATATATTTACAATCACTCATGGATTCTGAGTTTGATGAGGAAATACACAGGGGGCAAGGAACTTATTAGGCCTGCCATCACTAGATTTGCAACACATTTTTTGACATTGCAATCTATGGGTGCCCAACAAAGAAACTTGCAAAAGATGTTTTCTAGTGATGAATGGAATGAAAGTCAGTTCTCTCGCAAACAGGATGGCAAAGACATGAAAAGGAAAGTTGTTGAAGAAATATTTTGGAAAAGGGCAGCAAACATTGTGAAACTTGCTGAGCCATTGGTTAAGGTGTTGCGCTTGGTGGATGGGGAAAGATTGGCTATGGGCTTCATTTATGAGGCTATGGATCAAGCAAAGGAGCAGATAAGGGCAACATGCAAGGACAGAGTGGCTAAGTATGGGCCCATTTGGGAAATCATTGATCAGAGATGGAACAATCAACTCCATCGCCCGATACATGCAACTGGGTATTTTTTGAACCCAAGGTATCATTATAAAGCTCAGGAAACAGGAGCTTTGACTGGAGAGGTTAGAGATGGATTGATTGACTGCATTGATCGCATGATCCCCACAGAGAGTGAGCAGTTGACGATACACAGGCAGATCACTATGTTCAGCCATGCCACTGGTACCTTTGGCAAGAACCTTGCAAGGATTGCAAGGGAATCAGATGAGCTAGGTAAACAAAGAATTTCAATTTTCAAATTTATATTTTATAATTTATTATTTTGTATAATTGTTTATAAAATTATAATTTCAATTTCAAAGTTGGATATAAATTGTTGAGCTAATTGAAACTCATTTTTTGCAGCACAATGGTGGGAGGCATTTGGTGCCCACTGTCCTGAATTGCAGAGGTTTGCAATCCGCATTTTGAGTCAAACTTGCAGTGCTTCTGGGTGTGAGCGCAATTGGTCTATCTTTGAGAGGATTCACACACACAAGAGAAACCGTTTGGAGCAAAAACGGTTAAATGATCTAGTGTTTGTCCAGTACAACCTTCGACTAAGACGGAACCAATTGCTGAACAAAAGACCTGATTCAGATCCCATTGTGTTGGAGGATATTGATCCAACATCGGATTGGGTAGTGGAGTCTTGTCCACCAGAGTTTGACAGGGAGAGTTCACTTGACTTCGATTTAGATATCGAGGCGACTATGCTCAATGTAGATCCATTAGTAGCAGACCCAGTCCCAGGCCATCCAGTTGCAGCCGCTGCAGGTACAAGCACTTCCTCTAGTCAGCCACGACGGAGACGCATATCTCGTCTATCTGATTCTCAAGGTGGTAAGGGCAAGGGTATAGTTCCAGTCGAGGATGTTGATTCAGAGGAGGAGGCGGAGCGAGCGTCTTCCCCCCATGGTTCAGAGTTTGAGGAAGAGGACATTGGCTTGTCAGATTCAGATGACTAGCAGTAGTTACTAGTTACTAGTGACTATTCATGTTTTGTTGTAGAGGCCATTTAGAGCCTCCTTAGTTGCCTCCTTAGTTATGCTTTTTGTTTTGATCATGTATTGGTCCTTGGACAGTGCACTGGGTGCAATTTTGATATAATGGATATATTCATGAGCCTACTTTTATCATATGTTGTCTTTTGTCTATATTGTAATGCTTCGTGTTTGGAAACATGAATAAAAATCTTTAAATTTATGTTTTTGTACAAAAAAATTAATATTTAATGTATTTTTTACAAAAACCGAGTCATTGAAACCTGGTCGACCGAGTCATTACCGATTCCGAGTCATTACCGAGTCATTACCTCGACCTGGTAGCTGACTGATTCCGTTTTTTAAAACATTGGTTATATCATGCCTAGGGCCCCAGACAAATAAACAATGAGCCATTGTACACTTCGGTTGCCGAGCTTGAAATTGGAACTTATGTTGTCATGGAGGGCAAAGATGGGCCAAGTACACTTCCAGACAATTTGAACGAAGGTTATGGATGCTGCATTTTGGGGTCATGATCTAGACATGGAGCAAAAGCTAGATTTGTCCTCACAATTCCATCAGAACGTCTTTATGCTGCAAAATACGTTAAGTAATTGTAGATAGAATATAAACCATATAAACCATATGCACAATGAAAGACAACCAAGAACTCAATGAGACACGGAGAATTTAGGTCAATGACCAGGGGAAAACCCAACCAGATTCTTCTTCTATTGGAAATCGATTATTCAGCAGAGATACAAAGTACAATGAGAGAATGAAGAAGTTCGCCCAAATCTGAAGAATATCTCTGATAGCAATAGTTGATGCAAACACTGAATCACTTTGGCTCTCCAAGATTTGTTCTTACTCTCCAAGTCTCTCTCTCTCTCACAATCTCCTTCAAGTCTCTCCAACTTTCTCTCAAGTTCGAATTCACAATGCACAAGTGAGGTGAGATGATTTGAGACACACATATATAGGGGGGGGCAATGAATTATTGACATAAAGGAGGAGCAATACACATGCCTTGAGGAGGAGTTACATGTGCCAAAATAGGATTGTAACTTATGCCATAAATGAGAGGAGTGTAACTTATGCATTTAGGAGAGAAGTGTAATATATGCAATAAAGAGGTGTAAAAGGAATCTTTTTATGATAAGTCATTAAGTTTGTAAGAGAGTGTAAGAGGTGCGTAAGAGCAGTAAACAGAGAGAGAGAGTAACATATGCATTAATTGAGGGGAGTTACATATGACATGATTGAGTCTCGTGATTGAAACTTGAATTTATTTTTAATAAGAATATAATAATATCATAATAATATTGATGATTAAGTCGAAATTGAACTATTAGGATTGATTCAATCAAAAGGGATTTTCCACCAACAATGCTTAATTACCAATTGATGCAAGGTGATTTACTATTTTTGGAAAGTCATACTTGAGACTTTCTATTTTTATAAATTCATCTCTGAGCTGCCGATTTTCAACACTCCCTCTCAGCTAGGGAGGAATTTCTTTCTGCAAAAAAGATCTTTGCTTTCTCTGCTCATCTTTGTTCATCTCTGCTCTATATCATCTGAAACAATGATGTCTCCCTCTAATGAACAAGAATCATCATAGGGGAGATTCATCCATAGCCCTATATTCACTTGGGGCCAATGCCACTTGCCAACATATGACAAGGATCTCGCCCAACCAAGTCTCATCTCTACTTGGGGGGATCCACTTGTCAACACATGACAAGCATCTCGCACATCCAAGTCTCATCACTGCTTGTTGAGATCCACTTGTCAACACATGACAAGAATCTCGCACATCTAATGCTCATCACTGCTTAGGGGGATCCACTTGTCAAAACATGACAAGGATCTCACACATCCAAGTCTCATCACTGCTTGGGGGATCCACTTGTCAACATATGACAATGATCTCGCACATCCAAGGCTTATTACTGCTTGGGGGGATCTAGTTGTCAACACATGCCAAAGATCTCGCACATCCAAGGCTGATCACTGCTTGGGGGGATCCAGTTGTCAACACATGCCAAGGATCTCGCACATCCAAATCTCATTATATGTCAAGTGGTGGAACACCTGCATCATAGACAAGTCACACAGATAAGTCTCACTACACCTATTGGCCAAATAGGTGGCTCTTCCCACGTCCCAGAGTGTGGATCGCATGCATATTGCAGCCTACTCTTCTGGCACACACTACACAAGAGGTCCCTCATCCTGAGGAGCTTTCCGGCATCATTCCCTAATCTTGTGAGCCCTGATAAGGGGGAAAGACAACTCAGTGTTCTCGATCATTTGTGACCGCTCCCCGGAAGGGTCATGTCCATAATTCCAAGCTGCTCTTTAAAAACCAAGAACTTTCCTTTCAATAAAGGCTTGGTGAGAATGCCAGTTATCTGATCATCAGTCACAATATGATGGAGCCTCATTGTTCCTCTCTGCATCATACCCCGGATATAGTGCTATTTGATCTCAATGTGCTTGGACTTGTCATGGAACATAAGACGAATCCCACTCTTATTGACACAATATGTCACTGTTGTGTCTGGAACAATGTTCTGAACATCGGCATCGGGATAAAATCGGCAAGTGTTCAAAAAACCAAAAAAACGTAAAAATCGTGAAAAAATCGGTAAAAATCGACAAACATCGGCAAAATTAAGATACCATAAAAATATATTTAAAAATTGGCAAACATCGGCTAGGCCAAAAAATCGTGATTTTGAGATAAAATCGAGATGTTCGTAACACTGGTCTAGAACTTTGCTCAAATAGCTCTCCAAAGAGGTTAATTTAAAAAAATACCATTCCATATTTTGCAAAAGTCACGATTCTTACTTACAACCACTATTTTTAGTAAACTTTAATATCAAAATTACCAAAACCCATAAGATTATGACCATTCCCATATAATGTGAGAGAGCCAAAATCTCTTGTCTTCATCATTTAATTTTTATCAGTTGTTCTTTCATAATCTTCTATGCATTTCACGACAACACTTTTTTGCACATGCATAAATAGAAATAGACTACTACTCTTCACTTTTGCATGCATTAACAAGTACCAAAACCACAACTATTAAACACATGCAACACCTTAATTACTATCTGCAAAATTACTATCATATCTTGGGTTCCTTGAAATCTTGGAAGAACAGTAGCAGTAAAACTACAGCAACAAAATTTCAGCAGTAAAACTTCAGCTAGCTAAAATCAGCTATAAAATTTCTGTTGTAAAATTCAACAATAAAAGAGGAGATATTTCAGCAGAAAATGAGTAGCAAGTAGAAGGAACAAGAAGAGATATTTTACCGAAAAAATAGTTGCAAATAAAGCAGACAACAAGAGACATTTCAGCAGAAAAAAGAGTTGCAAATGGAGCAGACAACAAGAGATATTTCAGCAAAAAAAGAGTTGTCAATGGAGCAGACAGCAAGAGATATTTTAGCGCAAAGAGAGTTGCAAATGGAACAAACAGCAAGAGATATTTCAACAGAAAGATAGCTGCAAATACAGCTTGTCTTCTTGAGTTTGTCTTCACCAAAGCTTTGATACCATGTTGAAATTTTGATGTTCTATGTTGTTACAATCACTTAAATCCAGAACTTTATGTTGCCAAATAAGTTAAGTAATTGTAGATAGAACATAAACCATATAAACCATATGCACAATGAAAGACAACCAAGAAATCAATGAGACACAAATAAGTTAGGCCAGTGACCAAGGCAAAACCCACAAGGGGAAAAGGACAGCAAGAGATATTTCAGCGCAAAGAGAGTTGCAAATGGAAGATACAACAAGAGATATTTCAGCAAAAAGAGCGCTGCAAATATAGCTTGTCTTCTTGAGTTTGTCTTCACCAAAGATCTGATACCATGTTGAAATTTTGATGTTCTATGTTGTTACAATCACTTAAATCCAGAACTTTATGTTGCCAAATAAGTTAAGTAATTGTAGATAGAACATAAACCATATAAACCGTATGCACAATGAAAGACAACCAAGAAATCAATGAGACACAAAGAAGTTAGGCCAATGACCAATGCAAAACCCACAAGGGGAACTCAACCAGATTCTTCTTCTATTATAAATCAATTGTTCAGCAGAGATACAAAGTAAAATGAGAGAATGAAGAAGTTCACCCAAATTTGAAGAATATCTCTGATAGCAGTAGTAGATGCAAACACTGAATCACTTTGCCTCTGTAAGATCTTCTCTTACTCTCCAAGTCTCTCTCTCTCACAATCTCCTTCAAGTCTCTCCAACTCTCTCTCAAGTTTGATTTCACGAAGCACAAATGAGGTGAGATGATATGAGACACATATATATAGGAGGGGCAATGAATTATTGATATAAAGGAGGAGAAATGCACATGCCTTGAGGAGTTACATATGCCAAAATAGGATTGTAACTTATGCCATAAAGGAGAGGAGTGTAACATACGCATTTAGGAGAGAAGTGTAACTTATGTGTTAAAGAGGTGTAAGAGGAATATTTTTATGACAAGTCATTAAAGTGTGTAATAGTGTGTAAGAGATGCATAAAAGCATTAAAGAGAGGGGAATGAATCCATTGAGAGAAAAAGAAAGTAACGTATGCATTAATTAAGGGGAGTTACATATGACATGGTTGAGTCTCATGATTGAGAGACATGAATTTCCTTTTAATAATAATATCATAAGAATAATAAAAATAATGATATTGATGATTAAGTCAGAAATTGAACTATTAGGATTAATTGATGATCAAAAGGGATTTTCCATCAACAATGCTTGGTTACCAATTGATGCAAGGTGATTTACTATTTTTAGAAAGCCATACTTGAGACTTTCTATTTTTATAATTTCATCCCTGAGCTGTCAATTTTCAACATTTTCGTTTTTCTTTTCGTCTTGAATTTGATTGCAATAACAATGTAGCGGAATATGAAGCTTTATTGATTGGAATCAAGCATGTAAGACACATGGGAATCAAATAGATCAAGGCAGAGGGGGATTTCGAACTTGTAGTAAATCAAGTTCGCAATGTGTGAAGCAAGGAACCCTCATCTAAAACTCTTTAAGGAAGCAATATGGGACGAGATTGAACACTTTGATGCCTTTAACATAACTATAATCCCTAGAGTCTACAATAAGTTTGCAGATTCCATGGCTATTGTCGCTTGTGCTTTTCAACCATTAGAACAATTTAATGACATCAAAGATATAGTTGACATATGTTTCCGTCCATATGTTCTTGACAACATTGGATTATTGTAGGTATTTGAGAATGAGCGTCATATTGTAAACTTTTTAAATTGCATCAATGAGCTTGCTAAACATGTGGTGGATGAAGTACAGGAAGGAGAGGAAACTCCCCTAGTCCAATTAAAGTCTAATAGGATTCCTAAAGGTTTGCTTCCATTGGAAAAATTGTTTGATAAATATGGTACCTATTTGGAGACTAATAAGTCATGTGCAAATGAGAGGGTGGTTGATGTAATCATTGGATTGAGGAACCATCGAGGCTAATTAAAGTTGGTAAACATTGTACCCTACAAGATAGAAAGGATATTGAGTCATTAGCGTGGAAATACAAGGATGTGTTTGAATGGTCCTATGACGAGCTTAAAACATATGATCCAAAAATCATAGGGCATGCAATCCCTTTGAAAGAAAATGTGAAGCCATTTAGACAAGGATACAGACATCTCAATGGCACCAATCATTCAGGAGTTGTAGAAGCTTTTAAGGGCCAAGATTATTGAACCTATCTGACATTCCAACTGGGATGCCAATGTTCTATTGGTTAGTAAGAAAACCAATGAGATACATGTATGTATTGATTTTCACAATTTGAATCTCGCCCCATTAAAAGATAATTATCCACTCCCTTGCATGGAACATGTATTGCAAGATGTTACAGGATTCAGTATGATGTCTATGTTGGATGGCTTCTACTATTTTTTCTCTTTTACCATGCTGAATCGGTAACTCATTAGAGTAATCTAAGAGAGCCCCAAGTTCAAACCTAACGGTTGCCACTATAACACCAAGAGTATAACCAAAAAACCGCAAGCCAGATATACCAGGAATTTATGACTTAGCAAGAGTCAAGACTCCACAAGCATCGGGGACCATACTCCTTAAGCCTTATCACAACGAGCCAAATATTTCCCCCTCGTGGTATTTGAAACCGAGTGGAGGGGATAACATCCCATTGTGCCAACCACTCAGTCATCCCACGAGGAGACTAAATGGCTTCTACTGTTACAACCAAATATCAGTTGCTAAGTAAGACAGGTATAAGACTACTTTAACTACTCTTTAGGGTACTAATGCATATGTTAGGATGTCATTTGGACTTATGAAAAACAGGGCTAATTTCCAGTGTGCAATGGACTTTGCATTTTCAAATTTCTTGTTTAAATTTATTGTAGTCAATCAAAGATGACATTATTGATTTTTGTAAGAAACACAATGAATGTATAGCTCACTTATGTAAAAAAATTTATTGTTGTAGGTCAATCAATATATAACTTAATCTGAAGAAACCAATACTTGGAGTCTTTGAGGGTAAGCTATTAGGACACATCATCTCTAAGAACTATGTGAGGGTGGATCTCGAAAGAGTCAAAGGGATACAGGAATTCCCCTTCCACAAGGAAAGAAGACCACCCAATCCTTTTATGGTAATATCAACTTTGTAAGAGGATTCATTCCAAACTTGCAGAAATAATTAAGTTGATTTCTACTATGCTAAAAAAGGGTCATAGCATGAAGTGAACAATGGAGCTAAAATAGCTCTCTAAGACATCAAATAGACCTTGTCTTCTGTACTTATTCTTGTTAGTCCAAATTATACTAAACATTTCAATTATTCTCTTATGCATCTAACTTTAGTATGATTTTCGTCCTTTTACAAAAGAACAATCAAGAAATGGAGTAATAGTTAGATTTCTTAACCCCAAGCTTTGAAAGGACCTTAACTATATTACACACTTATGTAAAAGAAAGCAAATGCCTCAGTAAGGCGCTAGCCCACTATAGAGATTATTTTTAGATTTTTAAGATATTTTCCTTAGTCAACATCACAACGTGAAGACGATACTTGTAAAAAAGGAATATCGTGGGACTAGGGAGTGGTGGATAGCTAAAATCCAAGTAAAATGATCTTGAAGTTGTTGGAGAAACAGTGTATTTGTAGATTAGAGTTGATTCTCCTAACTCAATAATTACTTGTGATATTAGTTTGCCTTTTATTACTTTATTATTTGTTCTTCATCAAGCAATTACCAAACAAAAAATACATGAAGATCACAAGAACACAACATATAGGCTACAAGGGGAAAACCTAGAAAGAATTTGTCTCTTCTTATAGAAGCAAATCAAAGTGAGACCTCTAAGACACAAAGACCAAACCTCCTCCAAGAACCAAGTCAACCCTCCAAAAGTCTTCCTCAAGTCTACAATTCGGCCTGCAATTTTCACTGTTGCAACTTGCACAAAAACCCTAGATCCCTTCATGTGTGGGCCAAACAATCTAGGAAAACAGATCTTCTTTTTCTTCTTCCTTAGGTTTCTCCTTCCTTCTCCTTCTCTCTTCTTTTCTTCTATGCCATTGCAGAGACCGAACTTATTGATGATGGCTCAAATCAAGACGAAATCTCCTCTATATATAGTCATCAAGAGAGCGAAAAGGTGCCCTACTAAGGTTGACTTGGTCTTGGGGGACAAAGTGACTCTTCTTGACTCAAAAATAATAATTTTCTTTTGTTAGAAAGAGTCCAAATGGGACTACAATAAAGGACAAATGTTCTTCTTTGACATAATAAACCCTAGGAGCATGAAGAACGTGCTTTGACCAAGACTTGAGCATGAAACCCATGCTACAACAAATTTAAAAAAAAAAATTATCCCAAGTCATGATTGCAAATGTCATTATGAAGATTGAATCTAGTTACATTCTCCAACACTCCCTATTAACTAGGGAGGCATTCATAATCCCAACATGAGGTACAAGGATTCTCAAATTGAAGTATTCTCGTAAGAAGGGTCGGATTAATAAGTCATCTTTAAGCATCAACATCATAACCAACATTGTCAACAAAGCAAGGCCTAAACTAAAAAGTACTATCTCTTTACTAGATCAGAGCACAATGTTGGGAGGCTTTCCATGAGACACCACACTACCTCTTAAGGCACATACCCCATTTGGATGTTCAGTAGGTATGTCCTTCTAAGACTACTCTTATCTTGGATTCTCAATCCTCAAAGAAGATCAGTGCTCTTCAACCACTCTTATCTTGGATTCCTTGTCCCATCTTCAAAGAGTGTCGGTCCATGGGACTACTTCCTGTCTTGGATTCTCAATCCTCCATTCTCCCTCCATGGCCTTCACTAGACGTAAAATTGCTGGTCCTAGCCTAGTGCATGACACATGAAGAAGAGAATATAATGTCCATCATCACACCCTCTCAACCAGAGAGGAGATCCCCATTCCCTCTTGATTAGGGAATAGATCCTTCCTCCGCAAATATTTAAGGAGACTTCTTACGTCCTCATAATTAGGAAGACATAACCACAAGCTCTTTAGCTTGTCTCAAACGCCATCAATACATCATCTACTAGTTCTTTTATGGAGATGTTCAAGTAGCTACATAACTCCTTTCCTTTGCATCTCATCATATTTGAGATTTTATCTTTCTGGATGTAATGGAGCCAAACCCTTTCTTCAATTTGTGACAGGGTTCAAGCCCTCAACCTTTCATATCACTTTCCTTAGTCATCATCAACAAAGGCATTATATTGAGCTAATCAAAGTAGATCTAGCCATAGCTTCTTTCAACCATCAGGAAAGTGATCTTCTATTGTCATCAAAACATGATCATCAGGTTATCTTTTTGTATTGCTACTTTTTCCTACCAAGATGGTGTAGACATATTAGGCATACAATCCTATAAGGATTCCCAAGGTCATTCATTCAATCCATGTACTCTTTGAATCATGTTTAAACCAAACAGTTGAAGATACATTGTCGCCACTGTCATGCAATATGTCCTTCCAGGTAGCAAAGTCATATCCTAACCAAATAATCAATATAAAATCATCAATATCAAAGTTACCAAATCATGATAGCCCTCTTGCAACTGGTTTCTTTTGAGATCAACATCCCTTCGCTTGGTCTTTCTTCATATTATATCAGAATTCTTCTCCATGCCATCAATCAATGTGTTCATGGAATGAACCAATCAGTAAGATTCAATAGCTTTCCCTTGATGTTGTCATACACAACCTTCTTATCTTCTTCAAGAGACCATATTGAATGTTGGTCAACATCATGTTTATTTATTCACATGTTACGCCATCATATGGAAGAGATTTCTTCAATCAAAACATACCATACTCATCTTATTGAGCATATTTCTCCAACAATCTTTTTATGATTTCATCATCTCTTTGCATGATTTATCTTCATGCTAGAATTATTTTTCATGTTTCTAGCCTTCCAATCATTAGTCAACATGTCCATGTAATGAACCAAGCAATCTTCAATAGCTCCCTCTGAAGTTGTCAATGAATCATACTTCAAGGGATTACATAAGATGTTGACCAATATCATCATGCTCAATAAGCATGCCTCTATGTATCGAGTAACTAATTGGAAGAATTCTTTACCCAATCTTTATTCAAGACTCACCAAACTCATCCTACCAAGCATACATTATTTGAAGACATGACTTTTCTTTTCTAATGAAAAAGCTCTTAAGGATATTCATACCTCTTCCTTCATATAGCCATTAAATCAACCTTTTCATATTTCAAATTGCTTTCCTTGATATAGTCTACTTGTCTATCATCCTTAATATTCTCATCAAGTGATTACCACAAACCTTACAGCCTCCATTTTATGTGCCTGCAATTCTCATTAGAAAGTACAACCAAGCATTAGGGGAATTTTGAGGTCTAAAATGGGCCTCCTAAGAAAATAATAAAATAATAGCTAAACCAATAAAATAATATTTATGAATTTGAAATTCACTTTTTGCACCACAATCCATGTAACCATAGTTAAATTCAATTCAAAAGTTGTACCAAAATAAAAGTAATAAAAAAATTGTATTGATGTGACTATAAGTAAGAATGATCTTTTCAAGAAAAAGTCATTATCATTGAACAACTAATGCATTTTTCCTTTGTACTTAAATAACTCAAAATAAAATATAAGTATAAATTATTAAATCCTTAATTATATTATATGCTATTAATTAAAATTTATATTATTTAAATTGTATAATAACATGTAATTAATATACTATATAAAAATATATAATAAAATCTAATATAATCTAATATAACATAATAAATGTATAGGGATATGCATTGTTTCTTTCAAGAAATATGAAATGACAATAATATATTTTTCTTCAAAAAGTGTGAAATGACATTTATTATGAGTACTTTACTTTGACTTTAAAAGTACTTAGAGCACTACCATGGTTAACCATGAGTTTTTATCCACCATTGAGAATGTGAAAAGTAAGTACCTTTAACTCGAGCAATGCCACCTCAACCATTAGGAATGATGTCATCCCCTAAAATGTGATTGGTTTTCATAAAGTGAATTTTGATTGTACATTTTCCTTAGGAGGCCCATTTTAGACCTCAAAACTCCCCTAATGCATAATATACAAAAACAAGATCAATCTTATCAATCTAGGGTTTTCCATGAGTTCTTTAAAAGAGTGCCATTAGGGTTATAGTTACAAACCCTGGACATTCCTTGATCCATCCCTCATTAGGGACTTTCCCTTAGCATAAAATCTAGTCCAAGGGTTTTGACTTCAATCTTTCTCAATCCAACCCTTGAAAGGATATAACACATACCATATAATTTATACTTTCAAGACAAAGGTTTCAACATCAAGGAACATTCAACCCAGTAAACCCTAGATACCATTCCCCAAAAGCTAGAATTTCTTTAGAGGAATAAATTAGCTCAGGTTACGGTTTTCTAGCTTAATCCCTTGCTTCTAAGGTTGATTACCGCAAAGGAATTGCAACAATCTACAAGCATACAACTAACTGTAAAACTCTAAGCATATTATGCAATATTTATCATAGCATTACTAGATTGTAAATTATCGTACCTTCGACTTCCATGATGAGGAGTTGCTTCAAAGAGTGATGAGAAAAATGTTGTTCTTCACTTCTTCTCATGGATCTGTGTCACAACATGCTTTCTTTAAGGAGCATGCTTCCAAAGGAAAATCTCACAATCCAAAATACTATGTTGAGTTTAAAGAGCCATTGTTTGTTATACTTCACATTCTTTTATAAGAGATATCGTATCTCCTGCTAGGTCTGCTACCTCATCTCTCAGTCGTTGCTTAAAATATAACCAAGACATGAATTGTACCTTCAACCATTAAATTGATGCTTCTTTACCATATGATCAACATTGCTTTATAAGAGATCAAGTTTTCTATAGATCAAAGATTCTAAGGCTATTACCTTTCTCCATCAGACATGCCTTAATTCTTTAAAGTGTTCTCGAGACATTCAATTCCTTATCTAGGTCACTATATCATCCTTACTTGGAGCATATATATATCATATGTCACATCAGACAGACTTCAATCCAAATGCACTAGACTTGAAGTCACTCAGATCATACATTGTAATAGTCTGTAAATTTGGATTATGTACCTATTGTAACAAATTCTTATAATTAGTGTCACTAATAGATTTCCAACCATATTGTAGCAACATAGATCGCATCATCAGCAGCATTACATATCGTGGCTAGTATACTATGGCATACCTCTCGACTCGAATCATACTTTAAGGAGTAGGCTTCATATTATAGTTGCATCAATTTGTATCAAAAGAGAACTCGTATAGTTGTTCTCCAAAACTTCTCTATCAAATTTGTATTATTGTTGTAGAGGGTTTTCCGGATTTCTATCATAAATATCACAGAAGAAACTTGGACTTGTTAGTCTACTAGCTTTAGGATCTTAACTTGTTGCTTCTTGCAGACTCCAGATCCTTCTTGTAGTAGAACAATAGTCTTTATTCCTTTGAAAAATGCCAACAAGTTGTGATCTTCAGCCTCCTTCTACCAACCTTAGCTCTGATACCATGTTGGAGAATCAGTGTATTTGTCGATTAGAGTTGATTCTCCTATTTTTATAATTAATTGTGATATTAGTTGGCCTTTTATTACTTTATTATTTGTTCTTCATCAAGAAATTACCAAACATAAAATACATGAAGATCACAGGAACACAAAGAACACAATATAAAGGCTCCAACCCAGAGCAAAACCCTTCTAAGGGGAAAACCGAGAAAGAATTATTCCCTTCTCATAGAATCAAATCAAAGCGAGACCTCCAAGACCCAAAGACCAAACCTCCTCAAAGCACTAAGTCAACCCTCCAAAAGTCTTTCTTAATCAAGTCAAAGTTCACCAAGTCAAATATGGTCAACCTTCACAAATTTTGTTCCAAGTCAGAATCTCGTCCTTCTTCCTCAGGTCTGCAATTCGACCTGTAATTTTCATCCTTGCAACTTGCACAGAAATCCTCGATCACTTCACACGTGTGGCCAAAACAATCCAAGAACTCAGATCTTCTTTTTCTTCTTCCTTAGGTTTCTCCTTCTTCCTTCTCCATCGCTCTTCCTTTCTTATATGCCACTGCAGAGATTGTACTTATTAATGTTCCTCAAGTCTACAATTTGACCTACAATTTTCAGCCCTACAACTTGCATAGAAACCCTTGATCCCTTCACACATGTGGCCAAAACAATCCAAGAACTCAAATCTTCTTTTTCTTCTTCCTTAGGTTTATCCTTCTTCGTTCTCCTTCACTCTTCCTATCTTCTATTCCATTGCAGAGATCGAACTTATTGATGATGGCTCAAATGTGCACAAAATCTCCTCTATATAGTCATCAAGAGACCTAAAAGGTTCCCTAGCAGAGCCAACTTGTAATGGCAAGGTCGACTTGGTCTTGGAGGACAAAGTGACTCTTCTTGGCTCAAAAATAATAATTTTCTTCTGTTAGAAAGAGTTCAAAAGGGACTATAATACACGAAAAATGATCTTCTTTGACTTAATAAACCCTAGGAGCATGAAGACCATGCTTTGACCTAGACTTGAGCAAGAAACCCATGCTACAATAAATAAAAATTATTTTTCTTTATACAAAGTCACGATTGCAAATGTCATTATGAAGACAGAATCTAGTTACATTCTCCAATAGAAGTAAGGCCAAACAAGTTGATCAAAGGCCAAGGATTACCAAAGATGATAGCCAAGAGCAGTTTGGAAGCAATGTAGGATATACAAGTAGAAGAATAGGTTAGTTCCTTATCTCTTGCCTTGGAAAATTCTAGTTGGTATAAGGATACAATTTTTTTATTTTAAGAACTTATCATGTCCACCTAACCTCAGTAAATAGTGTAATCTGTGAAAATTCCTAGATCTAACAATCTCAGGAATCCTAGTGCAACCAACTGAATTTACTACTACTATCTTGTAAGTTACATTACAGAATTAATTCAGATTTCTTCATGAATTATTGTGGTAAATTACTGAAGCAACCTAGACTTAATACTTTATGATTCTAAAACAAGAAAACTGAGCAAAGAATAAATCACACATAGGACACCTTTATTTTGGACTAACTCCCCGGAAAAACCCAATGCATGAAAACCGATGCAGCAGATCTGAGGGTTTGTATTATTAAGCAGCAATTTCTGTATACAATCTATGGATGCCTTGTTGGCTATCCAGTACAAGGAAATCACGGCAGACAAAAATATTGTGAGCTTACCTCACGCTGCAAGTCTCGGTTGATCGGTTAGTTGAACTGATGAAACCCCACCACCCTCTACGTAATAGCTGCATAGGCCTGAATGGGGACAATTCTGGACTGCATCACCTCCTCTCTCGGAACGATCTGCTCCTCGAAAAGTCGAGTTCCAGCCCTCCCGACTTAGAACCCTGATCTTCTGACAAATCAACGGCCGAGATTAGATCTCTAATCAACGGCTAAGATTATAACTTGACTTGATCTTCACTTTGTAGATCATTCTCACTATGTTTTATTAATACCTTTTAAGTATTTAATTTCCCTAAGTTAGACTTAGGGTCCCCATTAAAATAATTGATTTTTAAAATAAAACATAATCGAAGTGGAATTTTCACATAAAATTTTTCGATTCTTTGGAATACCAATGACTAAGCCTCCCCACAAATTTTGTGACTTAAAGCACTTCCGATGCTACAAAAAATCAAAACTCCCTCTTAGGGAGGAAAGTGCTCTAACAACATGCCTGTTGCATACTGCTCTAACCCTCAAGCATCCTTTGCATTGCTGATCTCTGACAAGTTGTCCACCAACCACTATGTTGTTGCTGCAACTATACTACTGCCCATGACACTGCAACTGCCATTGTTGCATCTGTACTACAGCACCCTCTCGAGTGGTGCATTTGCTATGCTGCTAGCACTGCCACTACTAACACTGCATCTGCATGGCAACTCAGTTGTTGAGAGAAGCAACTGAAATCACCCAACATTGAACAAGCGTTCAGTGGATGCACCTTGGTGCTAAAGATTTGACTACTGATAGCTACTGCGTTGTCCCTCTGATGCATTGCGTTGTTGTTGCTCAGCACTGCGCTACTACTGCTGCTATGCACTACGTTGTTGCTACTTTGCACTGCGTTGTTGTTGCGTTGTTGCTACTCTGCTCTGCTCCAAAAGTAGGCGTTGCTATCTACTGCAATTGTCCCTCCATCACTCCTCAGCTCCTACTGAAAACTCCTCCATTCCGCTATTGTTGATCATGGACACCCATAACAATGTTGTGATCCAAGAGGTGGGCTACCCAAGGATCCTGCCCAACTGAAGTTCTTGCAAACTTATAGTTCAATATCGCCCCATTTTTGTCCTTGAGAAGCGTGGGCACTCATGGCGAACTCATCCTTCTCGATCTTTGCGGCTGCAACTTTTGGATCGTGCTTCTCATCCCTGTCCTTTTTCTTCAAATGACATTGTGATGCAAAGTGGCCCATCTCACCACATCTGAAGCATTTCACCTTTGAAACATGAAACATCTCTTTTGTTTTCAATTCCCTTGTTGCCCTTCAATGCGAGGGTTGCATTCTCCTCCTCCTCTGGATTCTTCGATCCGTTCTCGTTGCTACCGTAAGGCTTGCACTTGACCAAATCTCTTCTCATCTCCTCCTCCTCAAGTGTTTCCCATATCTGTTCCCAACTAGGAAGCGTTGCCCTGCCCAAGATACTTTGGACAAAAACTTGCCACTTCTCGGTGACAGCATTAAGGGCCAGCCTCACCATAGTTGCAGTAGTTAGGGTAGATCCTGCGGCAACCAGCTGGTCTCAAATCTCTTGAAGTCTCATTAAGAATGGAGCAATGCCCTCCTCCTGCATCTGGATCATCCGAAGCTTCTGCTCCAAGTACATCTTCCACTGCTCGGAAGTTCTCTCGTATAGCAGGGCCAAGGCCTCCCATATCTCTTTGGTTGTGTTCTTGCCAGCTATATGTGAGACTGTGATCCTTGACACCATCAAGGATCAGTCTCATGGCCTTTGCCATATCAGACTTGTACTTTTTGTGCTAATCTAGATCTATAGGCACAACAACCACATTGTCCACAAATGTCTTCATCTCATATTCATCCAAATGGAATTTGATCCTTTCCTTCCAAATTACTTAGTTGGAGGATCCCTCCAACTGATCCTTATCTCTGAGATCATGAGATGCCATCTCAGCAGAAAACTGTCGAACTACTCCTCTTCTTCCCCCACTACGTAGCACTAGGCAGGCTTACGCACTCCTTATGGAGCTCGTAGATTAGCTGCACAGATCTGCTGCTTAGATTTTGGAAAAATGTTGAATTTATGGGCAAGGAACTCACAGAGGAAGAATTACCTGCTATGTGCTCTTCTTCTTCTTCTGACGCTTCTCTGCCTCAGAAGTGTCCCTCTACCTCTGCATGAAGGCTCTATGTAGCTCCCTATGCCTCGACAAGAATTTGATCCAGAAATCTTACCACCTTTTCGACTCACTTAGAGAGAGACAACCTCAAAGATTTAGCCCTCCTGGCTAGAACTGCACAATCCCTCTAGGGATTCGATCTATTACTGCTGCAGCAATTCAACCTTCACTTCAGTGCTCAGATTTTCTCTTCCTGTTTCACATCATATACCCTGATTCCATGCGAAAATTCCTAGATCTAACAATCTCAAGAATCCTATTGCAACTAATTGAATTCATTACTCCTATTTTGTAAATTACAATACAGAATTAATTAAAATTTCTTCATGACTTATTGCAGTAAATTACTAAAGAAGCCTACACGTAATAATTTATGATTCAAAATCAAGGCAAATGAGCAAAGAATAAATCAAACATAGGACACCATTATTTTGGATTAAGTCCAGGAAAAACCCAATGTGGGAAAACCAGTGCAGCAGATTTGAGGTTTGTATTGTTAAGCAGCAGATTCTGAATAAAATCTCTGGATGTGTTGGCTATCCAGTACAGGGAAATCACGGCAAACAAAACTATTGTGAGTTTACCTTACACTGCAAGTCCCAGCTGATCCGATAGCTGAACAGATAAAACCCCAGCACCCTCTGTGTTGCCTCTCCGCAGTAGATGCGTAGGCCTACGTGGGGACCTCTGTGGACTGCGCCACCTCCTCTCTACAATCGATCTGCAACTCAGAAAGTCGAGTTCCAGCCCTCTCGGCTCAAAACCCTGATCTCCTAACAAATCTCTGACTATCTCATGAAAACATTGCATTGCCTCTGCGTGTGCCCAGCGTGAGCCTACTTCACCCCTTCTAGGGGTTGTGTCACACCCTTAGGAGGTTGTGTTGCTTCCTCTATTGGTTTTGCTGACTCTCTGCTTAGTATTTTTGGACTCGGAGAAGATCCTCCAACCAATAACTGTCTCTGCCCCTCAATGTGTTGGAATCACTTTAGATCTTATCTTCATCCAAGCGCTTTCTCTGTCAGAAGAATTTGATCACTTAATTATAACTTGACTTGATCTTCGCTTTGTAGATCATTCTCGCTATGTTTTATTAATACCTTTTAATTATTTAATTTCCTTAACTTTAGATTTAAGGTCCCCATTAAAATAATTAATTTTTTCGATAAAACATAATCTAAGTGGAATTTCCACAAACGGTTTCTTGGTTCTTTGGAATACCAGTGCCTAAGCCTCTCCACTTCCGATGCTAGAAAAATTCAACATTATCAAGACTAGACCGAACCAATCTGAGTCAACCAATCCAACTGTTTTGAGGCAAAAACTGCTTCGGACCGTTGATTTGAACATACCAAACCATGCATTTTCACAGAACCGACTTGTTACCACTCAAACCAAAAGGAGACCTAAGAGGGGTTCTTATGAGGGAAACTGTTAGGTCAAGGGCAACGATGGAGACTTAGCTTACTATTACCACAGCTAAGACTCCTTGCTCTTTACGAACTTTCACCGATGCGAGGACACTCGGTAGTCTAGGAGGTCACTTTTAAAGTATAGATCAATGAGTACGTGGGGAGTGACCCTAGAAACCCTTTCCACATTTCAATCATGTGGAAATTAGCCCTAATTATAGCGAAATCCAATAGTATGCAGCAAAATAACATCAAATTTACACTTACAATGTTAGAGAGTATATCCAACTAGCATCACATTTAAACATAAGAAGCTCCAAGATAGAAATAGCTCAAATCTATACATCAAAATTCATCCATCCAAAAATCTCCACCAAGGAAAAAATATGAAATTCTCTTAAGAGAGAGAGAGCCCAATCCAAGTGACGATACAAATGAATCCAACTAACTCCTATTTATACACCTTTTATGAGTTCGATTTAGCTAACGAGTCGATATTAGCCCATAAACATAAAATAATGTGCAAATAACATAACTTTTGGTGACAAGCCCACCAAACTAGCTCATAAATGAAATAATAAGCCTCTTAGGAGGTCAAATAATAAAATGTGCATGTCGTGGGGCCCTACAAAAGGCCTAGTAATGTCTAGAGGTGCCACAATGATGAATACACTCGTCAAAATGTGATGGACAAGGGGGTGTTCCCCTGTTCTCCAAATAGTAGACCTGTGGTGCTCCAAATGGGTGTCGAACCACACCAACGACCCCATGGGTCTCCATATGAGTCGAAGATGACTGTAGATCATCTATAAGGGCTCAAATGATGGAATGGACGTTGCCATGTCATCGTACAAGTCCTGGGACACCTCCCAAGTGTGTGATGCTCCCGTGGGACCTGCCGAGCATAATGTACCAAGTGCATCATCGTCCGAAAAGTGGATCTCTAGTAATCTCTGGAGATCAGTGGAGATCGATGGAGTGTTGTCCGTTGTTGTGGAGGCCCATGGCTCTTTACACACAACCTACATGTGCCAATGTAGCCCTCTTGGAGGTTAGGACCCCATATAGGGAGACCAAGCCCAAATGGACCCTATATACTTCTACCTGAACCTAACCTCTGGGAAGTTAGGTTCATGTATTGCCATTTGTCCACGTGCTAATTATTTTTGTCCTTAACATATTTTGTATATTGTGGTACAATTTCCAGTTGAGTGTGGCCATTTATGCTTTTACTTTTTCTTTTAGCTTCTTCAACCTTCGGGGCATTATTCCAGGCCTGTGGGCGGCAAAGGGATAGGGAGGTTAACCCTATGTGGACCTAGAGAGGCAAAATGGACCCATGTGGGAGAAATGATGAATGGAGGTATAGTGAGTGGAAAGAGAGTAATATATGCGAATAAAAGAGCGGGACCACGCACCCAAAGCCGGGGTTTTCCAAGTAGTACCATCCTAGAACCAAATGGTCAATAAAAGAGATCCCACGAGACTAAGGTCCAAGGGTAACATCCAAAAGAGTTCAGGGGACAGGAGCACAAACCAAGCCCACTCTTTCCGCCAAACGCCCCCATCAATCCATGCCCAGAAGTGTCCATGATAAGTAAACCCAATGCTCAATTACCAAATGACATGACATACCTTTAGATTCAGGAGGCCTATCTTCAAACATACGATCAATACAGATGAGTGAGGGACCACATGGTTGGCTCAGGTGGCGGAGAAATGGCACAACGAAATAGTTGAAGGTTGCAAGGGGTTGTTGGTTGTTGGCTGAGGTCCACCATGGAGAAAACATTATCCTAGGGATATCACCCACGAAGTAGTGGGTAAAATCTCGCTCCAACTGGGACGTGATCTCTCCAAGAGGTGGGCAATGCTACTCAAACGGGAGGTCACGAGAACTCTGCCAATCTCTTGGTCACCACAGACATGGTATCTACACATGTCAATGACCAAAACCACGGGGCAGCATGCTTTTCACGGTGCCTTGTGATCACTCATGCTTAATGTTAGCCCATAAAATCAACAAGTAATAAAAAATGCAATTTTTTAATCTAAATGCAAATAATCTATCATGAGAATTATCATATGAGATTATTTATAATGCAAAAAGTCAACATGCAATGCATCCTACTTTAACGTGCATATAGTGTTGGGCCTTGAAATTGTCATTTACTTCCATTACATTTTCAATTATATTTCCATATTATCACCTTCACTCCACCTCCATTTCATTACATTTACCTTACCATTATCACTATTGGGTTACATATATGTTTTTCCAAACATTATTAATTCCTAGTATTTTTAATTGAATTTGTGGTTAAAAATTAGAAAATAATATGCACATACTTATACCTAACAAGTGGAATGAGTGTGTTGCCATGTGTAGGTCAAAAAGAAGCTTCCAAAAGACTCTTATCTGGCCTCCTAAGGCCAAATTCGAATTTGAAGGGAGAAGATCATGAGATCATAAGCATATGTGTTTCATTTCCTATTTGTATTGTAACTCTAAGAAGACATGTGCCTTATCACTTCCTACTTGGATTGTAACTCTAGAGATATAGGGAGAGATTCATGGACTCTCATTAATGAGATAGCTTCTCATCTTTTGTATAAATATGGGAAGCTTTCTCCTATCAAATCATGTGAAAATTGGAGTTATGCTCAAGCTTTGAATACAAAATTAGATTATGGCACCTTACACATGAATGTTCCTTCATTTTGACTTGGTTTTGCTTACATATGGAGCATCTTGATTTACCATCTCTCATACTTTTAGATCAGCTACCTAAAATGTGTGAGATTTACTTGCTTTTATATATTTAAGTTAATTTGCTCTCTTAGTATTAGTTTTAGAATGACTGTGTAATCTTTGCTTTTCTAAAAACATTTCAAAAAGACAGATTTATCTATTTTCCAATTCGATTAAGTTTGAGGCAATAAAGATCACAGTTATTTAGTTTACTTTCATGTTCCGTTATTTACTTTCTTAGATCAAACTATCAATTCATTGTATAACTGAATGTTCATCCTATACAATCATTGAGCTTTACTTTTACATACTTTTACATTGCTTTTTAGATCCCCATTCAATTGTATGATTGGGTGTTCTTAAAGATCATTTGAAGAAGGTGATTTTATCATAATTGAATGCTTGAATACCTAATTTACGCAATTATTGAGTTTTCCCTTTGCATGCTTTAATTGCTTTACTAGATTTAAAGACAAAGTATAATCGATTGCTTGTACATCATCTCAAGAGGGTGATTTTATCATATTGGATGTTGAAGTGATTGAACGTAACTTAGTTGTTTTTTCTTTACATGCTTTGAAATGCTTTCTTAGATTAAAATTTCAATTCCTGCAAGTGTGATTGCGCGCTATATTTTCTTTCGAATTTGTTTTCTTTCTTTTCGTTATTTGATTTCATAGGTTAGTTGAATTTCATTTTCATTATTTGATTTCATAGATTAGATGAATTGGTTTTTGTTATTCTGTGGTTAGATTGATCTAAACTGAAAGATAATTTCTAGCACATACAGTGCACGCATGCCTCACAAGCTTACAAAACCCCTGGGTTGACAAATTAAATGACAGGCAATCACTTTGCCCCAACATTTTGGCATCATTGCCGAAGAAGTGTGCATAGAAACTATCTTTCAGTCTAGAGTGTATTTTTTTTTTGTTTTTATTAACCATTTATGGTCAGAGGATCTAGAATGCAGCCCAAAGACTACATTGAGAAATGGTATCAAAAAGCGATTGCGCCACAACATTCATCTATTCTTCAAGATATCCTTGTGGCAAATCGAAAGATCAAGACGATTTTTCATATCCTTACAACCAATCAGGTACATTTTTCAAGTTTGGATAAGAGCATTTCAAAAGTTCTAATCCGTAAATGGCTTCATTGGAAGTATGAATATACTTAAAAATAAAAAATAAAAAATATAGTTATTTTTAGTTAGATGGGAAGAATAAAAATAAATTTTTATAGTTTTTAGGATAAATATGATGTTTTGTGGTGCAGTAAGAACCACCCATCTACTAACCTTTCGCAGGAAAGATTTGTAATAAAACAAATGACTGAGAACAAGGAACACAAGCGAAGATCACGAGCGATAATTTAAGGTATGAGATCAATCATTTTCATTTTATTTTTACAAAATTTACAAAGGAATCGATTGATAAAATCTTGACTATGCTAACAAAATAAAAAGTCTCGAGTATGCTCTCCTTCTACGCTTCATGTGACCTGGAGGATCAGAAAATTTTTTTATTTTTTTTTTGTTGGCATATCATAAAATCTAAAAAAATTATTTAGCTTCAGAATGCAATTCTGCAGCTATATTTTTGTTTCCATCATTTGATTTAATTTAATTTGATTTTTCAATAAACTCTAAATATATATATATATATAAACCAAAATAAAACTTGTCAAATTCATTAAATAATTTTTTTTATTTAGTTAAAATACATATGTATATATTTTAATTTTTTTTTAAATGTAACATATATAATTTTTTAAACAAAACTAAAACATTTTAATTAAAAAATAAAAAATATATAAATGAATAACAAACATCATAATCCAGCACCATATGTGATAAACAAACAAACCAGTAAGAGTTGCTTCATCTTCACTAACCTGCACAAATAAAATAGTGAATTCAAATCAAAAGGTTAGTATGCTCTCTTACTAAGCGTCGAGTGATCGAGAATATCAGAAAACCAAATGGTTGGACTTAAAAATCTTGTTGAAAATAGTGAATCTCTTGAACTGCAATTTTTGAAAGAAAATTGAAATATGTTCAAACTTCACTCCATCGAATGGTTGTGTGTATAAACGTGCTTATGGAATTTTCTCCGACTCCACTCAATCAGCTAAAACAGAAATAAGCCAAAAGAGGATCTATGTGAGTAATGTTCTATCGACCATGCAAGCCGCAAGCCATTACACAACAATTCCGCCAGTTCTTGCTTTCTAAATACAAGCTTAATCCTCACAGCACCTCCTGAGTTCTTACCTGAAACCGCCGGTTTCGAGAAGCTGAAATTTTCTGCTTCTTTCTTTGCGTTTTTGTCCATCTCGGCCATACTTCTCATCATTCTCAACGAGATGAAGTTGTTGCTCTTTCTTCATGGTCTTTCCTTCTGACAACAATCCCCAATCAACAAATTGATTTTGTAAAAACTCTACTGGTATTACTGTCACTCACACAAATGGATCAATTTCAACATTGCTTCGCCCTACAACCAAATCTGAGTTCCATTAAAATGCAATTCAAAGGGGAATTCGTTGAAGGGCAGTGGAAGAGTTGAAATAAAATCAAAATTTCTCAATGGCATGACAGGCAACAGACAAATTTGAAATTGATTTTTGCAGAAACGTAATTGCCAGAAAGCATAACTATTTTGACACCAGATTTTAAAATGCATTTTTTGAACAAACGGAGACGAATTAGGAAAAAATAGAACATGGGTTTTTTCGGGAGCGAGGTAAATTAGATAACATGCGCGATTCGCTGGATTTCATAGCCATTTGGGAGAAATTCAAGGTTCTTCAGAGCTCTGTTTTGCAGATTGCGTGAGGAAAAAAACGGTTTGTTTGAATTGTTTAAACATGCCAAGTTGAAAGCAGAAAAATCCAAGTTAATTACAAACTCTGCTCCACATGGAAAGTGGTCTAAGAGTCCAATTTTATTTAATAAATTTAATTTTAGACACAAATGTGTCTCATTCCCTATGTGTCTCATCATTAAATAATAATAATAATAATAATAATAATAAATAAAATAAAATAAAAAATAATAATAATAAAAATATTAAAATTTAAAATTTAATATAAAAATAAATATAAATAAAATTACATATACAATCGATATTGAAGCAATTTATAAGACGAAAAATACTTGCAAAATTTGATTGACATAATTTTTCATGCAAATATTTTTTTTTATCGCTTCAAATATTTTTGACAACATGCTTTTGCAGCGCAGATAATGATTCAATTTGACAAATTTAATAATGACTTGCAGAACAATTGGAAGATTATTTCGATGATTTCTCAATATTTGGCATTAAAAATTTTGTTGATGTGTATTTTTCTATGAAGCTTTAACGTGCAAGACACAACGAATCTTTGTGATGTCAATCATATTACTAAGCACATTGCATGAAGTCATCCGACAACAGGGAGTTGATTTATTTTTCATGGTTATTTCTTAAAAATAGATTGTTATCAATATCATGAATTGGACTGAATATAACACTTTTGATTTTCCTTTAATTTGTTTCATTTGACATTCAAATTTTTGCATACGAATCAGAAAGGAATTGGCCATTTCTTTTTTAACACACTTAAGTTCTTTATGTCAAGTTTTTTTGCAGGTTTCGGATGATCGAATGATCATTGAAGAAAAAAAATTGTAGACAATTGGTCTTTGAAGGACCGATTTCATGCGAAACATAAGAACAAGTCCATGTCCATATCCATCAAAACCATTACCTTTCCTCCCTTTTGAATTATAAATCCAACCAAACAATTCAAAGCAAACCACAGTTACTTTCCCAACAAGAGTTAGTTGTTCATTTTCCTTTATTCACATAAACTTTCCATTACTTTTTGTCTACTCCTAACCCACAAATAATAGCAAGAAGCTCACTTACATGCTTATTGCCTATTGTCATTTTCCATTGTCATCTTCCATTTCTATTTTCCTTATCCTATTCTTTTCATTTCACAAATAAACCTTGCTTCAATGCAAATTATTGAGTCCATAGTCCTTTGAGTCTAAAATCCTTGCAAAAACACCTTGAGGCTTGCATGCCTTAATGGCAAGTCTTCGTCTTGACGAACAATGGGAATACATTAATGTCTCTTGTTCATCAGATCTTCTAGGTACTCGACAACAGCAAAATTATTCATACCTAGCAAGGTGTGTTTGGGCATCTTGACTCTCATTGTCATCAATGGCAAGAGTTCTCATGTTGACTAGTGGCATCCATTAATGGCCACTAAGTCAACAATTTCCTGATGTGTTTGACATCAGAACATCTATTCACATAGCAGGAATTATGCCAACGAGTTTTGAAGACATGAAGACTATCATTTTTAGCATTTTGAGGCAAATGAAAAATATATGCAGCTGCAGAATCAGATGATAGCAACAGAATCAGATGACAGCAGCAAAATCATAGGGCAGCAACAAAATCAGATGGCAACTACAGAATCAGAGGACAACTGCAGAATCAACATCATTTTGCAAACAAATTCAGCAGGTTTAGTAGAAGCAATAAAAAGTGATTTTGACTCTTTTATCCATAACTTGTATAGCCACATGAAGAAGATTATGATCATAATTTTGCAACCACCACACATGCAACTCATCCATTTCCAAAGGGTAAGTTGAGGTATGTCATTTTCTAACTTTTTACTGTAAAATTCCTTGAAAAGCTAGAATGATAATTTTTGGAAAAACACTTCTTTTCCTCATTTCATAAAATTGTCAATACCATCAGTTGGGGGGAGGGTAGTACATTCATATTCACATTTTGCCACATTCATATCACATTTAAAAGCCCACATACTTTCAAAAGATATTAACTATTACATTATTATTATGAGCATACAATGGTTTTTCAAAAGTACTCAAAAGATAACTTGATACAAACACAATCATGTTTGTCACACAAGAACCAACCATGATGCAATCCAATAGAAATATACTTTGCAACAATAATCAAATTATCATTATGCAAAATTCAAAGATCAAAATTGAATGCAACAACAAAATATGGTTAACACAAGAACCAACCATGTTGCAATTCAACAAGAAAAAAGAAAAAAAAAACACTTTGCAGAAGTATGAAGTTATCAAATGATATCATCAAAGTTAAGCCAAAGCTCAAGGATCAAAAAAAATTAATGTAATAGATTCCATGAAGACATGCAATAGCTTCAGTTGAGAGGTATGTTGGGCCTTGAAATTGTCATTTACTTCTATTACATTTTCAATTATATTTCCATATTATCACCTTCACTCCACTTCCATTTCATTACATTTACCATACCATTACCACTATTGGGTTACATTTATGTTTTTCCAAATTTTATTAATTCCTAGTATTTTTAAGTGAAATTGTGGTTAAAAATTAGAAAATAATATGCACATACATATTGCCATGTGTAGGTCAAAAAGAAGCTTCCAAAAGACTCTTATCTGGCCTTCTAAGGCCAAATTTGAATTTGGATGGAGAAGATCATGGGATCATAAGGATGTGTCTCATTTCCTATTTGTATTGTAACTCTAAGAAAACATGTGTCTTATCACTTCTTATTTGGATTGTAACTCTAGAGATATACGGAGAGATTCATGGACTCTCATTAATGAGATAGCTTCTCATCTTTTGTATAAATAGGGGAAGCTTTCTCCTATCAAATCATGTGTAAAATTGGACATATATAAGCTTTAAATACAGAATTAGATTGTGGCACCTTACTCATTAATGTTCCTTCATTTTGACTTGGTTTTGCTTACATATGGAACATCTCGATTTACCATCTCTCATTCTTTTAGATAAGCTACCTAAAATGTGTGAGAGTTACTTGCTTTTATAGATTAAAGTTTATTTGTAACAACCCACACTGTAACAACCCACACCCTAAGTTCCTACTTCCTAAATATTTAACTCATGGTTTAAATATAATATACAAACATAAAGAAAACAAACTTTAAAGAATTAATTAGAAAAAAAAGTTATTAAAGGTTCAAAGCACCATGATTAAATCCATTCGAATTTGAATTTCATCTCATTAATACAACCGTATCCTCTGACATTTGAAATGACAGCTCTTTAACACCACCTTATCATCTTACATTTCGAATCACACCTCATTAATACAAACCTTATCCTCTTACATTTAAATAGCAGCTCTTTAAATACAACCTTATCATCTATCATTCGAAGGATATCTCTTTCAAAACATTCATTTCTACATTTATGGAGGTCTTAGCTGGATGGTGTTGTGACGGTGGGGCAGATTGCTATTTAAACAAGCAGATATGAAGGAGGAAGGGGTCCTTTTTCGGGGAAGGAAAGGGGAGGAAGGTTGTTGTGATGGAGATGGTTGCTGTGGTAAAATTTATCAAGAGTGGAAAGGAGACTCACTGTTCTCTGGATTCTGGGCACGGGGGCAGAGGAGGCGTCCTCTGGGTTTAGGATTAAAATCCTAAATTGGCTGGGAGGAACATTTTGTGTTCTGAAATCTGTCCGATCAGCTGGAGAGGAGGATCACGGTTCCAGGTATTCTGGTTTGGATCTCACCGTTTCCAGGTATTTCTCCTCTTAGGTCCAGTTAATTATTATGTTTCATCACCAGCTAGTCACTGTAGATTAGCATTAGCTGGTTACTGTAATTTTACTTAGAATTAAGTTAGAATCATGTTTAAATTCTCTTTCAAATTAAATCCTGCTGAACTGTTAGGAATCAGATAAGTCTTTTGTTTTATAAGATAAACAAGTAGACCTTACACTTGGTATCAGAGGGCAGATTCAAACCCTCTTTACGACCTTAAAGGCCCATTAAAAGCTGCTGCTGGTATAAACCAGTGTCTGGATGTTCCAAATCTAAAGCTGCTGCATAAACAAATACTTTTATACAATAACTAAACTGCAACAGTTACTGGTTCCTCATCAGCATTCCAGGATTTTGGATTTTGTTTCTTATCAAACTGCTCTAGGAGTCTTTCACCGAAATTGTTGTTGAAAGAATGAGATAGAAGCTCTAGTAATCAAGATAAACTTAGTAAGAGAGGTATGATGAGGTTTCCAGCAGAGTCTGGTGCAGGATACACTTTCAGAAAATCAGCAAGATTATCAACAAGAAGCGGCACATATACACCGTTAAAAACTATTTCTCTAAATGCCTGACTGTGCAAAAATTGGACCTTTGCTATGGCCAACTGGATCTGCAATGACTCCAAATACTTTTGTAGTGTCTGGACAGTGATTTAAGACTGCCAAAACAACGTCAATAATTGATGATTAGACGAATCCTTAAAACAGATAGGTATCAAAAAAAAATAAAAAAAAATAAATAAATAAGTTTTGGCTGCTTGGTAGATTAACATAAAAATTATCAACTTCTACACAACTACATCCACTTAAATAGCATGAAGAAGTCAGAAATACAGAGTCTAGTTCACATATCTATCAAAGAATAAGAAGTCTATTTTAGCTTTCATATTTTCTGAAGTATTCCACCTGAAATTCTTGTCATAACAACATCCTAGAATTTTCCCAGGTATCCAAACAAACTCAAAGTTACCAATTGAGCCATCCAAACATTTTGAACAATAAACTCTATAAACTTCTACAAGTCTTTCCAATGTGTACTTTTGTACTGAAACCTGCAATATTCTCCAAAACAATCATGTGTCAGTTAATATAAAATCTACTAAAAACAAGCAAATAATATAAAATTAAGAAGATACCATTTTGTCATGAAGGCAATCAGCTAGTTGTCTGATAGCCTTGATGGGAATGGGTTTTAGGGAATCATTTACTACGTCACAAATTGCTCCAATAACTTGCTTCCGAACAGCCTCATCAGAATCCAATAATCGATCACCAAGAGCAACTAAGGTATCTCAGAATCTCGTTAGTATAATTGAAATTCATAACAATATTGATCACTAAAATGCTCATATAAAACAAAACTAAAGCTGAAGATGTAGCTTTTCTGCTCACCAATTATGCCAGATGATTCAGGCCTAAATGGATTTGACAAAATACATTCTTTAGCATATTTGACAGTCGCTAATCGAACCTCCACAGAACTGTCTGTAAATCCCTTTAAAAATTCTGGGAGAAGTGGTTGAAACTCTTTTGCAAGATCATGACCTGGAATCGCAATAAGCATTACTACACTCAGTCGCACATCTGACCACTCTGACTGCACCAATTGTTCTTCATCAATTTCTTGAGCAAAAGACTCCAGTTATGCTTGAATCTGTTCTTAAATCTGAAAACAAGGGTCTGTCAGTGTCTTCATATGTACAGGAAGCAAGCATTTTATTTCCCAAGTCCTCAAGTATAGCACAGAATCGATTTTCGTTAGTATAAGGAAACACCTGGACATCGCTTGGCCATTTAGGTTTCAAGGGATTCGCTGTCAAAATTCCAAAATTCGTTGGTTAGCGGAGGTAAAGCCACGCTAACGAATATGGTCTACCTTGTTGTTGCGTTGTCTAAGGTTGACGCCACCGATTGTCACTGCATATTTTAGAATATCTTGTCGCGAGAATATAGATATGAATTATGCGAATTTCAATGGACCCAATAATAAACCGTGCCACCGTCTGTAAATTAACCATAGTTTTAAAAAAAAAAAAAAAAAAAAAAAAAAAATGCCGCGTATAAATCCACAATCCGTTTATGTATTAAAGTGAGTCCGAATGTATGGTCATGTTGGCATGCACATTAAAAATGGGTCCGACATTTATTTTACGTTGGCAAGGTTTGATCAAATGTCATATGGTTTTCGAATGGGTGTTAGTCAAAATTCATACAACGGGTCGAGGTCCGGGTTTGAACCCGTGACCTCTTCCACAAGAACCCCGCACCTCAAATGCCGCATCATAATGAGCAGTGCAAATCAATGCACGGGGTTGATTGGATTTGGACACCGAATTGTCTAGTCCAGTCCTGTAAGGGACAAGGGATTCCCGTTTTGTTTTTTTTCTCTCACCATGAAATTCTCAAAGTAAGTTTCCAACAAATTATGGTTTGGATAATGAGCATTGGCTTGCTAGAGTCTTGGGTTTTGTGGTTGCTATGCCTTTTTTTTTAAAGTGAAAATTATATATTTTTCAAGCCGCATTAGATTGATACTAAAACAGGATTCCTGATTCTATATATAATTTTGTTTTATAATATTAGACCATAATATATAACCGGTACACTAAACGTATGTCCATTGTTTAGCGTTGACACCGCATAACATTCCGTTTAGCGTTGAGATCTCCGCCGTATAGTTTGGGTATATTACCCATTAAAATTTCCAAGTTAAACCGGATTTAAATGCGGCCAGCGTAGATCCGTGACTTCCAAATGCTGCACGAATATCAGCGTTAAATATCGGACTGATAAACGAAGGCAACTTATAACCTTTTTTATATATATATATATATATAAATCTCATCACTGACCGTCTTCTGAAACTTTAAAAGTAGGGCGGGAATGAATACGATGTGCTTCATATTTCACTTCTGTTTTATATGTTGAGCACTGGTGTGAAGAATATTTTGGATCTCTCACATTAGGTGATCCTGATTTTTCTCATCATGAGCAGTTACCAGATCATATAGCAGTGCTGATGGCAGCAACCACAAATATTAACGAGCCTGATGGTATCTATGGAGTTCGCTCCCATAAGTTGGTTTCACAGATCCTCACTTATGAGCATGAAGGAAATTGGAGCAAAGCTTTGGAAAAATATGATTTAGCTCTAAGAGCAACAGAAACAGATCTTACTGCTGGACTGTCAAACAATAATTCTCGAAGGCATTTTCTATCTGGAAATATATGCCATAATTTGCCATTCAAAGATGAATTTTCGGACTGGAAATACTACAAAGGCCTCATGAAATCATTGCAACAAACTGGCTGCGGCCATGCACTTGAGCTTTATTCTCAGGGCCTGGCTTCCCAAAAGGGCTTCCTACAACAGGATTTGGAATTTATCGAACTGCAGGTTTCTCTCTTCTTGGTTTTGTTTCATTTTGTACATTTAGAAACCTCACTTCTATGTTATGCTTACAAATAAGGGTTCCATTTTGTGGGCAAGTTTTCTAACTGTGACAGCTTTTAATACAGCACACGAGAATGTTTCTATCCTTTGTTTTTTTAATTTATTTTTCAAATGCTAGCTTCATTGGATGATCAATGATATAATATAAACTACAACAACAGTATGCATGGAGTACACATCCCAGCACTAATGTAAAAATTGTTCTACTTATTTGTACATACATGCAACATTAGATACAACCGGTGGTAAGTATGGGGGTGTGGAGAGATGATTTTACAAAATGTTTCAGAACTAAACCCGAAAGGCATGTTACTTTCACTTTGCAACAAACAAGATACAGATGTTTTTATGACCAGTTTATTGTGCAGTGTGAACACCAGAAATCATATCTTTGTACCAAGGTAGTATTATGACACTGTCCTGACAATCAGTTGTTAGATTTACTAATAGTTTTTTTTTCTCATAGGCTTATACCTGCCAAATTAAATTGCAAAGTCAAGAGTGGGGACATCACTCCGTTCATCATGTGATTTTCCTATAGGTCTGGAAGAAGAGTTGGAATGTATCCTATTGTCCTTTTTTTTGCTTCTACTACAACCCTTGGTTATACTTTTCGATATAAAATGTAATTTTTAGAGGTGCCATCATTTGGATTTTGGATCATCAATCACTTCCGTGTGATGGTTCAATCCTGGCTGGACATTCTGTGTTTGCATTTTGCAAATATAAAGGTAGAAATATTGTCAAATTATGATTTGCTGATGGTCTGGTACTTGGCTCAGAAAACAGGCATTCGAGAGGTTCATATACCTCAGATGTTGCACAAAGCTTTGATGTTATCAACAAGATTGATAGGGTGAGGCAACCGTCTGAACAAATCAACCTTAACACATCTGTGAACTTGCCTAGACATGCCTGCAGATAAGTACTTTACCAAACTGTGCTGCTATGAACTTTTCAGAAGTCTTGCCCTGGCCATTAACAGTAATAATGACCTTCCTAATACTAATGCTCTGAAGAATACTGTGTTAGTTCTCTCACAGTTAGGTGAGGTTATAAATGCCTCCTACCATAGGAGGTACAAATATAAAATATTGCAGATTGTCTACATTCCACCTTAAGTATCATTATGAACAGAATATGATCTTGTCTTTTTCCATGACACCAATTGCAATAGTCTCATCAGAGCTTTTTACAGATCCTTGGTTTCCTGCCAGTTACCTAGTTCAAGACAAGGAAAACACAGCTAGCTGAAAGTGAGAAATCTCTTAACCTGAACAAGTAAATCGGCCAATCACTGTTTCACTTTACTGGGTCGTATTTCAATGCGATTCATACTATTAATCGGTCTATAAATTGATTCCTACATTCTTTATATATTGTTTGTTTGAGATAAATGTGAAAGGTATTATAAAAATAAGGTGTAGCTTTCTTCTGTATTGCTTTTTCTGTGAATCGAAATATAAAGAAAATATTAATATTCATAGCAGACAATGTATCTTGGTACCATGCCTGGCTTCAAAATGATTCATCATTCATTACTTTATACAGAGAATGTTCTTGAGAGCTGAACAACTAAATTGAATCTTCCCTGACCCTTCATTCAGTAAGGCTCCCATTAACTGTTGTGAGGTTATGCTATATGATATTTACAGCTGCTTTGCTTTATGAAAAGCGGTGGAGCACTGTCATGTCAAAGAAAGATTTTTTTTTTTTGTTACCAATTCATTAAACTAGTTGAAGGATTAATGCATCCATGGTTATGTGCTTGGGATGGTTCCCATATTAGTTAGTAAATAAAATTAACAGGAATACTTGTGCTCAAAGATATCAATATGTGGAGAAATACCATGTACAGATAAGATTCCAAAACTGAAAACAACAGTGCTTAGAGAAAGTTATAGAGTTAAATCTATTAGACTCTTACTGGGTGAACCTCTATCTATCATTTGCATGTCTTGCATAACATGGTGTGTGGTCTAATGTCCTTGCATTTATAATACATTCCATTTCAATCATATAACTAGTACCACATCAATGATGACAGTATGAAAACAGACAAGAAATTAGAACCATAAGTTGTAGTTTTCTGTAGTTTTCTGATCAAGTCAACAAAATCAAAATTTATTGCGTAGATAACGAATTGCTGCTAACTATAGGTGGGAATGCAAATGGAAAATACAAAATGGAGCGGGACCTTTTCTAGCCTCCCTTTACTACTGAGTTATGATTTTGTGAAATGAGGACAGTGGACATATCCACTTGCCCATTGCTTGAAATTCCCTGCTGACATATCAGGGTAACCCTCAGCTGCACTCCAAAATGTCTCATACTTCCAATCTGTGGAGTAAAATGTCAAGGCTGTAACTAGTATATTAAACATTTATCCCGAATTAGCATGCTGTTTGGTGGTCCGGCATTTTTTTTCTTCTAAGTATTATATTAAATTTTAGGTACCTTGTTAGTCATAAAACATCTATAAGACCAAAACTGCTAAATCATGTATTTTGCTAACCATTTGTGTTTAAACACAACTGGGAGCCTTAGCATAAGTCTATATTCTTAGCAGAGGTTGTGCTACCTTGCAGGCCTTGTTGCATCAAGAAACTAAATTGGATAATCTGAGTTTCTGGTATTTCATGGAATAAATAGCAATTGCTATGTATGTAAACGTCTGGTTGACTTTGGTGTATATAGGATCTATATCAAATTGTTAAATATAGAGCGGCTTTTTCGTATGTCCACATCTTGGTTATAGATTGAACACATATAAGCAAATCTATTGACTATCATAATTATATCAACATTAATAGAAACTATGAGAAGTATGACTATTGGAGCAAATTTTGGATGTTGGCAATCACATGTGAAATATGGCAATCATAACTATAGATATGAATGATCCTCAGATGTTTCCTTTCAAATTCAAGAATCTGGTGCAGAGTAACTGTGTTAGCAATGACTGAAAAAGTAAAATAAACTTGGCATCGACCAAAAACTCTGCTACCTATCAAAAACTCACCATAGATCATTTGTGGATGCTAAAAATGTGATATACCCTATATTATAAATAATATATGCTATATAATAACAACAGATGATATTATCCTTACACAGGGATGTGTTCCTACAGGCTTTGAAGTATAAAATTATAAATACGACACGTGTATTTTCACATCGACCAACATATGTTATATTCAGTATATTCCCTATATGTCTTATATTTTACATGCTTTATGTAAATAATATTCAACTCAGGTTGGTACAAGTGGTACCAGTGAATAGGTTAGAGTGCCATATCTAAGGGGTATAGGTGATTTCAAGTATATTACATAACTTACTCATACTAATCTGCGCGAATAAAGTTAATTAGGTAAATGCTTACTATTGAGATATCACTCCTCTCTAGTTTAGCTGATCTAAGCTCATATAAAGTTGTATTAGTAACATTGTTTGTTCTATATATCACATTACTTGAATTTACACTTATACTTTCTGACTAATTTTAGCCCAATCAACACTGTGCTTACTATCCGTATTGATTCACCATGCTTAAATAAGTTACCAGCGTGTTCAACATCATGGATATTACTTAACTAGTACTTTTATTAGAATGCTTGATTACGGTATTCCCATTTGATTAGTAGTATAAGCTTGTAAACATATTATTAGTACAATGGGTTTTCTCATTAGTGTTACCTATTCTCTAAGCTGTGATCTGAATGGGTACCACCATCTCATATAGTAAAGATGCAAGCTCAGGTTCATGGAGGAATGGTGACTCTATCCTGTTAAGGACCTTAGTACTACCTATCTCTACCAGTGACCGAGTTCCATATCATAGATTGACTGTACGACTCTATGCATATTGATGAAGTAAAGGAACATTCACTATGCTCATATAGGAGTAATTAGGCATGTATAGATACTAAGTGCATAGTAATTATGATCGACTTGACTCTGTTAATTACAATTGTGATTATAACATTGGTTATAATTAATAAATATCCATAATAAATACTGATCAATGAACTTAAGTAACACGTATATTGGGTAATAACAAGGAGTGTATAACCATAATCAGAGAGAGTGCAATATTTGAATGACAGTGAACCATATGATCTTCATAGCTTACTGAGTGTAATACCATATCTAGTTGGATTAGAGCTTACATATAAAAGCTTGGTTTCGAGTGCTCTAAGTGATCCCGTAATAAACCTGTACCATTCACTAGTTAAGTATGAATAAGAATAGATGTAATAGCAATCATAGGCTTGATAAAGGTGAAATCCTATCTTCTATTACTTCTACTCGTATATAAGAGAGACCTTCTTGCTTCACCTATTTCACATGGTATACTTATTATGGAAATAGCCATACTTGACCAGTAGTGATACTTAGGCTTGTTATAAGATTCTAGTAGTCCACATATTCATAAGATCAGTATTATATAAGCTATACTATCCAATGGATTCACATGGTTAACCTTTTATAACGGTAATGAAGGCTCTTTTGTATAGAGGTTTATCTCTCATCATGTTACATAATAAACATGCTAGTATTGTACTAATATGGAGCTAAGGGTAAAGGTTCAATATCCTTTATTACCGTACCACTATCTTCACTGATTCCCATTGATTTTATTAACTATGAAGAGTATGACATAATCAAATACTAGCCTAACTTACAGCTTTGTAATCACAATCACACAGCGTATTGGTCATGTATAGAGAGTGGTCATAGCCTATCCATGAATTTGTAAACTTTATTTTGAATTATCTCTTAAGAATGAATTTTACTTGCTGGTACATGGGTAACCTTAAAGAATGGATGTTACTTAACTCTAGTGATACCGAATATATGCTATTGTAGACCTTACACTTGGGATATGCTATTGTAGACCTTACTAAGTGCAGGGATACCAACAGGCCTTATGTCATTTAAATTATCATTGCAAGAATATGAACCGTATAGATGCATATGCTGTAATGTGTGTACGAATGTTTACATTGATAACAGTGTATTTTGAATGAGTAGAGATTGTTATATGGGTAACAATTTGTTATGAACAATATAGATGCATGTGCTGTAATGTGCGTACAAGTGTTTACATTGCAGATTGTGTACAAGTAATTGCTTTACAGAAGACAGATTACAGAGCCAAAATACGTGATGACAGAATCCCCAGAACAGTTGAGACTCCTGAGATTCCACGATAGGGTGTTGACCCTGGTCCTATTGGGAGGGGTGGAGGTGTTGCCCACCGGTTATCCTCCGATACCTGGAGTCATGGGAGGACTGTGCGAGTCACGCTCCCCTAGACGTGTGATGATGACTGCCGGATGCCTACAAGCATATCTGGTCGACGTAATCGACGCTGATATCCTTAAGGTCTATGAATGGATCAGTAAAACTGATGCCATGGCATATTCCTGTAGAGGACGGATAGGATGGGAGTGGAAGAGGTTATGAAGGATAGGATGATTTTAGAGTAGTTTGAAGACTTGGTGGAGATGGGAAGTAACAATTAATTGCAGATACATGCTTATTCAAACAGAAATTCAATCTTAAAAATCAGCCATCTACAATCACCCTAATCTCTAAAAATACAATCATTGATATGAGCACATGGAACCCTAACTTCGGGACGAAGTTTTCCGAAGGGAGGAAGTATGTAACAACCCACACTGTAACAACCCACACCCTAAGTTCCTACTTCCTAAATATTTAACTCATGGTTTAAATATAATATACAAACATAAAGAAAACAAACTTTAAAGAATTAATTAGAAAAAAAAGTTATTAAAGGTTCAAAGCACCATGATTAAATCCATTCGAATTTGAATTTCATCTCATTAATACAACCGTATCCTCTGACATTTGAAATGACAGCTCTTTAACACCACCTTATCATCTTACATTTCGAATCACACCTCATTAATACAAACCTTATCCTCTTACATTTAAATAGCAGCTCTTTAAATACAACCTTATCATCTATCATTCGAAGGACATCTCTTTCAAAACATTCATTTCTACATTTATGGAGGTCTTAGCTGGATGGTGTTGTGGCGGTGAGGCAGATTGCTATTTAAACAAGCAGATATGAAGGAGGAAGGGGTCCTTTTTCGGGGAAGGAAAGGGGAGGAAGGTTGTTGTGATGGAGATGGTTGTTGTGGTAAAATTTATCAACAGTGGAAAGGAGACTCACTGTTCTCTGGATTCTGGGCACGGGGGCAGAGGAGGCGTACTCTGGGTTTAGGATTAAAATCCTAAATTGGCTGGGAGGAACATTTTGTGTTCTGAAATCTGTCCGATCAGCTGGAGAGGAGGATCACGGTTCCAGGTATTCTGGTTTGGATCTCACCGTTTCCAGGTATTTCTCCTCTTAGGTCCAGTTAATTATTATGTTTCATCACCAGCTAGTCACTGTAGATTAGCATTAGCTAGTTACTGTAATTTTACTTAGAATTGAGTTAGAATCATGTTTAAATTCTCTTTCAAATTAAATCCTGCTGAACTGTTAGGAATCAGATAAGTCTTTTGTTTTATAAGATAAACAAGTAGACCTTACATTATTTGTTTTTTTAGTATTAGTTTTAGAATCACTGTGTAATCTTTGTTTTTCTAAAAACATTTTAAAAGGACAGACTTATCTATTTTCCAATTGGATTAAGTTTGAGGCAATAGAGATCACAGTTATTTAGTTTCCTTTCATGTTCTGTTATTTACTTTCTTAGATCAAACTATCAATTCATTGTATAATTGAATGTTCCTAAAAGATCAAGCTAAGAAGGTGTTCCAAATTGGGTGATAGAATGTTCAACCTATACAATCATTGAGCTTTATTTTTACATGCTTTTACATTGCTTTTTAGATCCTCATTCAATTGTATAATTGGGTGTTCTTAAAGATCATTTGAAAGAGGTGATTTTTCATAACTAAATGCCCGAATACCTAATTTATGCAATTATTGAGTTTTCCCTTTGCATGTTTTAATTGATTTCCTAGATTTAAAGACTAAAGGTATAATCGGTTGCTTGTACATCACCTCAAGAGGGTGATTTTATCATATTGGATGTTGAAGTTGTTTGTCAAGGTTGTCATTGATATCAATATGGCATTAACCGAGATGTCAATATTCTTGAGATGTCTAGTTCAAGATGATGATGTCATGCCATCAATGAAGATGTCAAATCACAAAGAAGTCAAACCACTAATGAAAGAAGCCCTAAGAAGTCCTTGATCTAATGTTGAATGCACTTGATGATCTATAACTTAACCCTTGATGTTATGTAATGATGTCATACGCTTTGATACCAATTGTTGGAAACACTGAGACGGGGGTGAATCAGTATTTCTTTTCAATTGTTAATTTTACCAGTTAGATCACTTATATTTAGAACACAAAATGAACAATGATGGAATAGATACTTATACTATTTTCTTCTTTACAATAAGTAAAGTACAATAATGATATAGGGCTCCAACCCTAGATGAAGACTCCAATCTTTCAGGCTCCAACCTGTATTGTGCCAGGCACCGACTTGGTCTTTCCAAGGCTCCAACCTTGTCAATTTGAGGCACCAACCTCTAGGGCTCCAACTCTATCTCTAGTATAGGGCAAGAATATTTCCATCAATGACAAAGGGGGAGACTGTTGGTCAAGGTTGTCATTGATGTCAATATGGCATTAACCGAGATGTCAATATTCTTGAGATGTTTGGTTCAAGATGATGATGTCATGCCATCAATGAAGATGTCAAATCATGAAGAAGTCAAACCACTAATAAAAGAAGCCCTAAGAAGTCCTTGATCTAATGTTGCATGCACTTGATGATCTATAACTTAACCCTTGATGTTATGTGATGATGTCATACACTTTGATACTTGATGATGACATATGATGATCATGGTTGGAGATCATTTGAGAGTTGGAAGACTATTTTGGAGTTCTCCTAATAATGTTGCACTATAACATATCACTGCACCATTATGTGATGACATGAGTGATGCACTCATTGCTGGACATTACCATGATGACGTGGATGTCCTACATGTTCCTATGATGATGAAGAACCCAAACGATGGAGAAGACAAACAATGGAGAAGCCAAACAAAGAAGCCATACTGTCCTAATCATCTTCTGCACTAAATATTTCAGAAGCAGTCACAAAAAAAAAAAAATTGGACAGCTTGGAGTCACCCTTTCCAAATAAATCCTACTCCATCTTAAAGAGGATTTTTTCCTCTTTCTAACGAGCCCTTGCTTGCCCTCAAACTCCCAATAGTTTGTGAGAAATTGAATTTTTAAGTTGAAAAATATATTTATTTTTGCCTAGCTGACTTGAGCCGACTTGTGTATGCTCATACTCCTTCACCCAACCGACGTGTCTATTCATATAACTCCAAAACTAGTATATATAGACGTCTAAAACACTTCATTTGAGCAACAATTTTCGGTGAAGAACATAGTTAGGAGGCACAAAAATTACAGGAGGTCGAGACGACATAAAAGTTTAATGTTTGGGCTAATTTTTCTGTTGGGTTGTCACTCAAAGCTAAATATACATAAGTCAGATCTGCTTTATTTGCCTCAAGCTCGGATCTAGGTCAATCTTCATTGCAGCAAAACATGTGACAAAGTCTTGTGAGAGGTAGAATTGTGGAGAGGCTCTAGCAACTGTGACAACCACCTTGGATCTGCAAGCTAGAAACAACTACCTGTGAAAGAGCTCATCTTGGAACCGTAACAACTCAGACAGCCACCTGTAGAAGCTAATTTAGAGATCAGATCACTAGTTGGAGATGCTGAGTTATACTGCAGATTTGTTAGCTCAGATTCATGGAACTCGGATTGCAGTCCTAATACCTTAGACAGTGGTTTGTGGAGCTCTCTTCTTTGGAACTGTTTAGAGGACAAAATTATATCAGTGGTTTTGGGCATAATATTTCAGTAGTGATCATCATTTTTGTGAGCCTTCTTGAAGCTATAGCAGAGTCTGCTTTTTGGTTTTTGAGGTAAATTTGAGAAACTATTTGGAGCATTGTTTTTGAAGACTTTTCTAGTGCTTCTTGTAATGACAACTTGAAGAAGGCTTTGATGATAGTCTGAGCAAATCTTGAAGGTTTTCCAGATCAAATCTTGGAGCTTGTGTGAAGCAGAACATGGGAGCATAAAAAGAGCAGTTGGAGCAGACTCCTACAAGCCCATATCTGAGACTAAATATCTCAGACTTGTGACTGGAAAATTCATCGTTTGGAGATCAGTGTTCTGAGTACATACTACTTCTGCAGTGAATCTGTTGTGACAGTGACACCTTGCATACAATTTGTTGAAGAATCCTTGAGCATCTCATTAGAAATCATTTTGAAGTCTTGTTAAAGCAGCTCTATTATATCACTTGAAACAATCTATTAAAGAACCCTTGAAGAACTTTGTGAAGCAGCAAGGGCTAAGACACCACGGGCAGCTACACTCATGTGATGGAGGGCTCAAACAACTAGATATAGACTTATGATCATTGACTAGTGAAGACTTGTGAAAGTGTTGGTGCAGTTGTAGTGTTAGTACAGGGTGGTGCAGATTTGGTGAGTTGTGGTGAATAAGTGTTGGTAAAGTACTGGTGCAGTGTGACGTGGAACCGTTGGTGCAGTATGGTGCAGATTTGGTAATGAAGAGTGATAATGATGCTTATTAGAGGAATAGTGCAGAATCCAGACAAGGTACAATGATCATCTTGGGACAGTGAAGTGAAGCTCAAGCACAAGTCAAGTCAAGTGCAAACCAAGAACAGTGAAGAAGTTTGTTGGAGACATTCAACCTTAAGAAGTCTTGTGGAGAATTTTGAAGATCATGATGCACCATTGATGTCATCATGATGTGACTTGAAGAATTTGATTCAGTACCATGAAGGACAGCGGAGACACTTTCATGTGAAGATCAAGGTTGTCATTTATGACGTGATGTGGAGATTAAGTGATGGCATAGCTGAAGTGTGACAGGGCTCGTTGAAGAAGACATTGGGAGCCGTGAAGAATAACCAAACATATTTTGATGAAGTGAAGTTGAGGGTTGGAGCCCAAGAGGTTGGAGCCTCATAGAGACAAGATCGGTGCCTTGGAAGATAGGGTCGGAGCCTTAGAGGACTGGAGTCCTCAAGAAACCAGGTAGAAGCCTGTACCAGAGATAGGGTTGGAGCCCTAGAGGTTGGTGCCTCAAATTGACAAGGTTGGAGCCTTGGAAAGACCAAGTCGGTGCTTGGCACAATACACGTTGGAGCCTGGAAGATTGGAGTCTTCATCTAGGGTTGGAGCCCTATATCATTATTTTACTTTACTTATTGTAAAGAAGAAATTAATATAATTATCTATTCCATCATTGTTCATTTTGTGTTCTAAATATAAGTGATCTAACTGATAAAATTAACAATTGAAAAGAAATACTGATTCACCCCCCTCTCAGTATTTCCAACATAAGTGATTGAACGTACCTTAGTTGTTTTTTCTTTACATGCTTTAAAATGCTTTCTTAGATTAAAATTTCAATTCTTGCAAGTGTGATTGTGCGCGCTATATTTTCTTTTGAATTTGCTTTCTTTCTTTTCGTTACTTGATTTCATAGGTTAGTTGAATTTCATTTTCATTTTTTGATTTCATAGAATAGATGAATTGGTTTTCGTTACTCTATAGTTAGATTGATCTAAACTGAAAAATAATTTCTAGCACATACAGTGCACGCATGCTTCACAAGCTTACGAAACCCCCGGGTTGACAAATTAAATGACAGGCAATCACTTTGCCCCAACATATAGTACATAGTCAAGTGCCTTCAGGGAAGTACTCCTCCAAGAGTTGTTCATTTACAGGAACGGGGACTCACTCACCTTCTTTAGCTTCTAAGTGATATGAATTTATTCTCGCTGTGTCGACTATGTTGAAAGGTCCAATCCATAGATTATCCCATTTTTTAAGGATACCCGACTTCTCCCTTCTTTTATCCCACAAGAGGTCAAGGTCCCCAAGTTTAAATGTTCTAGTTTGTGTGTGCTTGTTAAAAGTAGTTTTCATCTTCTCATGACTACGGGCGAGTTGATCAAGGGCTTTCCTCATGTTTTCATTGCTTTCAATGATTTGATCAATACGGGACTGCATAGTATCCTGTTGCTCGAGAAAGGTTTTCAAGCACTCAAGGATAGGAAGTTGGAGTTGCATAGGTAACTTGGCCTCAGACCCATATACTAACTGGAAGGGGTTGAATCCAGTGGAATTCTTTACTATGGTTCGGTCAGCCCATAGGGCATATTTGATCTTGTTATCCCAATCTCTCTTACGTTCGCCCATATTTCTCTTAATAATCCTAATGAGGTTCTTGTTGCTTGATTAAGCTTGGTCATTTCCCTGGGGGTAATAATTAGAGGAGTAAGACAATATTATACCATATTTGTTACATAGGGATGTCTTAGAGGAGTAAGACAATATTATACCATATTTGTTACATAGGGATGTGAGAGCCATAGAGTCAAAAGCCTTAGCATTGTTAGTCACGATTTTAGAAGGAACCTCGAACCTAGTAATGATTTTGTCCTCAAGGTAATCCATAACCACCTGATCAATCGTTGTCTTGGTTGGTATGGTTTCTACCCATTTAGTGAAATAGTCAGTTGTTGTGACAATCCACTTATGGCCATGACTCAAATTTTCTTTAAACTCGTCAATTAATTCAAGGCCCCATTGTCAAAAGGGGGCATCCACCACCACATTTTCCAAGGGCATGGCGGCTAAATGGTTCTTTCCAGCAAAGAATTGGCAAGGTTGGCATTTTTTTCACGAAGTTCAAGGTATCAGCAAAGATGGTGGGCCAATAGTAACCTGCCCTCAAGATATTGAGAGTGGTGGTTCAGGCAACATAATGTTCCCCGCAAAACCCAGCATGAAACACTTCTAATAACTTCTAAGGTTCTTCCTTGTTGACACATCTAAGGACCACCCCATCAGGGCTCATCCACCCAAGTTCATCTTGGGTTAGGCAAAACTTAGAGGCCTTTAGTCTTAGGGATCTTCTCTTGTGGTCAATTAGGTGAGGAGAGGCAGGCAAGTTGTGCAAGTAATAGATAATGTCCTTCTACCATTCATCTTCCTCAAGTTCGATAGCAGTGGCGCATAGTTGCTCCTTCTCTCCTTCCCTAATGGCCTCGTTATTGATTTCAATCATCATTTTTTCCAAGCCTTGACCTCGAATAATTTTCTTTGGGCAAATGTCAAGGTCATATTCCTGGATTTTGGATACCCATTCTCCCCTGGACCCAAGACAATCAGATTGGGACAACACATCTTTGACAGCAAGGTATGGGACATGTGCATATATCTTGTTGTACCCAACATAAGCCCTAAAATGTTTGACAGATTTGACAAGATCATATGCTTGTTTTTCGGTGATGGTGTATCTTGTTACAGCATCACGAAGCGGTTCGCTCATAAAAGCTATGGGTCTCTGATCTTCCTCATCATCCTTTTGCATAAGTATCCTAGCAACAGTGTCTCTAGAGGGAAAGGAATAAATGATAAAATCCTTAGTGTAGTCAAGGCTAACTAAAACGAGAGCAGAAGCAATCCTTTTCTTTATTTCCTTAGAGTCTTCATTTATTGTAGGATTCCACATGTGTGGAGTGTTTTTCTCCAAGAGGTCACTCATAGGTTTTGTTGACAACTGGAGTGGCACCTGATGATTATATGAAGATTCCATGCCCAAAGATGAGCCAAAGGACACTTGTACCATCAGATTTCATCAGTTCAATAGAGTTTTAAACACTACTTCTACTTCTTATCATTTTCTATTGTATCCAGATTCCACGCCCTACAGGGAATTGTAATAAGTGATGCTAGTAATGATGAATTTGAGTCAGTATTGAGTCTTTAACAAGCCCAGGTAGCTTGGGACCTTTCCAACAAATGAGTATTACTCTGGGAGGTTTTTTTCACTCGGTTAATTATCATCTCCCTATGAAAACTTAATAATTAATTGAGTTTTTTCCTCCAATTTTACCCCAAAGCAAGAGTACGACTTGATGGTGAGGCCTTGGGTGAGTCCTAGTGTCTAGAGCCAATGTATATTACCATACTAGATCATACAAAAAATTTCGTGGAAATAGTTAGGTCTAGGTAGTGATTTTTTTAATTTTTTTGATTTCCCGCAAGTCGAAATTGCAATAAAAATTGTAATTGAATTGTAATAAGTGTTGCCTAGAGAAGTTGTATGGAATACAAGTAATCAAAATTACACCTCTTACCCTCAACTTTCTATTATGACACACTTTGAAGGGTTAAAAATGTGTTTTGAACCCTCAAAACCTATTTTTCCTAAGTTTAGTGAGAAATTTGGCAATTAATTAAGCTAGAAATTAAATAAATAGAGAAAATAAATATCCACACATGCTAAATGTTGTGGAAATGAGGTGGAAAATTATGGAGGAGTTAAAGTGAAGTCCCGAGGTGATGTGGACTCCCAAAATCAAAGAAAATACATGTTCTCAAATAAAATCGAATTTTTGGCATTAAATGAGAGTCGCTTACTTGGAAATTCCAATTTGTGAAGTTAATGCACATTTCGGAGGATTTGGGAGAATATTTGGTGGAGATTTTTGTGGAAAATTGTCCCCGCATGGGTTACCACCCATATACACTTGTCATTCCATCATAAAATTCGAATTTGGCACATAAGGGAAGAAGAAAATGATGTCCACTTGCAACAATTCGATTTTTACACTTGGCATTGGAGCTTCACTTATCGAATTCGAATTTGCCTTGTGATCTCCTCCCTCTCACCACTTAGCATTTGGTTCTTCATTGGGATTTGCTCCCATTCTCTTATATAAGTGAGCCTTGGGCTCTCATTTGTGTCATGTAATACCAGCTATTGGGCTTGAGGAGACGCTGCAGAATTGTATTCACTACTTGCAATATAATACAACAATCGTTGGGGTAACTTGGGATGGTGTTCTTCTCCTTGCATATGTGGTACTTTCTTGATTTGTTATGCTTCTATTTATTTCTCCATGCTATTTTTTCTTTGATGATTGTTTCAAGTTATGTTAGTATGCAGCTATTTCATATTAGCATAAGAATTACTTAACTGCTCTAGGAAAATAAAGCTTCTAGTTGATGTCAAATATATCTCTAGGAACTCTTTCCATTGCACTTATTTAATTTCATGTGGATCTAATGAGTTATGGTGAAGTTTTGTAGAAAAATCATTCTTTGGTTAAGCACTCGAGCGTGAGGGGTAGTTCTCGGACAAACCAACCCATTCTTGAAAATATTCAAGGAGAACCCGCATGCGTTTAATTCTAAAGTCTCATTTATTTCAATTTGTTTTGCAAACGTGCTCTTAAGTTTTAGCCTCTTATTTATTGCATCAAAATTATATAAAAGATATATATATATATATATATATATATATATATATATATATATATATATATATAAAAGATATATATATATATATTTCACATAGTGCACTTCATTTATCAATATTTGGCTATTTCAAAGAGCTAAGTCATGGCTAGTCAAAGAGGAGAGTTTGGCCATACTCTTCAACCTAACCTCTTGTAGATTATTTTTGTAATATACTTTGTGATTTCTTAAGCTAACATTTGTTATTGTAGATTTGCTCCAACTTGTTGTCTTGTAGCTACTTGCATGTTTCATCTTCAGAAAACTACTTACAAGTTTGCATGTAGGACCTAGGGGCTCCAACTTCTAGATTATTTCTCTCTCTTGTCTGTGGAACTCAAAGAGGCTTCGCCTCTCTTCTTCTTCCTCGAAAAATCAGTATTTCGTTGAGCCTTTGTAGCCCTCAAATTGCAGAAATTTTCAGCAAGGAAAGGTTTATTGCTCAAGTCTAAATTGTGAAGACTTTCCTTGGATTTTAGAGAAGACTTCATAGTTTTCTTCTTCTTGTAACAACTAATAAAATTCTTGGTTTTGGGATGTGGGTTTTACCCATTTGTACCCCTATCTCCCCATCTTTTGGAGACGATTGGTGTTGTGATTTTGTTGGTTTATTTCATTTTGCATGCATAACATCTAATTGGGAAATTAACACTACATGCATTACACTCATTTTGCGTGCACTTTATTTTAATTTGCTACAAGTTTCAAGTCTCTTCACTTTCATAGCAAGTTCAAACATTGGTATGTATGCACTTTTAACTTGAATCTAATTTGTCATGAATCTTGTTCCAAGTCTACTTATGTTTCACCTTTAATTACATCTTACATGCATCAAGTATTTGGGCAACATTTCTCGATAAAGTAACATTCTATTTCATGTCGAGCAAGTACATTTCAAGTTAAACTTAATTTTCATGTTTGGTTAATTCACTTACATGCCCCAAGAAACCACTAAAATTTTACCTCCAACATATTTTCGTTGAATGAACATTTTAGGGACCCTCTACTCTATTGACTCCTCACTATGAGATCCATATCTTTGGGTGAGGATGGGGTCTGAGGATTGAAGAGTTGAATTGTAACCTTGCTTTAGAACTAATTAATAAAATAAACCAAGAGCATTTTTCATCACATTTACCTTACTTGCAAGTTGTTTGCTTTCTTGATGGTTTAGAGTCTCACATGCAACATCATTTACTATTTTCAAGAAGCATTTCCTTTCATGCAAGTATTGTAATCTCTTTTGCAACAAGTTTTGTTTAATTTTCTTGCACTTGGAACATTGTTTACTTTAGAAAACTCACTTTCATGTTTAATGATCATGTTCATGAACGGTTAATGAGTCTCATTTTCTTTTCAAGTGCTCATATTTCATGTTGCAAGGCTAACATGTTGTTATCTTGGTCTAACATTTGAGTTTTTCTATCATCATTTGCATTCTCCAAAATAGATTAGTAATTGTTTGTATTTTGGCAAGATATCTTCACAAGTTTTGATTCACCAATTTATATGTCTTAAAAGCATTCTTGTATCTTCCATTTATAATATCTTGTGCGAACAGTTTCTTGTTTCACTTTTCAGGATTACTTTTGCTTTCCAATTGAAAACAGTTCACTTCATTTAAGCAAATACAATTTCATTTTAAGAGAAATACTCTAAAGGCACTGGTTCGCATATGTTTCATGCTTATCTTATGTATTGATGGTTATTGCTCATATCACGTTTTTGTTTATAAATCTGGAGAAGTAATCTATTTAACTCTAACAACTCTCCTAGAAAATTCACATCATTAACTTAGTTTTTCTTTAGGGACCACGCCCCAAAGCTAACCTAGGAGATAGCTTAAACAGAGAGAGTCGGGATTAGTGTGACAGCTTAGTTTTTCTTTAGGGACCACACCCCAAAGTTAACCTACGAGATAGTTTAAACGGAGAGAGTCGAGATTAGTGTGACAACTTAGTTTTTCTTTAGGGACCACGCCCCAAAGCTATACTAAGAGATAGCTTAAACGAAGAGAGTCGGGATTACTGTGACAGCCCCTTCTCTAAGTTCCTTGCCACCAACCACACCTTGTGGAGTTAAAGGCTTTTCTCACTAACTTGTAGGTAGGTGTAGGCGGCAAGGTCAACAGGTTTGAGTCTTGAAAATTTCAACAAAGTTTGGAATGAATCTTCTCACAAAATTGATTTTGCCAAAGAATGACCTTAAGGCATCTTGATTCTTTGGATAAAGAATATTCCTGATAGCTTGGATTCTCTCAGGGTCGGTGTTAATCCCATCTTTGGAGACCACACGTCCAAGAAACTTACCCTTGTCCACACCAAAGATTGACTTTTTAGGATTGAGAGATATGTCGTATTGTCTACATTTCTCAAATACCTTCCTTAGATGTTCGAAATGGTCTTCTCTCTTTAGAGGCCACGATCAGATCATCTTGGTAGATTTCCATCATCTTCCCAATGAGGTCCCTAAAAGAAAAGTCCATGGCCATTTGAAAGGTAGACCCAGCATTAAGGACACCAAAGGGCATTCTAATGTACATGTATGTTCCCCGTGGCATAGTAAAAGTAGTTTTCAACTGATCTTCCTCTTTGACAATAACTTGGTTGTATCCAAAGAAACCATCCAAGAATGACCCCATTTGAGACTCAGTTATTTTTTGCAATAGGTTTTCCAAGCTAAGCAAAGGGTAATTGTCTTTCAAGCATCCACGATTAGGGTCCCTAAAGTCAATACACATCCAGATGTTACCAGTATTTTTGTGGTTAATCACAGGGTTGGAGATCCATGATGAATGTCGAATGGGGCAATGATCACTACGTCAACCATCTTTTGGAGCTCTTCCTTTACAAGGGGGGCAAGCTTTGGATTCATTCGTCTTAGTTTTTGCTTAACGAGCTTAGCCCCTTCCCTGAGAAGAATGGTATGTTGGATAATCTCAGGGCTATATGCTTTTAGATCATCATAAGACAAGGCAAAGACATCCTTAAATTCTCTCAACAACTTTTCCAGCTCATCCCTTTCTTCTTTAGAGAGGTTCTTTCCAATCTTAATGATTTGGGGAGAAGTCACAAATCCCAGGTTTAGATTGAGCGTATCAGGGGTTTCTTGAATACCAATGCTAGTAATGCTAACATCATTTATGTCAAAGTGTTTCTCATTGATCACATCTTTATCCTTTGTGCGGGAATTTTCATGGTCTTGTGGGAAATTATTTATGTCTTTGTCATCCTAAATAACAGGTCAGTGCACTTCATAGTCAGGGATAGAGGGTCTATGGATTATGTCAATGATGAATTTACCTCTTCTTGCAACATCATGAGGAATAATTGTAGAAGTGGATGTGGCTACAACTAAGGTATTGGCCATGTCATTCAAAGATCGGTCAAATGCTGAGAAAGATAAGTCATAGAACCCCTTGAGCATGTGAGTGATCCTCTCTTTGTAGGGTTTCAACTTTTCATCCTTTGTGTCAAAAGCTCCCGTAATTTGTGAAGTAGCTAGATCAGAATCCCCTATTATGAGTAATTGTTGAATCCCTCTTGATTTGGTTGCTTCAATACCTAACAATAGGTCCTCATAATCAACAATGTTATTAGTGCAAGTGAATTGCAGTCTTATGGAAAACAAAAGTTATTCTTTGTATGGGGAGATGATTACAATGCCAGCTCCAGCCTCAGATTTGGAATGTGCCCCATCGAAGTACATTACCCATAATGTCGAGGGGCGAGAGGCAGTAACATGCTCATTTTTTAAAAGCCTTCATTCTCCACTTTTGTCATTTTCTTCTTCCAGACCAGTTTCAATTTCGTGAGAGGATGCAATCATAGGGGCAGAAAATTCAAGCCTAGGCACTAAAACATAAGAGTTCTCTTTCCAAGGGAGATAGACGACGGAGCCATCTTCACTAATGGATAGGTTACGATCTTCAATTAACTTTTTGGACACAATCATTCCCCATGTCGAGGGTGTTTCTACCAAAACTATGTTGATAAAGAATCTTTTTTTCCATATATGTATGAAGAAAGGTCTTCACCCCTTCCATAATCCCACATACCTCAAACTCATCAATGTTCAAAATCATTTTAGCGAGACATTTCTTTGAGTTGTAACTTTTTCATAATGCTTGAAGACATGATGTTGATAGGGCTGCCAGAGTTTAGGATGCAATTTCTGAGGGTGAGGTTGTTTACTCCAAGGCTGATGTAGAATGGATTTTTTATATCCAAGGCTAGCCTCAATGGGACTTTCAGGATATGATCAGCGGGCTTCTTCTTTATTTTGGATTTGTTTTGAGTAGAACATCTTCTTCATTTGGGGAGATTCTTCATCATCAAACGAATTATCTTCCTCAACCTGTAACATATTGATGGATGTTTGCCTCATACTTTGATCAAGGTCGAATATGATATTTTGGACATGGAAGAGGCTATCATATTCCTTGTTTCAGGCATCAAAGGCCAAATTTCTTATGAAAGCATTTAGGTATACAACCAAGGTTATTTCCCTTGGAGGGGCTAGGTTACATGCAAAGGCACAGATGATGGCCTTTGTATAGTTGAACAACATCCTTTTTATGGTACCATCCCCTTTCAAATGTTTCAATGAATCCTTCCCATGAAGAGATATATGATGGAGGAAGGGAGAGATATCACCCACGAGCTTTCCCTATTAAGGTTGTGGCAAAGGAAATCATGCGGTTGCATTCATTATAAGATTCCCCACACGTCAAACCTTCAAATTTCAGGAGGTTTTCTTGGGGATCTTCCTCCCCACAAAATGAAGGCATGTTAGAATCTGCAGGTGAAGGGATAAATAGTGCCCCAATCATGTTGTTAAGGTTGAGAGGCATGAAGATTTTATGCTTTTCTTTCAATCTGGTAATCCTACTATCAAAGAATGGAGTATGGCATTCATGACTCTTTCTACGATGATAGGATAAAGTCTCAGAACCTTCCATTTCAAGATGGGGGTTGTGGAGTCGCCACAGGAATATTAATTTATGTCGTCAATGAACCAATTCCTCAATGATTCACTAGGGAAGCAGACCTGCTACCTCCCCAACAACGGTGCCAGAAATGTTACCACTCAAACCAGCAAGAGACCTATGAGGGGTTCCTATGAGGGAAACTACTAGGTCAAGGGAAACGATGGAGACTTAGCCCATTGTCAACATATCGAAGACTCCCTGCTCTTTACGGACTTTCATGGATGGGAGGAACCCTTTCGCTAGGATAGAATGAAGAATGGGGCTTGCTTGCCTTTTAAGCAAGGAACTTGATCTTCTAGGGAGAGGGGATGAGGATTGGAGAGTTGAGGTAGAAGAATAAGACTTATATATGAGGTTCTCAATCCCTAAAATCCTTTGAGAACTTGGATTCCCGAGTATTCCTTGATAAATCAGCTTTGATGAAGAATCGAACCACACGAGGCCAAGTAGACCCAACCCAGGTTAGGGGATGGATTTCGTCACCCAGTGATGTTCTTAACCTGATCAAGGGGAGGGTAAAGGATCAAACAAGAATTTTCTTCCAACAATACCAAATTGATCTTATTGGTACTATACTTGGGAACACCTAGGAAAAACTTGATCCAAGAACTAGAGCTTGAGGTATCTGGAGATTCCACCATCAGAATTGGCCCAAATTCGAAGGAGAGTGAGGAGACCCACCAGGGCAGTTGCCTCTAGGAGATCGAAGTTTTCCTGTGGCTAGATTCCCGGGAAATTGATGCCCTATATGACCCAATAGTCCTAGACCTGGGAAAAAGGGGGAAAAAGGGGGAAAATGTGAAAAAGGGAGGAAAATTATCACCCTTTTGTGAGGCACCAGTGCCTTGATTCACCTGGGGATATGTAGTCAAGGATAATAATGAAGAAGAATTCGGTTTCTTGTTCAAGGAGGCCCAGAAAGTCAACTTCGTCCAATGTTAGAGGAAAGATAAGAAAAATGACTTTCAAGCATTTATACTTCATACAAATGGTGGTAGCTTATCAATATAAAATGATCTCTAGGGCGTTTCATTCATCTAACAATGGCCCATACATAGAATAAGCTAGATAGGCACATAATTCCACATTTCAATCATGTCGTAATTAGCCCTAATTATAGCGAAATCCAATAGTATGCAGCAAAATAACATCAAATTTACACTTACAATGTTAGAGAGTATATACAACCAGCATCACATTTGCACAAAAGAAGCGCCAAGATTGAAATAGCCCAAATCCATATATCAAAATTCATCCATCATCCAAAAATCTCCACCAAGGAAAAAATGTGAAATTCTCCTAAGAGAGAGAGATCCCAATCCAAGTGATGATATAAATGAATCCAACTAACTCCTATTTATACACCTTTTAGGAGTTCGATTTAGCTAATGAGCCTACATTAGCCCCTAAACATAAAATAATGTGCAAATAACATAACTTTTGGTGACAAGCCCACCAAACTAGCTCATAAATGAAATAATAAGCCTCTCAGGAGGTCCAATAATAATATGTGCATGTCGTGAGGCCCTCCAAACGTCCTGATAATGTCTAGAAGTGCCATAATGATGAATAAACTCCTCAAAATGTGACGGACAAGGGGGTGGCCCCTTCTTCTCCAAGTAGTAGACCTGTGGTGCTCCCAATAGGTGTGAAGGCACACCAATGACCCCATGGGTCTCCATATGAGTCGAAGATGCTTGTAGATCATTTGTAAGGGCTCAAATGACAAAATGGTCATTGCCATGTCATTGTACAAGTCCTGCAACACCTGCCAAGTGTGTGGTGCTCCTGTGGGGCCTATTGGGTATAGTGTACCAAGTGCATCATCCTCGTCCGAAAAGTGGATCTCATGTAATCTCTGGACATCGATGGGGATCCATGGAATGTTGTCCGCTGCTGTGGAGGCCCATGGCTCTCTACACACACCCTACATGTGCTAATGTGGCTCTCTGGGAGGTTAGGACCCCATATAAGGAGACCAAACCCAAATGGACACCATCTGCAATCATGCATAAAATCAATGCATTCCCTAACCTTCTAGTACAACAAATCATTAGAGTACTCGTGTAAAAGAGCTTACAAACCATCGAAAACAAAGTGGGCACTTCATAATGGCATGCTCTTTCGTACTGAGATTTGGCATGTGCTAATGTCTCCAAGCTCCAAAGGGGGTTAGCCAGGTACTCTATTAGGTGGTCTCTAACCTTAGAGGGTATAGTATGCCCAAGGTGCATACCTCAAATGGTGGTGGCATGTGACAAAGAAGTGAAATAGAGTAGGGAATGAGAGGGGCAATCCCAGGCCACATATTGCTGCACAAGGCAAATTAGACAAGGCGAAGCCCACACCTAGGTATATAATGTGTAGGAGAGAGAAAAACTGGTACATGAGGTGCCTCGGCCTTAATTTTTCCACCCTTTTTTATATGCCTTTTACTTTTATGAATTTTCTTTAATTAACTGCTTGAGGCTCAAAGGACGAGAGAATGATGTGCATGATTGCCCCCATTTAGGTAGGGCAGTTCATTACCCTCCAAGGTTTGGGACAATCATGGCTTCTTAAATGATAAAGGAGGCTCATCTAGGGCCTATGGTACCAGGGTGATGACCATGGGTATGGGGTAGAGCTCATGTATTAGCTTTTGCCCATGTGCTAATTATTTTTGTCCCGACCATCTTTTGCATTTTGTGGTACAATTTCCTATTGAGTGTGGCCATATATGCTTTTACTTTTTATTTTAGCTGCTTCAACCTCTGGGGAATCATCCCAGGCTTGAACCAAAGTGGGGGTAAGGGATAGGGAGGCTGACCCTATGTGGACCCAGAGAGGCAATGTGGACGCAGGTGGGAGAAATGATGAATGGGGGTATAGTGAGTGGAAAGGGAGTAATTTATGCGGATAAAGGAGCGAGACCATGCACCCAAAGTCAGGGTTTTCCAAGTAGTACCACCCTAGAACCATAGTATTAAAAACCAGAACTGGTGACCGAACTAATCTCAGTCATTGATCTAAGTTGGTTAATCCTATCCGTCTATTGCTTTGGAGATTGAGGGTTAGGGATTTTTCTTAATTTGAAATTATAAAAGGAGCATAAAAAAAAAGGATGAAGACACATTCATTTGGAGAGATTTCAATGGACTTGTGAAACCTAATTGCATATTTGAGACGCTGAAGACACAAGAAAAGAGTTGCACAAATATACCAAAGTGGGGGATAGTGGTCAGCCACATGTGCGAAGTCGAGAAGGTATTTTTGGCATGTGTGAAAGAAGGAGATTGGCACTGCTAGAAAATTTCTGAATATTTTCAAGTTTATCTCTATTGTAATTTCCGTATTTCTAACAGCCAATTTGCTTAGTAAGGGAACCCCTAATTTTCCAGGGAAGAAATTAATGAAAGAGAATTTATTTGGGGCAATTTCATTGTGCTTTTGTGGTTGTTTTTACGACTGATTTTCCGCAAAAATGCGGTTGCTAATTTTCTGATTTAAAAGTACCAGAGTATTTATGTTTTACAATTTCCAGATTTTATTTTACAACAGAAAAATTGTTTGTTGAGTTAAAATAATTTTTAGGCATAAAATAGTTGTAGGAAACTTAAATCTAAACGTAGTACTTAGAAATTAACACTTGTAAATTTATGTAGATGTTCTATGCTTGATGCAACTTTACTTTCTCTTCGAATTTAGACAGCATTCACATAAACAATAAAGTGAAATGCTGATAGAACATAACAGCAGATCAACAGAAGACAAGCCAAAAATATATATTTGTGTTGGTGCGTTACGGCGGTCAACATGAAGCTTCAACCAGCAAAGTCTCAGTGTGGTCAGCTAACCAGCAATGTCACACAACCCTCAAGACAGTCAAACGGTCAACTCAAAATTCAACCCCAAAAAGTCAACGCTAAAAAGTCAAAGTCAATGTCTTGCCTCGATAATAGTGCCAAAAATGCGAATTAGGGAAATCAAAGTTCTGGGAGAGTTTCAAGTCAAATTGACCGTGCGTTGACCAAAGTCAACACTGGTCAAACTTGCTGTAGAAACACTAGACCGAATTCAAAAAATTGCTACTGCCAGATTTCCCACATGTGGAGAGAGAAGGGACCATAAGTGATTCGAACCAATCAGATGAGGAGAGAGAGATGTGCGAGGATGAGATCAGTGAAATGTCCTCCAACGTTGACCTTACTTATATCCATCAATGCGGGTGTGTGACACATCTGCTGGGGTACAAAACCTTAAAGCTGACCTCCACAAATTTTGAATAGATTAAAAATAAATTCAAAATAAATGTTCTGCTCATCGCATCAAGAAGATCTTTAGATCGATCTTGCACCTCTCTGAAAGAGGAACCCAATAAAAATATTGGTATCTTCATCTGAGCATCACAACATGGAGTTTGGACCTAGTTGTCCAAAATTAACACTCCCTCTCAACTAGGGAAAACTCCATCCACCTATGCAATCCAAACATCATGCATCATCTTGTCGTAACTTGCTTTGTTGGCTTCTTTATTTCAAAACATAAGTGGGTCAGTCACAAAGACATCATTCTCGGCTGACAAATTCAGCCCAGAGGTACGAAACCTCTATAGGAGTCACACAGAGTATCATACCAACCTGAAGTTGGTTTATCTGACCCGAAGTCAGTAGGAGGTCCGAAACCTCACTAGACTTGATCCCAGAACAAGTGGTTGGACCGTGCCATCCAAGATAGAGAGCACGGCAATCTCTAATGCGTGCATCAGTCTTTGCTACTAGTCTCTAACTTTTCCCACCTCCCTGGCCAAATGAGAGGTACTTCCCATGAGCCCTGAACTCAATGGGTAGGATGCATACGGGGCACAGATAATGAGAGGTGAACCAACTCAATCATCACAACGACGGGGCAGAAGCACACGAACAAGGTTTGGCAATCCTAGCCCTGTGGTTGCTTATAGCTCCGAGAAGCTATCCCAAAAGCCCCCCAAAGCTCATCGTCCAACAGGACCCTCTTCATAGGGTCATTCCACGATACCAAGACTCTCACGGAAGGTTAGGAACTTGACCTTCCCCAGGGGCTTAGTGAGAATATCCATGACCTGCTCATCAGTTCCTATATGATCGAGCCTTATGGCACCTCGCTGTACCATATGCCGAATAAAGTGGTACCTGATATCAATATGCTTGGATCGATCGTGGAACATGGGATTCTCGAACAAACGAATCCCACTCTGCTTATCACAGAGTATCACAGTGGTATCTAGCACATGCCCAAATAGCTCACTAAAGAGCTTTCGCAACCAGACTGCTTCACAACAAGCCATATTCGCTGCAATGTATTCAGCCTCCGCGGTGCTCAAAGCCACTGATTTCTGCTTCCTGCTCATCCATGATATCGAAGTAGAACCAAGTCTGATGCAGCATCCCAATGTGCTCTTAGGATCCACCACACTACCAACCCAATCGGCATCAGTATATCCAAGGAGTGTCACGCTCTCGGCAATGTATCTCAGCCCATGGTTTATCGTGCCCCGAAGATATTTCAGAAGATTCTTGGCACCAACCCAATGAGTGTGATTCGGCAAACCCATCTGTTGACTCAAAGTGTTCACTGCAAAACATATGAACGGACAAGTGTTCACTAAGAACATCAGGGCCCCTACGAGTTGACGATACACAGTAGGATTTACTAACACAGGCCCAGCAGCGCTGCCACTCAACTTCTTAAAGTTGAGCTCCATCGGTGTCAACACGAACTTACAGTCCACCATACCAAATCTTTCCAGAAGCTTCACAATGTATTTTCCTTGAGAAAGTAAAATCTAGCCAAGTCTCTGCCAGACCTCCAGGCCTAGGAAGTAGTGCATCAGTCCTAGGTCCTTCATCTCGAACTCAGCAATGAGCTCCCTCTTGCAATGATGAATGAGAGGGTCAGCACCTGTCACGAAGAGGTCGTCCACATACAACACCAGAATGAGAAGCTTCTCTCTATCAACCTTGAAGTAAAGGTTTGGATCAGCATTACTACAAGTGAAGCCCAGCTTCATCAGGTAGCTATCTATCCTCTCGTACCAAGCTCTGGGTGCTTGCTTCAGCCCATAGAGGGCTTTCTTCAAGCTGCAGACATGGGTGTCCCGATCTTAGACTTCGAACCCCAGAGGTTGCTCTACATACACCTCTTCCTTTATCGCACCATGCAAAAATGCGGTCTTCACATCCATCTGATGAAAACTCCATCCTTGCGTAACAGCAAGGGCTATGATGAATGGTGGTGTATCGAGCCACAGGTGCAAATATGTCATCATAGTCTATGCCTTCCTTTTGAGAGAAGCCATGGGCAACGAATCTTGCCTTGAACTTTTCAGCACTTCCATCAGATCCATGCTTGATCTTGTACAGCCATTTCAAGGTGACAACTGCTTTGTCCTCCAGTCTTAGAACCACATCCCAGACATCATTCTTCATTATGGACTCATACTCTTCATGCATAGCTTCTTTCTAGACTTGATGCTTCACGGCTTCTTCAAAAGATCCAAGCTCAGATTGTACAATAGTACTCATGGCTGCTAGATACCATTGGTATCTACTCAGCTTCTTGCTTTCACAGAATGTCCCCCTTGGGGCCATATGTCCCTCAGCATCCTCGAGAGTGTCCTGAAGCCATGATGGTCTCTTCCCCAATGAAGGAGGTCGATCAATCGAGTCCATCGGTCCTTCAGCATCGGGCATCGTCTCATCCTTCGGTTCTTCTTGATTTCCACGCCTTGCTTCATGATCTTCCTTAGATCTTGGAAGATTGACTAATTTCCTCAAGGAAGCATCTTCGTCCAAGGTGATATTGTGGCATATCTTCACTTCCCTTTGAACAAGCACATAGACTCTATAGGCCTTCGAAGTTTCGTTGTAGCCCACAAACATTCCCTTCTTCGCAAAAGCATCCAGTTTGCTCCTCTTCTCTGTCGTCACATGAAAATAAACAGGACATCCAAAAACCCTAAAATGTGAGACGTCGGGTTTCTTACCATTGAAAACCTCTTCGGGAGTTTTGGAGTCCAGTGCAGAATGCGAGTATCGGTTTTGTATGTACACAGCAGTGTTCGCAGCTTCTCCCCATAGAAACTACGGTAGACCTTGGTCACATAGCACGGCATAGTCAGCTTCCACAATGGTCTTGTTCCTTCGTTCAGCAACGCCATTCTACTCAAGAGTATAGACAGTTGTGGTCTCCCTCTTGATGCTAGCTTCTCTGCAAAAGTTCTTGAACTTGTTCGTCTCATATTCAGTGCCATTATCGGTCCTCAAAATCTTGATCTTCTTCCCTATCAGATTTTCCACCAAGGCTTTGAAGGTACAGAACCACATGAAAGCCTCATCCTTCTTCTTCAAGAAGTATATCCACGTTTTGCAAGAGAAGTCATCTATGAACGTCATATAATAAGAACATCCTCCCAAGGATGTCACGAGCAGCATACCAGATAGATCAGAATGCATTAATTGCAAGACATTAGATGTCTTTCTGACGCTTGAGGGTGAAGGTCCCCTTTTATGCTTTCGTTCGACACAACCCTAACATACACCTTAATGATTATTTGAGAACTCGGGCATCCCCATCACCACCTTCCTTGCTTCGAGAAGGGCCTTGTAGTGAAGGAGTCCAAACCTCTGGTGCCATAGTTCAGTCTGTCGGATAGTATCACATGTCATCGCTGCTAGTGGACTTCCTCCAACCTTGTAGAGTGTATCAACTCTAAACCCAATCGTGATAGCTTCCTTGAAGGTCTTCTTTCACATGCACACCTTTCAATCAGTGAATGCCACATTGAAACCTTTGTCTTCCATGGCCGATATAGACACAAGGTTCTTCTTCAAATTAGGTACATATATTACATCCTGCAAGCAGAGGACTTGACCTTGAGACAAGTGGAGGGTCACAATCCCTGTTCCTTTCACGAGATATGTGGCATTATCTCCAAGGATAATTTCCAGATTAGTATCCTTCTCAACTATATCAGAGAGTGCTTCCTTGAACCCAGTGATGTGCCTCGAGGCACCACTATCTATCAACCAAACATCCATAGTGTCGAGTGGAGATGCAATAGAGAGGGTAGATACAAGAATGAATTCATTTCTTTTATCAACACCATTTGATTCCTCATACCTGGAGTTTCTCGACCTTTTGAAAGGTTGACCATTTCCGTCAGAGGGAGCCTTCCTCTTTCCCTTGAACCTGTTGTTCCTTTGATTGCCATTCCTGCAGTTGTTGTTGTTGTCATCACCATTGGGAGAATCCTTCTTGAAAAGGAATTCTCTAGCATACTGACCTGGCCTATGACAAGTGTAATACTTACCATTCTTTCCTTGGGCCCCTGCTCTTCCTTTGTTCTTTGGACCACCAAAGTTCTTTCTAGAATGAGCAGCGTAGGCAGCGTTTCCTTCATTTTCATACTCCTTCATTCTTGTCTCTTCTTGAACGCATCTTGATAGTACTTCGTCAAAGTCAGGTATCACATTATTATTGAGAATGGTAGTGTTGAACACATGTCATTCGGATGAAAGCCCTCCAAGTGTGGTGGGTACCATCTCTCGATCAGCTATTGTCTCTCCAATAGCCAGCAGATTGTTCCTGATCTCCGTCAGCTTCAGAAAATATGATTGAATAGACTCATCCCTGCCTTTCTTCAGATTCTTCAATTGATTCTTGAAGAATAGGACTTCATTCGCATTGTTGGCCTTGAACATGTCGACCAACTTATCATACATCTCCTTGGATGTGCCCAACTCAGAGACGTATGCAACCAGACTCTTGTGAATTGAGTCCCTGATCATCGGCTTTGCTTTGATCTCTCCCTTCTTATACTTTGTTTTGCAGAGAGAAGAGACTCCAAGTGATTCGAACCAATCAGATGACGAGAAAGAGATGTGTGAGGATGAGATAAGTGAAATGTCCTCCAACGTTGACCTTATCTATATCCATCAATGAGGGTATGTGACACATCTGCTACGGTACAAAACCTTAAAGCCGACCTGCACATATTTTGAATAGATTAAAAATAAATTCAAAATAAATGTTATGCTCATCGGATCAAGATGATCTTTACATCGATCTTGCACCTTTCCGAAAGAGGAACCCAATAAAAATATTGGTATCTTCATCTGAGCATCACAACATGGAGTTTGGACCTAGTTGTCCAAAATTAACAACACTTAAAGGCGTCCCTAGTAATCCTAGCTCACAAAAGCTAGTTGAATAAGTTATAAAATATGTGCAACGTCTTACATGATTTTACTGGTCATCACATTAAGCTTTTCCCCTCCTCTTCCATAAGTTATTTATCACATATACTACCTTTAACTTACTGACTTGGTAAATACCCCATGTCTTAGGATTCACCACATGTATAGAGGCTAAGGTTGTCCTCTGATGATAAAACTTATGCAAATTTTAAAATTTAACTTATGTTATTTTGTTGCTAGAGGTAATTGCTATTTATGAATCACCTAGTGACTTGCAAGGGGGGTAGGCCCACCAAGATAACTTGTCATCTTGAATTAGGATCCATGTACATGGGCTTAGGGTGGCATCTATGCAGCGAGATCCATGACATTTCATTTGAATCTATTATGTTGCCTTGAAGTTTGTGTATCTATATATGGCCATATCTACCTACATTGTGATCCATGTACTTCATTAGGATATGTGTCACTGCTTTGAAATCCATGATAGTGTATTAAACAATGACAAGAACACTGAATTATCATCACTTGCCACATGGATCATTCTCGGGTAGCACCCCTACTTAGTTGGACCATTATTCCCCTGTGTGGGGCTTATTGTTCTTCACTGCCCAAGTGTGAGCTTATTGAGGTTGTTGAGACTAGTTACAAATGGTCACAAGTGGTTACATTGGTTACCAGTGGTAGTGGTGTTAGTTATGACTCATTTGACCATTTTACTAGGAGAACACTTACCTTGTTCTACCACATGTGCCATTGATCCTTCGATCCTCAGTCTAGACATCCCACATAGGTGCCATGACATCATTAGTATTCACAGCACATTTTAACTCAGACATGCTTTGTTCCTTACCGCATGGGTTGGTTAGAGTGTTGCCCTTGTTCCTTAGCATGTTGTTGACCATGCATAAACTTTGAGGAGGTGGTTAGCATATTTAATTGGAGGGTGTGCTTGCTATTACCACTCTTAGAACACACAAGTGACATTATTAGTAGTTGAGCATTTTAGAGAGAGCACTCTGTTAGAAATACTGAGAGGAGGGGGGGGGGGTGAATTAGTATTTCTCACAATTGTTGTGTTATGTCAGTTAATATTTGTCACATATAAGAAGCACTATTAATACCAGAACAAAAATCATTTTATTATTGAGAATATAAGTGAGAAATCCAACCCTCTTTCACAAATTCTAATTCCAACCTTTACAAACACTTCAATTTTACAAAGCCCCAACCTTCTATAAGGAGACCAATCCTTTCAAGCAAATCCAGACTCCAACCTATTTTATATGAGGACACCATCCTCTTAAGAAAATCCAGGATGCAACCTAGTCTATATGAGGACACCAATTCTCTAAGGCTCCAACCTGTACAAACTCAGCAAAACTTTACCAAGATATTGCTTCAAGATGTCTACAAGGTGTAATATTCCTAAAGGACATAAACAATGATAAACAAAGCATACATAGCATAAATACACATAAAAATTCAACACAGATCAGACATCACGAATTGAGCCAAAATTGCGCTGCTCTAAGCCATTTTATTATAAAATCATGGAGTGACAACCAAGTGTTTGGAAACTATGCACCTGGGCTTGCATAAGGCAAGCTAGAAAAGCCCAAGTGATGCAAGCAAATCCCCAACTGTTGTTGGTTGATCTCTATATAGCTATGTGTTGCTTTACCTAGTAAACTACACTTTAAGCTAAACGAAATAGTTGCTAGGGCCTCCTCCGATGCTCAGAAAATTCCGGGAAATTAACCTCGAGCTCTCCTCCAATAAGCAACGAAGGTATTGGCCAAACATTGACCTCGAAATTTCCGCCGAATTTCTCGTAGCTCCTCCAGTTGTTGGGTATTTCGACCCTCCAATAAATGTTGTTGCCAAAGGTCCCCAAAATGGCTAAGAAATTCAACCAAACTCCCTTCCAGACTTCCCTCACAAACTCAGCCCAAATTCCTCCTCCTTGTGTCCCACGTGTGGCACGAAGTAGGAATGCGCAGGCCCACGCAGTCTCTGTGTTAGGTCCCTATATTACTAGTATAGTTCCTTATTGTTGTTAGTGTAACCCCCTTTCTGTTAGTGTTGTACCCTTGTAACCCCCATATTGTTATTACTGTGCCCTTAAATTATTATTGTTAGGTCGGCTAGAATGACATTGTGGCCCCACTAGGATTACATTGTGGCCCCATGGACTTCTATATATAGAAAGGAGGTTTTGTCATTTGTATCATCCAAGAATTGTTCATTTATGTATTGTATTGAACGTTGCCCCTTCGAAGTGGCTGATTTCTAAGGCGTTGATCTCTCTTTTCTTATACACTTTAAGCCGCACGAAATAGTTGCTAGGGCCTCCTCCAACGCTCAGAAAATTCCGAGAAATTAACCTCAAGCTCTCCTCCAATAACCAACGAAGGTATTGGCTAAACATTGACCTCGAAATTTCTGCCCAATTTCCCGTAGCTCCTCCAATTGCTAGGTATTTCGACCCTCCAGTAAATGTTGTTACCAAAGGTCCCCAAAATGGCTGAGAAATTCAACCAAACTCCCTTCCGGACTTCCCTCACAAACTCAGCCCAAATTCCTCCTGCTTGTGTCCCACATGTGGCACGAAGTAGGAATGCGTAGGCCCTCGCAGTCTCTGTGTTAGGTTCCTATATTATTAGTATAGTCCCTTATTGTTGTTAGTGTAACCCCATTTCTGTTAGTGTTGTACCCCTGTAACCCCCATATTGTTATTACCGTGCCCTTAAATTATTATTGTTAGGTCGGCTAGGATGACATTGTGGCCCTATGGATTCCTATATATAGAAAGGAGGTTTTGTAATTTGTATCATCCAAAAATTGTTCATTTATGTATTGTATTGAAGGTTGCCCCCTCGAAGTGGCTGATTTCTAAGGCATTGATCTCCCTTTTCTTCTATTTTTGGAGCTGGTATCACAACATTTGGTATCAGAGCTTTGCATTCTAGGGTTTCGCTGCTCCAAACAGGTCAGCGTGGCATTTTCGCTATAACTCTTTTTCTACGAAGGTTCAGATGCTGAAATTTTTAGAGCGCGAAGCAGAAATCCTGTGAAACATCGTCGCAAAATTTCAGAGCTTGGTTCCCAATATTTTCGGAGATATGATCTGTGGAAGTTAGGCCTTTTTCAGACTCCCGAACTTCATCTCAAAGAGGTGATCTTGGGAAAATCTTCATAACTCTCTCTATGAGCATTGGATTGGAATTCTGTAAAAAGTGGCTGCAAGAACACGAACCGTAGTTTCTTGTCTATCAATTTCAGAGGTGAAGGAGGAAACAGTGACACGTGGCAAGTCGTACAAGTTCGCTCTACTGAACCAGCCCATAACTAGGTCATGGTGGGAGATTGGACATAACTTTGTCTTGAAGAAACCAAATCCGATCAGACTTGTGCAATTCGAGAGAGGATTCAAAAGGCTACCTCAGGGCCAAATTTCAGATATTGAAGATCCAAAATCGCAGAGATAATTCAGTTTCAATATCGAGCTCCTCAAAAGCAAGAAAAACGTGTGTAGTTGTTTCCAAATTGCATAAGGCTTGTGTTAAAAATCAGTTTGAAGTGATTCCAAAGGCCTATTGAGCCTATATTTCAGTACTGGGTTTTGAAATGCCTCCTAAAAAGAATTCAACACCCATTAAGCCCTCAGAATACTCTACTATGACTCATGAAGATGAAGAATTGCAACATGATCTATCAAAATTACAAGAGCAAGTGCACCAAATTTCGCTCTCGCAAAGAGCAGCAAAAAATGAAATGGAAGCTAAGATGGATGGCGTGGAAACTAAGATGGATGGCGTGGAAGCTAAGATGGAGGACATGGAAGAAAAAATGAAAGACAACATGGAAAACATGAAGAATGATCTAAAAGCAGACATCAAAGTTTTGACAAAGTTGATACAAGAAAATGATTCCTAACGGTGAAAAGATAGTAAAGGAAACTCATGATGAGAACAAAATAAATGTTAATCGTGATTTCATAAACTCTAATGTTGGATTGAAGAACAACCATATTCTAAAGATGGATATGAGGAAGTTTGATGGCAAGGATCCTGTAACATGGATACTACAGATGGAGCAATATTTTGATCTCAATAATGTGCAAAACACACAAAAGGTACGCATTGCAAATTTACATTTAGAACAAAATACATTTGTATAGTATCGATGGCTTTGCTCCCGTAAAAAAAAATTTCACTTGGTCAATCTTTACGAAGGAAATGATAGCACATTATGAGGATACCAAGAGCAACACCTTTAGCCAATTGATAAATCCCAAACAAAAGGGTTCAGTGGTGGAGCACATTGAAGACTTCCAAAAATTGAATATAGACGTAACTGATATTCCAGAGGAACACAGGAGTGATGTCCTCATATGAACTTTAAAGGATAACATCCAACATCAAGTTCGCGTTTGGGAACCTGATTCATTGGAGAAGGCATTCAGGTTGGCAAGAAAAATTGAATGTAAAATTATGGCGACAAAGAAACTTACCACTCACATCTATAAAGATGGTAGTGTTGCTACTCCTAGACTTCCACAACCTACAAGGTTGACACCACAACAATTGGAAGAAAAAAGAGCAAAAGGGATTTGCTATAGTTGTGATAGCAAATACAGAAAAGGTCATAAATGCACTGAGAAGAAATTATTTTACATAGATTGTGAACAGGAAGAAGAAAATGAAGAAGAAACTTCAAAAGTAGACGATATACACTAGAAAGAAACCCTAGATGAAGAAGAACTGAGTCTGACCATATCATGTAATGCATTGGCAGGAATTACCACTCCTCAAACTCTCAAGATAGGACATATCAAGAAGAAAAATGTAATAGTGTTGATTGATTTGGGTAGCCAAGGAATTGAATTGTTTCCTATACCCAGCACCAGAATGTCAAGTGATGGTTGCAAATGGAGGAACTATAAATTGCTCTGGAAAATGCCATAATATCAAGCTAGCCATGGGGGAATATGTATTGAATAGTCCAATGCTTTCCATTCCAACGGCAGGTGCTAATGTTGTACTAGGAGTACATTGGTTACAATCTTTGGCGACGGTAGCTTTTAATTTTCAAGAACTTTTATGAAATTTTTTTCGGAAGCAAAGGAAATTGAATTGTGGGGTATCGCAGGGAAGCCAGGAAAGATAATAAGCTCTAACGTCATGACAAAGCTTCTGAAGAAAGAACAACGAGGCGTAATTGCACAATTATGCTCACTAGAAGTTCCAACATCAAAATCATCTATTTCTCCAGATCTCCAAAAAGTCATGGACAATCATTCCAAGGTGTTTGATACTCCCAAAGGACTCCCACCTATTCGTGATCATTATCATGCTATTCATTTGATTCTAGGAAGTGTTCCTCCAAACATCAGGCCTTACAGATATCCTTATGTCCAAAAGAGCAAAATTGAATGTATGATTGCAGAAATGTTAGAGGCTAGTATAATTCAACCTAGTCAAAGTTCTTTCTCTGCTCTCGTAATATTGGTGCACAAGAAAGATGGATCATGGCACATGTGTCCAGATTATAGGGAGCTCAATAAGCTCACTATTAAAGATAAGTTTCCCATTCCTGTGATTTATGAATTACATGGAGCAATTTATTTCACCAACTTGGATCTTCGTTCAGGATATCATCAAATTAGAATGAAGACTGAAGATATTCCGAAAACAGCGTTTCGAACTCATGAGGGTCATTATGAGTTTTTGGTCATGCCCTTTGGCCTTACCAATACACCTTCTACATTTCAAGGGTTGATGAATTCCATTTTCAAACCCTTCCTTAGAAAATTTGTGCTAGTATTTTTTGATGATATACTAATCTACAGCAAGTCTTGGAAGCATCATGTTCAACATGTTGACAGGGTGCTCAAACTATTGGAGGAGAAACAATTATATGCAAAAACATCCAAATGTTTCTTTGGAGTACAAGAGGTGGAATATCTGGGTCATATTATATTTCACGAGGGTATTAAGGTAGACCTTAACAAAATTAAAGCCATTAAAGAATGGAAAGTCCCCACAACCATAAAGCAGTTGCGCAAATTTCTCGGGTTAACAGGGTATTATCGCAGGTTTGTTAAAAATTATGGGAGAATAGCAACACCTCTAACAACATTATTGAAGAAAGATGCAATTTCATGGACTCCTAAAGCAACTAAGGCCTTTGAACATCTTAAAGAGGCAATGTGCCTAGCACCAGTCTTAGCTATGCTAGACTTCACAAAAACCTTTATTGTGGAATGTGATGCCTCAAGAAATGGAATTGGTGTTGTTTTAATGCAAGAAGAAAGACCCGTTGCTTTTGAAAGTCGTTCAATCAAAGCAAAGTATTTACAAGATTCTATTTATGAGAAGGAAATGTTGGAAATACTACATGCACTAAAGAAATGGAGACCTCACCTAATGGGAAGGCACTTCAAGGTAAAAACTGATCATGATAGTCTCAAACACTTTTTGGAACAAAGACTATGTTCAGAAAAGCAGTAAAAATGGGTGACAAAGATGTTGGGTTATGACTTTGAAATCATCTACAAAAAAGGGAAGCTAAATGTTGTTGCGGATGCACTCTCAAGAAAGGATGAAGAGGTGGAAGCATTGCTTTGTGCCATTTCAATTATCCAACCAGATTGGATAACTCAAGCAAGGGATGAATGGAAGAAGGACAAAGAAGTGTAGACTCTCATTCAAAAGTTGCAGCAAGATCCTAGTACATCTGATACATTTAGTTGGAAAAATGATTCCTTATGGTACAAAGATCGCTTATATATTTGCAAGAATTCCCAACTAAAACAAAAGATTCTTTTCAAATTGCACACTTCTCCTTTAGGAGGACACTCGAGATTTGTAAAAACTTACCACAAGCTGAAGAAAGAGTTCTTTTGGGATGGCCTTAAATCTGATATTCAAAAGTTTGTGGCGGAATGTGTGGTTTGCCAGCAAAATAAAGTTGAGACAATTAAGACCTCGAGCCTTCTACAACCTTTATCCATTCCAAGTCAACGTTGGGAGGAGATTTCAATGGACTTTATCACAAGTTTACCTAAGTCCGAAGGAAGGAGTGTCATCATGGTGGTAGTTGATACACTTACCAAGTATGCACACTTTTGTGCAATCTCATCCATTTAAAGCGAGTACAGTTGCTACTTCATTTATGGAAACAATTCAAAAGCTACACAGAAACCCGAAGATTATTGTAAGTGACAGAAATCCCATTTTTACAAGAAATTTTTAGACGGAATTATTTTCTTGTTTGGGTACTCAACTAGCTCATAGCTCATCTTATCATCCTCAATTTGATGTTCATACAGAGATAGTGAATAAATGTTTGGAAGGATATCTTCGTTGTTTTGTATCTGATAAGCAAGCACAATGGGTGGTATAACACTTCCTTCCATACTGCAGCAAAAAAGAGCCCATACACTTTATGGATATCATCCACCATCCATCACATCTTCTTTAAGGGAAAATTTTAGGTTTCAAGCAATGGAGGATCACATCAAGCATCAACAAGAAGTTCTCCAACTCTTAAAGGATAACCTAAATTTGGCACAAAATCGAATGAAACAACAGGCAGATCAACATCGCAGTGAGAGAAGTTTTGATGTGGGAGACTGGGTATTTTTACGGCTACAACCATACAAACAAATGTCCCTCAAGTAAGCTAAGAAGGATAATAAATTATCACCAAAGTACTATAGTCCTTACAAGGTTTTGCAAAAGATTGGTACTATGGCATACAAATTGGAGCTTCTTGCTTCTTCGCGAGTGCATCCAGTTTTCCATATTTCATGCTTAAAAAAAGTTATAAGGAACAAACTTCCAGTTCAAACAATATTTCCAAAACTTGATGAGGAAGGAAAAACCATATTGGAACCTGAAGCAGTCACAGAAACAAGAACTCGACAACTACGAAATCGATCAATTTCAAAATATCTCATCAAATGGAAGAACTTACCCACTGAAAATTCTACATGGGAGGATGAGAATTTTATACAAAAGCAACTGGAGCTACTCAAGCATTGAGGACAACACTTTTTTGAAGGAAAGGAGCATGTTAGGTCCCTATATTACTAGTATAGTCCCTTATTGTTGTTAGTGTAACCCCCTTATTCTTAGTGTTGTACCCCTGTAACCCTCATATTGTTATTATTGTGCCCTTAAATTATTATTGTTAGGTCGGCTAGGATTACATTGTGGCCCCACTAGGATTACATTGTGGCCCCATGGATTCCTATATATAAAAAGAAGGTTTTGTCATTCGTATCATCCAAGAATTGTTCATTTATGTATTGTATTGGAGGTTGCCCCCTCGAACTGGCTGATTTCTAAGGCGTTGATCTCTCTTTTCTTCTATTTTTGGAGCTGGTTTCACAACACTCTGCTGAAGATACTCCAAAATCACTATGAAATGCCCCCGAATTGATCTGAAACTGATGGATACTCCCTCCTAGGGTTGACACTCGTGGTCCACCGAAGCAAGGGTGAGATTCTCTCCAGAAAATCTATTGTGTTGAACCGCACATGCAAACTTGGCCTCCAACTCAAGCGTGCTAGTCAAGGTGAGAGTTTGAATGATCAAAGATGCCCAAAATGAGTGCCTCCTCCTGTTTTGTCATTGTGCCTCTCATTTGCCCATGTGGGGCCCAGCCATCGAATTCCTCCTCCTTTCCATCTAAGAAATATGTTTTCCCAAGAGGGTGGGTCGTATTTCCTCCTTGGGGTGGCCCCCACCATGCACTAAACATTTGATCTTCCCTTTTCTCCTAAGTGTGGCCTTTCTCTTCGCTCCAAAAACTCAAGTTGGGTCCCGCAACCCACTTTTCCAAAATGTAATTGCAAAATATGAAAAAATTAGAAAAATTGATATTTCCCCTTAGCAATATTGCTAAGTGGGAATATCACACAAGGATTGTTCCATAATGGCTACAAAAGGCTACTTCAAAATCTCCTCAAGGGTTGCTCTAAAGACTTCAAGAAAATGCTTCAAAATGCCTCCAAGAATGACTTCAACAACTTCAAAATAAGGTTCAAACTCAGCTCCAAAGGTTGTCTCAAAGATGCTTCAAAATTGATTAAATCCATTTCCAACATAGCTTCAAGGGTGTTGATAATTTAGTACGCCAAAGTTTAATTCAATTCTCTTACTTGATAATTGCTTGTGATATACTTGTTATGCTTCTATTACTTAGATCTTATCTTCAATAGCTTATTACGTCTTTCATCATGTTAATTATCAAAACAAAAGAGACCTTGAATTTTGGCTCTTCAAGTTAGGGCCAAAACCTCTCCCTCTTGGAGAGGAAAAGATGAAAGTAGTTCTTCTTCTAGATCTTCAATTGACAAGTACCATGACAATGACACAAACCATTGACACCAGTATGCCTCCAAGACCTTGTCATTGCTCTTTCCCGGCTCCTTATGTTGATCTCCTTTTTAGCACCGTACTGCACCACAACTAGGGATACTCGGTCCCTAGTCTAGCAGCCCTAACTAATGTGCTTCTCTTCATTCCTTCTATTATCTGACTTTGGTCTCCAATAGACTCCTTCATTCGATGTCATGAATTTCTTCGTTGTTTAGGAGCCTTCATCTTTGGGATCTCTTCATTAGGGAACAAATCATCCATCACTTTCACTCAAGAGTCATGTCTTCTATCAGAAAATGATCCATCAATCTTTTCATCTAGTCTAACTTCATGCCATGTCGCTTTTTTTCAAACCATATTTCTCCCAAGGATCTTTCATCCTGCAATATGGTTATCAATTTGTGGAAGACATATACTTCCCTTTGGCAGCCCTGCATAAGCTCATCAGATATTAATTAATATAAATATGAACTTTTAAATCAAAAGTTACCTTAGTGATGATCTTTTCCCATAACATCTTCTTCTAGGTATCGGCATCCTTTGTTGATAGATTGACACATCTCCTAAAGATATGTATTGTCAAGGGTCTCTATCTTTTCTAGACTTCTATCAGAGTCCACATATCTTCCCAGGAGATCTCCTAGTCAAATCTTCTTCGCTTCCTTGGATGTTGACCGCTTCTTTCCATGGTTGTACTTCTCACGATCTCTTCCTCCATAATATTTTATTTCACTCGCATTAACTTCCATTGTTTAGTTCCTTGATAATGTACAATCACCTTGTTAGAAAGTGTAACTAGGTTTGGTCTTCATAATGACTAGTAATTATGAATTTATGTACTGAAGAAGACAAAGATAATAAAATGTAGATAATAAAATGGATTTTTGTAAAGCTTGCTTCATGGGTTTCATGAGCAAGGAGTTTTTATTATAGGTCAAAGACTTCTTCTTGATATCTTTAGGGATTTGTCATCTTGTCATAAATATATGTTCTAGAGTCATGTACACGAAGTAGAGTTACACTTGTAAAGGTCAATGTGTTGATAAAATGTATGCTCCAAACCCTTGTCATGTTGATAAAAATGTATGCTCCAAACCCTTGTCTTGCTCCCCCAAGAAGTCGGCTTAAATAGTGTTGGATATCCTCCTTGTTAAGTCGGCCTAACAGTCATGTCGGCTCACATAAATAGTCACATTCATTCACAAGTCAGGTCGGCTAATAAACAGTGGCAAACCACTATAAATACCCAAGTGAACTAAGCAGAAATTACAGCGAAACAGTTTGGATGTCTCTGAGATTTTCGAATCAGTTTGAGGTGAAAAAGTGCTAGATATAGTCTGTGGAGAAAGAGTATTATAGCGAAGTTAAGGGTTGTAACTCAGCGAAGATCAATTCTGTCGTAAAATGCAAGAAAGTAGATTTGTTTTCGGTATGTATGGATAAGGCTAATCAACAAAGAAATGGAGAAACTTATCTCTGTTTCGTATATGCTATAATCACTTCAGGAAGACCGAGGATGGTTTCAAGACTGTGATACAGTGCAAGATACACTGCGAAGTATGAAGGACTATATGCATGGAAGAAGGGAAGTCTGCGTAGCTACAAGGTTCAATCTGAAGGTCTCACATACCTCAAATAAGGGTCAAAGTAATACACAGAGAAGAGTTACTACAGTATGATCTTTGGTTAAAGAAGAATCATATGAATTTTTGTGTTGAGCCAAATATAACTCAGAAATGGAACAAAAGTGATTATAGTGCAAAGGAGGAATAGTACAGCAAGGGATCTCGGACTTGGGTGCAAAAGGAAGGTATCTCTAGGAGGTCGAAGTTAAAAGGAAGGCTAGGGACCGACTCTCCCTAGTAATGGTGCAGAACAGTGCAAAGAAAATCTTAGAAACAAAGAAGAGAAATGACAAGGTCTTGGAGGCTTACTGGAGTCAAGGGTCTAGGTCATGGTAATGGTAATTTTCACTTTAAGATCTATAAGAAAAATTACTTGTAGGTTTTCCTCTCAAAGAGAGATAGGTTTTGGCCCTGACTTGAAGAGCCTAAATCTTGTGTCTCTTGTGTTTTGATAATTGACTTGATCAAAGACATAACAACTTAATAAAGAGAAGATATAAGTAAAAAAAATAAGTTCACAAGCGATTATCAAGTAGAGAATTGAATTAAATTATGCCCTTCCAAATTCTCAACATGGTTTCCGAGCTAAGGTGTTGAAGACAAAGGGCTACTTGACAAGTAGACACTCAAGGATCAAAGAGAAAAAATCAACTTTTCGAAGGCATCAAAGCAAAAGTCAAATTCTACATTGAAAAGTCAAAACAGTTTCCAAGAAAACCCTCAAGCCATCTCAATGAGAACTTCAACCTTATTCAAAGGATCCACACAACGAGGAGGTAATCTTTGCCATCAAAAATTCTTGATATTGAAGCATAATCAACATTGTTGGAAGACACATCATCAAGCACTATCCAACACTACAGAAGACATCATCATTCTGAAGTAATCATCAAATTCATCCTTGATCATCAACGATTATTTGAAGAAATCAATCAAGAGGGAGTTCATGCCATAATCATCATCCAAGAAGTTGATAGAAGGAAGAAATCAATCTACACAAGTACTTCTAAGACCTCATTTAACTATGTCAAAATAACTTATTGCAAAGAGAAACACAAATTGGCTAGGTCATCAAACTTTCTTGCATGGTAGAAAAGAATAATGAATTAATGCCAAATACATAAAGGGAGACATAAGAGCCCAAAGGATTCTTATAGAATCTATTAAAGACTCTCTCATCCTCAATGTATCAAAACTAGATTCTTCAAAAGGAAATATATGACAAATTGGTGGAGTTATTCTCGGAAATGGGAAAAGTAACGTCTGATAGTGAAATGACTAAAGTGGTGTTAAATGCTCTACAGAAAGAATGGGGTAACTTCACTTCAATCTTATATGGGAAGAAAGAAGCAACAGCATTCCAGGGATCTATGGTCTCTATGTAAAATAGAGGAAACAAGATTGAAAGCCAAAGCTAATACAGGACCAAATGAAAAGAATCAAGCCCTTGCATCCATGTCCAGAAAGAATGGAAGATTTGGTAAATTTGGTCCTCATAATAAAAGGAGAAATATGGACAAAGTACAATGCTTTGGATGTAACAAACTTGGGCATTATAGAAGGGATTGTCCTAAATCTAGAAAGAAAAAGAGGAAAAAGGAAGAAGCCCATGTCACAGAAGAAAGAGAAGAACCTGATGCAAAAGAAATCTAAGAAAGAAAAAGAGAAAGATCTCTACTATGATGTAGAAATTTGATACCCAACCCCGATTTTCAATTTCTCCTTATTTCTCCCATAAAGTTAAATGTCCATTCCCACAGCCATACATTCAACAAGCTGGAAAAATAAATATTTTCTTAAAACACTAATTCTAGAAATTTCACAATGCTGAAATCCAGAAATAAAACTCAGAAAAATAAATTAGCCACACACAGAAAATAGACACATGGAATTTTTGTCAACTTGACCCTAGAAAAACACCCTACAACTCTTGGGGAAAACCAGTTCGAAAGCTCTTCTTATTTCTGATAAATGCTTTTACAATGAACAATAAAACACAGAAAAAATTACAGCAAATACAAAACCCACTTATCTCGATTTCCATGTCAACCTCCAACCTTGAAAATCGTGCCAACAGCACAATAGAAACTTACAGAAAAAATACAGCAATAAATTTTGTACTTTTTGCCTAGGAAAACATTCCCAGATTTCTACTTGTACGGAACTGTATGGACAGTACATCAACTCCTTCCTCAGTTTCTGTGCCCAGAAAAGTTGCCTTGAAACTCGTGCCCTTTGCTGCTAAATCTGCTCCTCGAAAACACCATTGTACTTGCCTTGAAAAACATGCTAAACAAGGTTGTACAGATTTTCTACCTTGGTAAACGTGCCAATAAATGCTGCTATATGGAAATGTTGCCTTGGGAAATGTGCCCTCTTGCTGTACGGATTTTTTGTGTGGCTATGTTGCTCTCCCTCCGCTCAGAAATTTCTCTTCAGCTTTCTCTCCTCCTCTCTCAATCTACTCATGAAAGAATGAATGACCTTTTCCCTCCTTTTCCTCCTTTAACCTAACCCTAAGTGACTTTTGGGGAATCCCTATATCCAATGGCTGAGATAGCTTTAGATCTAGGTCTGAGATTGAATGCTCATTTAAATCTCACTTTCTATTTTTAATTCACCACACTTTAATGAAGACCCACTTAGTCATTTATTTCCAAAGTCACTTTTCCTTTCTAATTTCACATTGACTTTATTAAAGTCACTTTAAAATTAGACTTAATAACTTTATCACTTAAAGTCACTTTTCAATTAGATTTGACTTTATAACTTTATAAATTCACTTTAAGAGAAAAATTAAATTCTTTTGGACACTTTTCCCTAAGCCAAAGATCAAAGCCTTAGGGAACCACCTGTCCTCCGGTAACCGAGGAAGGTGTTCCTCACCACACCCATCTTGTCTTTGAAGTAGACATGTTTGCCCTGTGGTAAGGCTTTGGTAAGAATATCTGCAACTTGCTCATCAGTGGGAATATACACAAGCTTCACAACTCCCTTCTGAACATAGTCTCTGATGAAATGATATTTGATCCCGATATGCTTTGACCTGTCATGAAACACTGGATTCTCCGTGCTTAATGCAACTCTGATTATCAAAATAAATCACTGAAGGTCTCAACGGCTGACCAAATAAGCCAAACGACATCTTGCGAAGCCAGATGGCCTCACAACTAGCTAGACTGGCTGCCATGTACTCTGCTTCCGCTGAACTCAATGCTACTGGCTGTTGCTTCCGGCTGAACCACGACACCACTGCCGAATCCAACCCAAAACAACACCCTGAAGTGCTCTTCCTATCAAAAGCACAACCTGCCCAATCAGAATCAGTGTAACCTACCAATCTCACTCCATCCCCCTACCTATAATCCAGACCATAATCCACTGTCCCCTGCAAGTACCGCAAAACTTGTTTTGCAAAAACCCAGTGCACCCTCCTGGGCTCACACATGAACTGGCTCATCGTGTTGCCTGCAAAACATATATTTGGTCTAGTGTTGACCAAATACATCAAGGAACCAATCAGTTGTCTATACAATGTGGGATCCACCAACTCGGAATCTGAAACGTGAAGCTTCTTCCAATTGGTGATCATCGGTGTCGACATGGGTTTACAATTCTGCATGTGGAATCTGCCAAGGATGTCCGCAATATACTTCCCCTGCCCCAGGAAGAAATGTCCCTCCTCCTCCCACACCTCCAAACTCAAAAAGTAATGCATCAAGCCAATGTCCTTCATCTCAAACTCCGACGCAAGATCTCTCTTGTAGTGCTCTATGAGTCTCTCTGCACCCATAATGACCAAGTCATCCACATACAGCACCAGAATGAGAGGCTCCTCACCTGTCACAATAAAGTAAAGGCTCGATCTGCATCACTCTTTGTGAAACCCATCTCCTGCAAGTATGTATCTATCCTGGAGTACCAAGCTCTGGGAGCTTGCTTCAGGCCATAAAGGGCCTTCTTCAGTCTGCACACATGGGACTCCTTTGCATGCACCTCAAAGCCCTGTGGTTGCTCAATGTACACCTCCTCCTGTATGAAGCCATTGAGAAATGTGGTCTTCACATCCATCTGGTGGATCTTCCAACCCATCTCTACTGCTATCGATATGATGGAACGAATCGAAGTATATCGAGTCACGGGAGTGAAGTTCTCCTCATAATCAACTCACTCTACTTGAGAGAACCCTCTAGCCACAAACTTTGCTTTGAATTTCTCAATGCTGCCATCTGTAGCATGCTTTACCTTGTAAAGCCATCTGGAAATAACCACGGATTTGCCCTCAGGCCTCGGACAGAGTGGGAGAAACTACACGCAAGGGACAAATTTGCAGCATACTGTGGCGAGGTTCTTTCTCCCAACCTTTGATGGCTCTTCTAAGAGCTCGGCTAGAGCGCGGGTAGAGAAGCTAGATGTCTGCTTCCAGCTAAATCAGATGAAGGAGGATGAGGCAATCAAAATTTCCACACTACATCTGGAGAGGAAAGCTCATGATTGGTGGTTCCATGGGCTAACCACGATGGGACTTGCCCGACTAACCGCTTATGAGGATTTCACCAAGAGGGTGTTGGATCATTTTGACCGGAAAGATTTGGAGGAGCACTTTGTGGAGCTAACAAGGCTCAAGCAGGCCTAGAAAGTTGAGGCATACATTTCGAAGTTTCTGAGGCTGTCAGTGATGATGCCTGATTTATCGGAGGCCAGGAGGGTCTACATGTTTGTAGAGGGGCTAGTAGAGCCATTACGGGGGTTGGTGAGGTCCAACAGGCCCACTACTTTGCAAGATGCAGTAGGGAGAGCCTGAGATCTATACGATACCCTAACCAGGGCTAGAGCACCACTACCACCTAGACAAGGTTTTCAGCAGAGGGAAAGAGACAACAGGGCTCCACCACCGCGAGCCAACCAAGGGTGTGGACAGATGGATGAGGAGACCCAGACAGACCTTCGAAGGAGGAAGTTGTGTTTTATCTGTCAAGAGCCATGACCACCAGGCCAAAGATGCACAGCAGGCAAGGCCCACTACATCGAGGTCTTTTATGACAGTGACACAGAGGATGATGCATATTTGAAGGTGGTTGGAGATGAAACCGTAGTACACACAGAGAGGGGACCACCACCACCACCATCGATCGAGGGAGCTCCCTTTTCATCTTCAAGAGGGGTGCTTGCATCTCTACGTGGCGTACCCAAGTTCTTGACCATGAGAATCATGGGAACTATGCAGGGGCAGCGTGCATCAGTTTTGGTGGACAGCGAGGCTACCCACAATTTCATTGATGCACAGATGGTTCAGAGGAGGGGCATCACAACTGACGAGTTTGAGGGATTTTGATTCTTGTGCTTTGAGACAGAACCATGTTGTACACGCGCTATGTTCTCGCTTGACAATGACCATGGGGAACTACTCCATGACAGCTCACTTTTTTGTGGTGGAAGTATCGGACACCAACATGGTGTTGGGAGACCAGTGGCTCTATTCACTTGGCCGAGTCACTACTGATTGGAGGACATTGCAGATAGAGTTCATAGGGTCGAATAGCAAACCAGTTTTGCTAAGACGTATGCACTCTTACCCTCCACAGATTGTTTCGGCCCACAGGATGGAGGTTGATCTTAGACATGGGGACATTGAGCGGGCTATGGAGTTGAGGGTTTCAGAGGCCAGGGGTCAGCCCAAGCCTCCATACTCGGATACAGGCCATTTTGGACAAGTACATGGTAGTGTTTGGAGACATACCGTCTGGTCCACCACCTGAACGGGTGTTTGAGCATACTATTGAGCTGGAGTCAGGGGTATAGGTTGTGATTACTATCCCTTACCGACATCCCAAGGCATACAGGGATGAGATAAAGAGAGTCGTTCATGAGTTGTTGGCCCTTGTGCACATCAAGCCTAGCTCTAGCCCTTTTGCTTCATTACTTGTTCCGGTGAAGAAGAAGGATAGGTCCCTATGCAAGTGCATTGACTACCGAGCCCTTAACAAGAAGACCATGAAGAACTGTTACCCCATCCCACGCATAAATGAGCAAGCAGATGAGCTCAGGGGGCGAAGTTCTTCTCCAAGATTGACCTGTATTCAGGGTACCACCAGATCAGGGTGAGGGACCAGGATGTCCCTAAGACAGCTTTCAGGTTCCATTATGGGCACTTTGAGTTCTTGGTTATTCCCTTTGGGCTAACCAAACCACGAGCCACCTTCCAGTCCTGCATGAACCATGTGTTTCGTGTACAGTTACGGAAGTTTGTGTTGGTGTTCTTTGATGATATCTTTGCAGCATTTGGAGAGAGTGTTGCATATTCTGGAGGAGCAGTTCTAAGCAAAATTGTCCAAGTGCGAGTTCGATTTGACAAAGATGCTCTACCCAGGGCACACCATTGCGGAGGTTGGTGTGAGGGTCCATGAGGAGAAGATCAAGGCCATCCAGGATTGGCCAGAGCCCCGGAATGTGACAGAGTTGAAGGGATTTGTCTCCATCTGCACCTACTATAGGAATTTTGTGAAGGGCTTCTCTCAGTTGGCCACTCCCCTCACCGATCTGACGAAGAAGGGGGCATTTCAGTGGAAAGATATAGCGCAAGAGGCTTTTGAGTGCCTCAAGCAAGTCATGAGTAAATGTCCGGTGTTGGCACTTCCAAACTTCACCCAGCCCTTTGTACTTGAGTGTGATGCATCCAGAGAGGGGATAGGAGAAGTCTTGATGTAGGGGGGGCACCCTATAGCTTTTGAGAGTCAGAAACTACTGCCCCACGAGAGGCTATAATCCATCTATGACAAGGAGATGCTAGCCATCATGCATGCGATAGCCAAGTTCAGACAGTACTTGGTGGGGAACAGATTCAGGGTCAAAATAGACCACAACAGCCTTAGATTTTTCTGAGAGGAGAAGCAGTTGTAGGAAAGGCAACAGAAGTGGGTGAGCAAGCTCCAAGCATACGAATTTGACATTGAGTATGTCAAAGGGAAGCACAATGTGGTGGCTAATGTGTTATCCAAGAGGTCGGCTACCCTTTCATTGATGAGCATTGCCCAGGATTGGAGGGCGCAATTACTAGTAGAGTACTCCAAGGACGGATCTGCATGCGAGGTCCTTGATGGGGTAGTGGCAAATAACTAGTACAGGGTGATGAACGAGGTGATCTACTTCAGGGACCAGATTTATTTAGTGCCCAGCTCACAATTGAGGGAGAAGATCTTACAGGTTGCTCATGACTCACCATTAGCAGTGCATCAGGGGTTCACCAAAACATAAAAGGCTATAAGAGAGCATTTTTCATGGAGGGGCCTGAAGGATGTCGTTCTAAGGCATGTCAAAGAGTGTGACACATGCCAGAGGAACAAGAGTGAGAAGTCACACCCTGCAGGGATCCCTGAGGGAAAATGGGAGAGTGTGTCGATGGATTTCATTACTGGGTTGCCCACAGTACAGGGCAAGGACTGCATATACGTGTTGATGGACCGGTTGACGAAGTTTGCACATTTTTTCGCCATCTCAGCCCTCTACACGGCCTTACAGATGGCCGAATTGTTTTTTAGGGAAGTGTTTCAACTACATGGTCTTCCGAAAACCACTGTCAGTGACCAAGACAGCAGGTTCATGGGGGCTTTTGGCAAGAGTTGTTTTGCTTGGTGGGAACAGAGCTCACTCCGACCACTAGTTATCACCCCCAAACTAACGAGCAGACGAAGATACTTAACAAGTGGCTAGGGGGTTACTTGTGTAACTATGTGACAAGCCATCAGCGAGCATGGATACGGTGGTTGCACTTGGGTGAGTACTGCTACAACATACGTACCACATGTCCATAGGTATGTCTTCTTGAGATTTTGGGCTAGCATCGGGTGTGCCCTAGCTCCGAAATGTTGTGGAGGGGCTGGAACACACGAGAACTGCAAGACCAAGAAAGTGGAGAAACTCCATCCGGTGTAATAGTTATTCAAATAATTAAATTTTTAATGGGGACGCTGACTCTAACTTAGGGAAATTAAAAAATTAAAGTGAATTAAATTACACATGTGATGAAATGTTCTAAGTCACGTGGATCAAACGTTGGTTTAATCTCTGTCGTTGATCAGAGATTAGTTCACAATTGTTGGTTTGCCAACGAGAAAAGTACGAGAGAAGGGCTTGGGAGCAGTTGAACGACACACACACATTGCAAAGCATTGTAGCTAAGTCGAATTTCTAGGGCGAGTTTGCTGAGGAATTCGAACTGAGTTTGCAGTGCAGTGAGGGGCAGAGATCGGCAAGGAATAATCTGATCCAAGGCCGAGAATACAACAGCAGAGAGGCAGCATCATACAAGGGCAGCGCAGAGGCCAGCATGAGGGACGCAGTCCAGCCAAGATGACGCAAAGGCAGCGTAGAGCATTCTAGAGTGACGCAGGCGCAACGTGCATTGCGCAGAGGCTGCGCTAGGCCAAAGGGCTGACACAGAGGCTGGAGAAGACTGCGTTGAGGGTTCCACTGGGCCAGAAAGGGCTCGTTATGTGTAAATCTCGATTGAGTGTGTGATTCAGCCATATTTTCCGTCTCCAAGTGAAAGGTACAACTATTGTGTAATTACTCTGTAGGGTAGACCGTTTCTGGTGCCGAGATTGTTGTATTCAGATTCTACATAATAATAAAACCCTCTAGAGCTATTGCACCGGTTTTTCCCACATTGGGTTTTTCCGAGAACATTTGTCCAAAAAAACTGTCTAATTTTTTCACATGTCCGTGTTGTTCAGTAAATGATTTGTAGATATGTAGGTTGCAGTTTACATTTTCTTTAATGGTTTTTTCTGAATACTTCAGTTAAATAACTTGTTAAATTTAATGAAACAAGTAGGTGAAGTAGATCAAGACATTGTAGTAGGGTTTATGTTTTGAAACTTCCACATGGTATCAGAGCATTGCAAATCAAGTTGGTCCACCAGCAAAAGGGGATGAAGATATTTGCTATAGGAAGGGCAGCTGAAGCGACAGAGATCCAGAAGAAGGCAGCGCAACACCAGGAGAGACGTCGACCCTACAAGGGTGACACAAAGTCATTCTGCTCACCCAATGGCTGACGCAACTCCAGAGAGGTGACATAGAGACAATCTGCTCACGCAGAGACTAACGCAGCACCAGAAGAGGGACGTTGAGCCAGTCTGCTCATGCAGAGGCTGACACAGTCCAAGTCGGGTAGTTGCTGTGCAATTTTCTGAGAACGGAAGTGTTGCTTCAAATCTTCAAAAGTTGCTAGTGTGGCACAGGTTCTGTCGGTGCAAAACAGTGCCTAGCAGAGGTGACAAAAGCGGGAGGAGAACAATCGCTTGGCAGATTCTCTAGCCAAGGAATCTGAGTTTGATCAAGAGCAATCATAGAGGATTTATTCATTAGAACTGGTGAAGGATTTCCGGGAGGGAAATAACTTGTCAGAGGGAGCACATTCTCTAAAGTGTGAAAATTCTACTCTAGTACATCGATTTATTTCTCCTACTTGATTTAGATTAATACAATTTATTTTCAGAAATTACATTCAGAAAATACCAAAATAAACACAACTACAGCCTATATATGCAGATCATTTACTGAATAATACGCTCATACAACAAAGTGACACATGGACTTTTGGACATAAGTCCCCGGAAAAACATAAAGCAAGAAAACCAGTGTAGCAGATATGAGGGTTTATTATTAAGTAGATTTTAAGTACAGTAAATCTAGGTTCCAGATCTGGAAAACCCAACAAAGAATAAAAGAAATCAAATCTACAGCTAACCTAAAGTTCTAGTGCCAAATATCTGACTGATCCACAACCTCAAACGGGATTTAAAAAACTCAGCCTGGATCTGCTCCTAGAAACCCTCAGCGCTGCCCCTGAAGCCCCAGCGTTAGCCCTGCTAGCCTCAGAGTGCCACTGCGCTGCCCAGAGACGGACTGTGTAACCTTTGGAAGGGTGACGCGGGCCTTACGCTGGCGCCGGAGACCCTCTGAGTAACTTCTGCAGGTCGAGGAGCCTCTACATTGCCCTGCGTAGTGGCTACGTAGTTGTTGCTCTACTTCTCTGCGTTGTCCTTGTTGTTGCTCCTCTACCTCTTATTGACTCTTGGCTCCGGGATCAAATCATCCCCTTAGTCAATACTACCCCTCGCTGCAAGAAATTATTAGCAAACCCGCCATAGAATTCCATATCTATTCCTCAGTTCTGCAACTGTGTGTCTCCTCCAATTGACCTTCAAGGATTTCTCTTATACTTTTTCATTCATCTCATCAACGGTCGAGATTAAAACATTCATCAACGATTGAGATTAAAAGATTGCTTGATCCATGTGACTTAAGACAATTTTAGCACATGTGATAATTAATTCACTTTAATTAGTTAATTTTCCTAAGTTTAGACTTAGGAAATCCATTAAAATAATTAATTATTTGAATAACTTGAGCACCAACTGAAATTTCTCAAAACACTTTCTGGGTTTTGGAGATCAAGTGTATCCTAGCCCCTCCACAAAATTTGAAGGCTAGAGCACACTTGATGCTAAACCAACTATACAAAATCTCAACACTCCCAGTTAACACAGAGTGTGCTCTAGGAAAGTTTACTCTAGCAATGCATCCACAACATGCACTACAAGATCTTGAAGCTGGATTTTGTGTTGTTGATGCTTGGCCTGCTGCCCTCCATCCACTGCACTGTTGCTCTATATATTGTTGCCTATGCCACTGCCACATCTGTACTGCAACTCCCTCTCAAATTGTTGCATCATGTTGCATGTAGCACTGCCACTGCTAACTACTGCACTGCAACTCAGTTGCCTAGAAGTAAGCAACTGAAAGACTTATGCCCAACTGTTTGACAGATTAGTCAAGTTACCTTCCACCACTGAATCTCCCTGGATGTTGATTTATGCTGTCCTTTTGGAGATATTGTCATGCTGCAACACTGCACTACGTGACCACAGCTTCTTTGCGCTGATGAAGTCCAATCAGCCCCTCTGTGTTGCTATTGCCTCTGCATTACGCTACTCCCTCTTCCGCTTCAATGTGACCTCCTACAACCATCTCCTGACTCATCCTGCTACCGTATTAAGGCTCCCGTAGCTTGTATGTTATCCAAGAATAGGGCTGACCCAAGGATCCCGCCATACTGTCTGTAGATGCTCTACAGATCCATGTCACCCCACCTCTTCTCTCAAGGCACATGAGCACTCATGGCTGCATCATCATCAGAGCCATTTCTTTTTGCTGCAGCAACCTTGGAATCAGAATAACCTTTGTCCTTCTTCTTAGGACAACTGTTGGCGAAATGACCAAGATCACCACAGTTAACGCATTGAAACTTGGAAATATCCTTCTTCTTCTTCCCTTGTTGTTTCTTTTCCCTTGATGCAAGGGCTGCAACCTCCTCTTCCTCCTTGACTTTGGCCTTTCTGCTTCCGCCACTGATATTTTTTTGCTTGGTGACCCTCATGTTCTCCTCTTGGCAGAGGATAGCTCACATGTCAGCCCAAGATGTTAACGTTGCCCTTCCCAGAATGCTCTGGACAAACGGTTCCCAATCTTCCGAGACTGCATTCAGAGCAATCCTCACTAAGAGCCCCTCATCTAGACTAGCATCAATGCCAACTAGTTGATCTCGGATGGCTTGAAGCCAGAAGAGGAATGGATCTATCTCTTCACCCTTCGTCATTTGGAACAACCGCATCTGGTTCTCCAGAAGCATTCTTCTTTGTACGGAGTCTCCTTGGTACATCGTGTACAAGGCTACCCACATGTCATTTGCTGAATTCTTCCCAACAATATGAGGTATAACGTGGTCCTTGACTTCGTCTATGATCAAACGCTTCATCCGTGCCTGATTTTCTTCATACTTCTAGAGAGGATCTGCATCGGTTGGTACAGCAAGAACCTTCTCTGTATGATCTTTAAGACCATACACATCCAGAACTAAGAGGATTATGGCCTTCCAGATAACATAGTCGGACATCTCGTCCAATCTATATTGATCTCTCAGTCCATATCGAGCCATCTTGCTCAGATCTGATAGAAACAGTACTTCTCCCTCTGGATCTTGGTTTCTCGATGACTAAAAACCCTCTAGTAACCACTTCTACTGAAGATTGATTTCCCTCTTGGAAATCTCTCACCCAAACAAAATCGGACAACACTCTTTGATCCTCTTGATCGAATCTCAGATCTATTTTGGCTCAGATCTGCTGAGTAACTGTCTTCCTCCTGCCTTTGTTGACTTACATAGGCACAATTTTGCACCTGCAGAATCTCTACCCCACCAGCACTGTTGAAGATCTGAAGCAATACTTCCAAATCTTGGACTGCATCTCACTGACTGGACCAGCACAGCCTCAGCGCTGCTCAGAAGTGGACCGTGTAACCCCAGACTGGGTGACGCAGTCCTTACGCTGCCCTGGGAAGGGTCTGCATAAGCCTGAAGGCCTTCTGCAGCTTCAGCGTTGTCCTCTCCTAGATCTACATTCTCCTGTTGTCAAGATGCCCTTTCCAGATCTGCGACTTCTTCTGCTACCCTACAGAAAAATATTTATTCAGTTGATTGCTGGAGATTCAGATCTGTTATCTCTCTAATACCATGTGAAAATTCTACTTCAGTATATTGGTTTATTTCTCCTACTTGATTTAGATTAATACAAGTTATTTTCATAAATTAGATTCAGAAAATACTGAAATAAACACAGCTACAGGCTACACATGTAGATCACTTACTGAATAATACACTCATACAACAAAGTGACAAATGGATTTTTGGACATAATTCCCCGGAAAAACCCAAAGCGGGAAAACCAGTACAGCAGATATGAGGGTTTATTATTAAGTATATTTTGAGTATAGTAAATCTGGGTTCTAGATCTGGAAAACGCGATAGAGAATAAAATAAATCAAATCTGCAGGTAACCTGAAGTTCTAGTGCCAAATATTTGACTGATCCACACCCTCAAACGGGATTAACAGAACTCAGCACGGATCTCGCCCTAGAAACCCTCTGCGCTGCCCCTAAAGCCCCAGCGTCAGCCCCACTAGCCTCAGAGTGCCACTGCGCTGCCCAAAGAGGCACTGCGTAACCCCTGGAAGGGTGACGCAGGCCATAAGCTGGCCCTGGAGACCCTCTGTGAAACTTCTATAGCCCCTTGGAGCCTCTGCGATGTCCGGCGTAGTTGTCGCTCTGCTTCCTTGCGATGTCCTTGTTGCTACTCCTTTGCCTCTTACTGACTCTTGGCTTCGGGATCAGATCATCCCCTTAGCCAATAATACTGCTCATTGCAGGAAATTCCTCCATAAATTTTTAGCAAACACGCCCTAGAATTCCAAATCTATTCCTCAGCTCTACAATTGTGTGTCTCCTCCAACTGACCCTCAAGCCTTTCTCTTATACTTTTTCATTCATCTCATCAATGACCGAGATTAAAACATTCATCAACAGCTGAGATTAAAACACTGTTTGATCCATGTGACTTAAGACAATTTCAGAACATGTGATAATTAATTTACTTTAATTATTTAATTTTCCTAAGTTTAGATTTAGGAAATCCATTAAAATAATTAATTATTTGAATAACTTGAGCACCAACTGAAATTTCTCAAAACACTTTCCGGGTTTTGGAGATGAAGTGTGTCGTAGCCCCTCCACAAAATTTCAGGGCTAGAGCACACCTGATGCCACATAATCTATACAAAATCTCAACATAGAGGGGTTCTTTCGCCAAGAAGCCCAAATCGAGTCTATTGTTGAGCGTAGCAGCAGCAGAAGAGAGGAGTTTGTGATTCGACAGTTTGAGCAGATATGGTTTCTCATGGGCTGAGAGATCATGATAGGTTGGACAGTGTCTCCAACTTTGTTATTTGGAAGGCCAAAATCCTGAGAGTCCTGGATGAGTACGGCGTCAAGGACCATGAAGAAAATGTCCTAGATGTGCCTACCAATGCAGATCCCCTGAAGAAATTCAACGAGAATCAAGTGCTGGGAAAGCGCTTGATCATGGATGGGGTAAACGATCACGTGGTCCCACATATTGTCGGAAAGAACACGGCAAATGAGATGTGGACAGCATTGAACACGATGTATCAAAGAAGCTTCGTCCAGAGGAAGATGCTTCTAGACAAACAGATGGTGTTAATCCAGATGCAGAAAGGAAAGGAAATCGATCCCTTCCTCTTTAGACTTCAGACTATCCGGGACAAATCGATTCTTATAAGGTCAACTCCTGAAGAAGGGCTCATGGTGAGGATTGCTCTGAATGCATTCACCGATGAATAGGAAACGTTTGTCCAAAGCAGCTTGGGCAGAGCAGCACTACCATCCTGGGGGGACATGTGGGCAATCCTTCGTCAGGAGAAAATCAGGAGAATTACCAAGAAGCAAAGCAACGGCACTGGAGTCAAAGTAAAGAAAGATGAGGAGTAGGATGCAACCCTTGCATCAAAGGGATAGAGGCAGCAAGGGAAGAAGGACCTATCAAAGGTTGGGTGCTTAAAATGTGGCGAGCTTTCGCCAGCTCTTGTCCTAAGAGGTAAGACAAAGAATTTTTTGATTCCAAGGCAACAGCAACGAAAGGGAACGATGGCAGTGACGACGACGTAGACATGAGTGCTCATGTAAATTTTCGTAGATGTTCTATGCTTGATGCAACTTTACTTGTATCCCCAATATCAAATAGCAATCACATAAACAAGAAACTAAAATGTGGATATAACATACCAGTAGATCGATAGAAGACAAGCCAAAAATTACACTTAACTCAGCGAAATATATGTGTTGTGGTGCGTTACGGTGGTCAACAGGATGATTCAACCAGCAAAGTATCAATATGATCAGCCAACAAGAAGTGTCACACAACCCTCTTGGAGAGCTATCCCAGTGAACACAAAGTCAATGAAACTCAATGTTGTCCCAGTCAACGATCAACGCAAAAAAGCAACAGCAAAAAGACAACACAGCCCGATCAAAGTCAACGGTCAACCTCGATTTCAGTGCCAAAAAATGCAAACTAGAGAAATCGAAATTTTGACCAAGTTTAGGGTCAGTTTGACCAAGTGTTGACCAAAGTCAACGCTGGTCAAATCCACACAGAAACCCTAGGTCAAAACAGAAATGTCTTTGTTGCATTTTCCCATGTGTGGAGAAGAAGAGACTCCAAGTGAAACCAATCAGATGCAGAGAGAGAATGTGTGATCATGTGATGAGTGAAAATGACCTCCAACATTGACCTATATATATATCCATCAATGAGGGTGTGTGACACGTCTGCTAGGCCTTCAATCCTACATTTTAATTCTGGCCGACCTTGCACATAAGTGGAATAAATTCAAAATAAATGTTTTGCTCATCAGATCAAGATGATCTTTAGATCAAACTTGCACCTCTCTGAAAGAGGAATCCAATAAAAATATTGGCATCTTCATCTAAGCATCACAACATGGAGTTTGGAACTAGTTGTTCAAACTTAACACTCCCACTCAACTAAGGAGAACTCCATCCACCTGTGCCATCCAAACATCGTGTGTCATCACATCGTAACTTGCTTTGCTGGCTTCTTTATTTCAGAACAAAAGAGGGTCAGTCACAAAGACATCATTCATGGCTGACAAATTTAGCCCAGAGGTTTCAAACCTCTATAGGACTCAAAAGAGTCACATACCAATCCAAAGTTGGTTTACCTGACCCGAAGTCAGTTGGAGATCCAAAACCTCACTAGACTTGATCCAAGATCAAGTGGTTGCACACGTGCCATCCTAAACATAGAGAGTACGACAATCTCCGATGCGTCCATTGGTCTTTGCTACTAGTCTCTAGCTTTCCCCACCTCACTGGCCAAATGAGAGGCACTTCTCATGAGTCCAGGACTCAATGGGTGGGATGCATACGGGGCACAGATCATGAGAGGTGGACCAACTCAATATCATAATGGTGGGGCAGAAGCACCATAAGGTTTGGCAAGCCTAGCCCCATGAGTGCTTATAGCTGCGAGAAGCTATCCCCAAAGCCCCCCAGAGCTGCCAAAGCTCATCGTCCAACAGGACCCACAGCATAGGGTCGTTCCACGATACCAAGATTCTCACGAAAGGTTAGGAACTTGACCTTCCCCAAGGGCTTTGTGAGAATGTTCGTGACCTGCTCATCAATTCCTATATGATCGAGCCTTACGGCATCTTGTTGTACCATAACCGAATAAAGTGGTACCTGATATCAATATGCTTGGATTGATCGTGGAACACGGGATTCTCAGACAATCAAATCCCACTCTGGTTATCACACAGTATCATAGTGGTATCTAGCACATGCCCGAACAGCTCACTGAAGAGCTTTCGCAACCAAATTGCTTCACAACAGGCCATACTCGCTGCGATGTATTCGGCCACAGCGATGCTCAAAGCCACCGACTTCTGCTTCTTGCTCATCCATGATATCGAAGCAGACCCAAGTGTGAAGCAGCATCCCGATGTGCTCTTACGATCCACCACACTACCATCCTAATCGGCATCAGTAAATCCATGGAGTGTCACACTCCCGATAGTGTTTCTCAACCCCATGGTTTATCGTGCCTCGAAGGTATCTCAACAGATTCTTGGCATCAACCCAATGAATGTGATGAGGTTCAACCATATGTTGACTCAAAGTGTTCACTGCAAAACATACATCCGGACGTGTGTTCACTAAGAACATCAGAGCCCCTAGGAGTTGACGATACTCCGTAGGATTTGTTAGCACAGGCCCAGTAGCGCTGCCACTCAACTTCTTAATGTTGAGCTCCATCAGTGTCAACACGGACTTACAGTCCACCATTCCAAATCTCCCCAAAAGCTTCACAATATATTTTCCTTGAGAAAGGAAAATCTCGCAAGGTCTCTGCGAGACCTCCAGGCCTAGGAAGCAATGCATCAGTCCTAGGTCCTTCATCTCGAACTCAGCAACGAGCTCCCTCTTACACTGATGAATGAGAGGGTCAACACTTGTCAGGAAGAGGTCATCCACATACAGCACCCGAATGAGAGGTTTTTCTCTATCAACCTTGAAGTAAAGGTTCGGATCAGTATTACTACGAGTGAAGCCCAGCTTCATCAGGTGGCTATCCATCATCTCGTACCAAGCTCTAGGTGCTTGCTTCAACCCATAAAGGGCTTTCTTCAACCTACAAACATGGGTGTCTCGATCTTGGACTTCGAACCCCCGAGGTTGCTCAACATACACCTCTTCCTTTATCGCACCATGCAAAAATGCAATCTTCACATCCATCTGATGAATATTCCATCTTTGCGTAGCAGCAAGGGCTATGATAGATTGGATGGTGGTATATCAAGCCACAAGTGCAAATATATCATCATAGTCTACCACTTCCTTTTGAGAGAAGCCACGGGCAATGAATCTTGCCCTCAACTTTTCAGCACTACACTCAGATCCATGCTTGATCTTATAGAGCCATTTCGAGGTGACAACTGCTTTGTCCTCTGGTCTTGGAACCACATCCCAGACATCATTCCTCATAATGGACTCATATTCTTTGTGCATAGCATCCTTCCAAACTTTATGCCTTACGGCTTCCTCAAAAAATCCAGGCTTAGATTGTACCATTGTACTCATGGCTGCTAGATACCCTTGGCATCTATTCAGCTTCTTGCTTTCACAGAATGTCCCCCTTGGGGCCATATGTCTCTCGACATCCTCGAGAGTACCCCTGAGCCATGATGGTCTTTTCCTCATTGAAGGAGGTGGATCAATCAAGTCCATCGGTCCTTCAACATCGGGCATCATCTCATCGTTTGGTTCTTCCTGATTTCCAGACCATGCTTCATGATCTTCCTCAGATCTCGGAAGATTGATTACTTTCCTCAGGGAAGCATCTTCGTCAAAGGTAACATCGTGGCATATCTCCACTTCCCTTTGACCAAACACATAGACTCTATAGGTCTTCGAAGTTTCGCTATAGCCCACAAACATTCCCTTCTTCCCAGAAGCATCCAACTTGCTCCTCTTCTCCTTCAGTACATGAAAATAAACTAGACATCCAAAAACTCTAAAATGTGAGACGTCAAGTTTCTTACCAAAGAAAACCTCTTTAGAATTAAAATGTTGATAGAACATACCAATAGATCAATAGAAGACAAGCCAAAAAGTACACTTCACTTTAGCAGCAAAATATGTGTTGTGGTGCGTTACGACAGTCAACAAGATGCTTCAACCAGCAAAGTCCCAATAAAATTAGCCAACCAGAAGTGTCACACAACCCTCTTGGACAGTTATACTAGTCGACCCAAAGCCAACGGAAGTCAACACTGTCCCAGTCAACGATCAACGCAAAACAACATCAGCATAAAGTCAACACAGCCCAGTCAGTTAACGACTAACCTCGATTTCAGTGCCAAAAAATGCAGACTAGAGAAATCGAAATTTTGACCAAGTTTGGGGTCAGTTTGACCAAGCGTTGACCAAAGTCAACGTTGGTCAAATCCACGCTGAAACCCTAGGTCAAAACATAAATGTCTTTGTTGCGTTTGCCCACATGTGGAGAATAACAGACTCCAAGTGAAACCAATCAGATGCAAAGAGAGAATTTGTGATGAGTGAAAATGACCTCCAACGTTGACCTATATATATATTTATCAGTGAGGGTGTGTGACACATCTGCTGGGGCTTCAAGCCTACATTTCAATTCTGGCCGAGCTTGCACATAAGTGGAATAAATTCAAAATAAATGCTCTGCTCATGGGATCAAGATGATCTTTAGATCGATCTTGCACCTCTCCGAAAGAGGAATCCAATAAAAATATTGGCATCTTCATCTGAGCATCACAACATGGAGTTTGCACCTAGTTGTCCCAAATTAACAGCTCATGACCAAGGAAGTGGGGAGATATTGATCTGTAAAGCAGCTACAGACGGCTAGCGGGATCCTTGAAGTGCCCAAACTCTTGGATCACATACGAGCTACAGGAGCCTTAAGACAGTAGTAGGATGATTGGAGCAGTGGGTGCAGTTGATCACAGTAAAGCAGAGGCAATGATAGGTCGCTGAAGTCTGGATCAACACAGAGGAGAGGCAGTAGCAGCGCAGAGGCAGTGCTTACGCAGTAGACAGTGCAGTGCTTCAGTGAGACAATGCAGCGCCTCAGTGAGACAGCGAAGAGCAGCAGCAAAGGGTGCTTCTGTGATGAGGTGCAACCCAACTGACTTGTCTTTCAGTGATTGGGTGATGGTCATTCAGTTGCTCACTTCTCAGCAACTGAGTTGCAATGCCGCAATTAGTAATGGCAGTGCTATGGGCAGCATGATGTAGCAACTTAGAAGGAGTTGCAGTACGGATGTAGCAATGTCGGTGGCAGTGACATGGGCAGTAGTACAAAGAGCAGCACCGTAGTGGATGGAGGCCAGCAGGCCAAGCATCAACAGCGCAGAGACTGATGTCGAGATCTGATGATTCCTCAGTGTGGAAGTATTGCTACTACACACTCCTCGCTAAGAGGGAGTGTTGAGAATTTGGGGTAACATCGAGTCTGCTCTAGCTCTGAAACTTTGTGGAGGGGCTCGAACACATGAGATGTCCAAGACCTAAAAAGCATTTGGAGAAATTCCATCTGGTGTAATCGTTACGCAAATAATTAAATTTTTTGATTAGGACCCTGAGTCTAACTTAGGGAAATTAAATTACACGTGATGAAATGTTCTAAGTGACGTGGATCAAGCATTCTTTTAATCTCAATCGTTGATTAGAGATTAGATTACAGCCGTTAGTTTGCCAGCGAGACAAGTATAAGAGAAGGGCTTGGGGCAGTTGGAGGACACACACACACATTGCAGAGCACTTAAGCTAAGTCGAATTTCTTGGGCGGGGTTGTTGATTTTGTAGCATTGGAAAGTGTTCCAAGTCTCATATTTTGTGAGGAGGCCTGGACATCAGTATTCTAAAGAAAACAGAAACCATTTGTGGAAATTCCACTCAGTTCATGTTTTATTAAAATAATTAATTATTTTAATGTGCTCCCTAAGTCTAAACTTAGGGAAATTAAATAATTAAAGGGTATTAATGAAACAGAGTGAGAATTTTCTAGAAAACGAAGATCAAGTCATGTTTTAATATTAGCGATTGATTAGAGATCTAATCTGGGCCGTTGATTCATCAACGAGAAGATTATAAGAGAAGGCTTGAGGGTCATTTGGAAAGGAAGACGAGCACACACTCAGTACCAGAAGGAAATCGATTCTGGAAGAATAGAATTCGACTTCAGAGGGAGAGTTGCAGTGGTAGAGATGTAGAAGCAGAAGAAGGACGGGGAAGTCAGCAGAGGCAAAGAAAGGCAAGAAGAGGAGGACACAGGGGGTCACAGAGGTCAGTGGTGAGCAGCAGCGTTGAGTCCCCACGCAGAGTGACGCAGTCCAGCGCAGAAGACCACGCAGAGTGACGCTGAGGAAGATAGGGTGTCTTTCGAGTGTCAAAAATTCTCCCAGAGGATTCGAGGAATTTATCTCTAGTGTATTCTAAAATTTTGCTCATCTATTTCTTGTAAAAGGTGTACCTTGTGGGATATAGTGAGAATGCGAAGGCGTACCGCATCTATATTCCCAAGAGTACGAAGATAGTAGTCAGGCGGAATGTGAAGTTCATGGAGGAGAGAGCCTTCAAGAAGTCCCGAGAGATGTCTTCAGCTACGCAATCTGAGGAGAATCTGTTGGTCCAACCACAACGACATATGGATGATGGCTCTAGTGCCTCTCCAAGGCACAAGGAACCTAAGGATACCTTTTTCCGAGGAAGTGCAAGAGGGAGAGCAGGTGAATCCACCCACCATCAGTGGAAGGACGAGCAGAGAACTACAAGAAATTCTAAGGGATGCAGAGGAGTTTGTTGGAGCTCCTACAAATGAGAAGAGGGAACACAAGCAGCCAGACAGGTACCAAGCATTGGTAGCGCAGGTTGGAGAACCTTCTAGTTTTCAGGAGGCAGCTCAACATCAAGTGTGGGTAGATGCTATGGTGGAGAAGTATGGCTCCATCATGACAAATCACACCTGGGAAGTAGCCCCAAGACCTCAAAACAGATCGGTTGTAGGTTCGAGGTGGACCTAAAAGATCAAATATGCTACAAATGGCAATATAGAGAAATTCAAAGCCAGGTATGTGGCTAAGGGGTACGCACAGACGGAAGGGATCGACTATGAAGAAACCTTCCCCCCTATAGCTTGGTATACTTCAATCAGATCTGTCATCTCCCTTGTAGCGCAGACGGGATGGGAAATTTACCAGATGGATGTCAAGACTGCGTTCTTGAATGGGGTGATAGAAAAGGAAGTAAACATAGAACAATCAGAGGGCTTTGAGATGCATGGGCAAGAAATTCATGTGTGTAGGCTTAAGAAGGCCTTGTACAGACTGAAGCAAGCCCCTAGAGCTTGGTATGGGTGAATTGACAACTACCTACAGAAGATGGATTTGTCAAGAGTGACACAAATCCCAAACTCTACTATCTAAGAGTAGGGGATGAGCCTCTAATATTAGTGTTATATGTAGATTATTTGTTTCTGACTGGATCATCTAGGCTCATCAAAGACTGCAAAAAAAATCTGGGTACAAAATTCGACATGAAGGATCTAGGGAAAATGCACTATTTTCTAGGTTTGGAAGTTTGGCAACAGAGGGGAGAAATCTTCCTTGGGCAAGGAAGATATACTACAGAGAGAGATTTCAGATCGAAGACTGTAAACCCATGGCTACACCAATGATCACAAACTGGAAGAAATTGACGCATCCGAGGATGATGACGCTGATCCTACCTTATATAGGCAGCTCATAAGATCATTGATGTACCTGGTCAACACTAGACCAGACATATGTTATGCCGTGAATACCCTGAGTCAGTGCATGGTAGAACCAAGGAGGGCTCACTAGGCAGTGGCCAAACATGTTCTCAGATACTTTTAGGGGACAGTGAATCTTGGATTGAGGTACACCAAAGGCAATGAAATCCAATTGAGTGGGTTCACTGATGTGGACTAGGCTAAAAGTCCAATAGATTGGAAAAGTACCAGTGGGTATTGTTTTAGTGTCGGATCAGGAATGACTTCCTAGTGTAGTAGGAAACAAAAATCTGTGGCGCTGAGCTCAACCAAGGCAGAATATATGGAAACTAGCATAGCTACGTGTGAGGCCATATGGCTTCATAAGTTGCTCATGAACTTACTCAAGAAGAGGATAGAATCGGCCAGAATTTTGTGTGATAATCAAAGTTGCATCAAGCTCTCTGAAAATCTTGTGTTTCATGATCGGTCGAAGCACATTGACATTAGGTGCTACTTCATCAGAGACTATGTCCAACAGGGAGATGTACAGTTGAAGTACATTCCTACAGGGGAACAGGTGGCAGATACCTCACGAAAGCTCTGGGTAAGATTAAGTTTACTTACTTCAGAGAAAAGATGGGGATGGTCAAGAATCCATTCCAGTAGAGAAATGGATGGGCTCGAAATTCAGAGGGAGTTGCACCACGGATGAGGCAATGACAGAGATGGTGTCATGGGCAGCAGTGCAACAAACGAGGGGCAGCAACCAAGATGTCAACAACGCAATAGATGCTTCAGGTCAGGGTAGATGCAGTTGGTATTTTTCTTGAACGCTTTCCTTGCTAAGAGGGAGTGTTGATTTTGTAGCACTGGAAAGTGTTCCAAGTCTCATATTTTGTGAGGAGGCCTAGACATCAATATTCCAAAGAACCCAGAAACCGTCTGTGGAAATTCCACTCGGTTTATGTTTTATTAAAATAATTAATTATTTTAATGTGGTCCCTAGGTCTAAACTTAGAGCAATTAAATAATTAAAGGGTATTAATAAAACAGAGTGAGAATCTTCTAGAAAACTAAGATCAAGTCATGTGTTAATCTTAGCCATTGATTAGAGATCTAATCTGGGTCATTGACTCATCAACAAGAAGATTGTAAGAGAAAGCTTGAGGGTCGTTTGGAAAGGAAGTCGGGCACACACTTAGTACCTGAAAGAAATCGATTCTAAGGAATAGAATTCAATTTCAGAGGGAGAGTTGTAGAGGCAGAAGAAGGAAGGGGAAGTCATTAAAGGCAGACAAAGGAAAGAAGAGGAGGACGGAGGGGGGCATAGAGGTCAGCGTTGAGCAACAGCACTGAGTCCACATGCAGAGTGATGTAGTCCAACGTAGGGACTGCGTAGAAGACCACGCCGACTAACGCAGAGGGAATTAGGGTGTCTTCAGAGTGTCAGAACTTCTCCCAGAGGATTCAGGGAATTTATCTCAGGTGTATTCTAGAAGTCTGCTCGTCTATTTCCTGTAAATGATTTTCCCTGCTAAATAATAATACAAACCCTCATCTGCAAAACCGGTTTTCCAGCATTGAGTTTTTCCTGGGACAATTGTGCAAAAATAAATGTGTTCATGTGATTATTTCTATTGTGTTATATGTATTTTGTTCCATTTTCTGCTTATGGTTAAGTGAATACTGTAGTTGTGTTTATGTTTAGAATTTACTGGAAGAAAATCTGTAAATAACTTCTCATAAATAAGTAGGCGAAATAAACCTATCACTGCAGTGGTATTTCAATTTGAAAATTTTACATGGGTTTGCTAAGGAATTCGAAGTGAGTTTGCATTGCAGTGAGGGCCAGAAATCGGCAAGGGGTGATCAAATCAGAGGCCGAGAATACATCAACAGAGAGGCGACATCGTACCAGGGCAGCGCAGATGCCAGCAGGAGAGACGCAATCCAGCCAAGCTGACGCAAAGGGTGACGTAGAGCCGACTAGGTGACGCAGGGGCACGGTAGAGCCTTCCAGAGTGACGCGGGTGCAGCCCGCGCTGCCTAGAGGCTGCACTGGGCTAGAGGGTTGACGCAAAGGCTGGAGAAGACTGCATTGAGGGTTCTAGTCGACCAGAAAGGGTATCTGTAAATCCCGATTGAGGGTGTGATTCAGCCATATTTTGTGTCTTCGAGTGAACGGTATAACTTCCGTGTAATTTCTCTGTAGCGCAGACCGTTTCTGGTGCCCAGATTGTTGTATTCAGATTTTGCATAATAATAAAACCCTCTAGAACTACTGCATCAGTTTTCCCGCATTAGGTCTGGGGACATTTGACCGAAAAATCTATGTAATTTTGTCACGTGTGTGTTGTTCAATAAATAATCTATATATGTGTAGGCTGCAATTTGTATTTGCTTTAATGTTTTTCGGGATACTTCAGTTAAATGACTTGTTAAATTTAATTGAACAAGTAGGCGGTAGATCAAGACACTGTAGTAGGGTTTTTGTTTTGAAACTTTCACATGTCTCTATTCCGAGCTTTATATGATTACAATGCATTATCTTTTGCTGACGTAATGTTTGGAGACAACAAGGCCCCTAGGACCAAGGATTGGATACAGGAGACTTCAGACATCTTGTGGACTCTCAAAGATAACCTGCAGATTGCGCAAAACCAGCAGAAGCTCTATGCAGACAGGGGAAGAGTTGAGAGACAGTTTGAGGTTGGGGATTTGTTCTTCTTGGGGCTTCAGTCGTACAGGCAATCAACACTCAAGCAGAAGGGGGTCGAGAATCTCAAGCCTTGATACTATGGGTCGTACTGAGTAACTCGAAAAGTTGGGAATGTAGCATTTGAGCTGCAGCTACCCCCAGGGACTCGAGTCCACAACATTTTTCATGTATATTGCTTGAAAAAGGCATTGTGGCAGCAGGTGACAGCGGCTATAGAGCAACCCCCTATGGATGATGAGGGGCACTTAGTTCTAGAGCCAGAGGCTATTTTGGACACCCAGGAGAGGCATTTGTGGAACAGGGTGTTATGAATCTAATTCATAACTAAATTTATAACTATAGTTATTAATAGAATAAATAGAAATAAATGTAATTACTAGTTAATCAAATAATAATTATGTAATTAGTGATTAAGTTAGCTGAAAAGGCATGTCTAAAAGACATGCCTGTTCATGAAAAGGTACCTGCATAGGTATAAAAGCAGGACCTCATTGTAAACTTTCAATCATGTCATATCTTATCAATAAAATATTTATTATTATAAATACCTCTTGTGTATTTTTATAATTAAAAGCTAATTTCTGCTATCAAGTCTACAAGCATACAAGTCTGCTGCTACAGTATTCAAATCTACGAATTCCGCTGCTACAGTGGTATCAGAGCCATATTGAGGACAAGTTGAAGCAATGGCACACAGCATCGTTCTACAAGCCTACGAACGTAGTTTACAAGCTCGAGCACATTATTTACCATATAATGTGCCATTACGTGAAAACCCCAAACTCATTAGAAAAATTCTCGAGAAGGTTCAGCACTTAGAGAAGTTATGTGCAGAATTTTCTGCAATAGTCCATAATAAAAAAGATGAAAAATGCAGTAATAATAATAAAATAGTTAGTTTTTCTAAAGGGAAATCAAGTAAAAAATCCATGGAAAAGTCAACTAAATATATCCCTCCACCAATGCGTAATAAAAGTAAAAAGGTAGAGAATTGTTGGAAGTGTGGAGATAAATATTTCCCAAAACATAAATGTGCCTTTTATACTGCCAGCAACAATAAAAAAACACAAAAAGATGAAGAGCATGCTGATTCAGATAAAAATAATATGGAAGAAGGCTATCATGAGCAACTGGTTGCAGTAAATTTATTGAATGCACAAGCTAAAGAAGCACAGGGCTGTGTTGAAGAAGATGCTACTGCTGAAGAATTGGTTAATGTGGAAGAAGCATTTGAGCATTATGAAGAGATCTCAAAAAAGCAGTTGGATGAGGCAAATAAAATTGGCAAGATAAATCTTGCAGCAACAGGGAAGGATCTGATAAAAGAGGAAAAACTTGGAGCTGTTACAATTGATTTAATTCCAGCTCTGGATATGGAAGAAGAAGCTGGTGGTGACGTTACTGCAGAGGAGGAGATCAAACTTTACACAACCATATGCGACATGTGCAGGCAAAGTCACCCTCATAACGATGCATATCAGTTGTTTGACTTATACAAGAAATCCTTAAAAGAGTATCTCACAGATATTGTTTTACCCGCCTTGAGAAGACAGCCTGATGATGAGTTGATGTTAAAAGAATTTGTGAGACGTTGGGGAATTTACAAAGTCATGGTTAGACGGCTATCACACATTTTTAATTATTTGGAACGTTATTTTGCTTCGTTAGATCGTTTTGTAGGTTTTAGATATAATATCTCCAAAGCTTCATTGAGTTGTTTCGGAGAAGTCGTCTTGAATGAATTACGAGACAATGTGAGGAAGTCTTTTATTGTTCTCGTTGATAAAGAGAGGGATGGAGAACAAATTGACTGCGCTTTATTGCGGAAGGTTATTCCTTGTATTGCGGAGATTGAAAGTGATGGGACAAAGTATTGGCCAGAAAAGAAAGAATATAAAAAAATGATGTTGGAAGCTGCTACAGCTTACTATTCTCCAAAGGCTGCTTCGTGGTCTGTGGAGTATTCTAGACCAAATTGCACTGACAATATGTCCACGAACTTGCAGGATACCCAATCTAACACAACAACATTTGCCATATCATCCAAAGATGAAAGTACTGAAAACACTTCAGCAGACATTACTAATTGTCATGGCGACCAAAGTAGCAGTTGCAGGGAATATTCAATATTGCCCCCAAAGCTTCCAGAGCACACAGACAAATACAGCCTGGTGCTGGACATGGATGGAACAATCCTCGCAGAGAAACCAGATCCAGAATTGTATGTAGACTTCGCCCTCCAACAGGAAGGCACGGGAACGCGCACTTACATTTCGCTGCGGCCAAATCTCCAAGATTTCCTAAAATTGACATCCAAAATCTACGAGATCGTTATTTTCACAGAGAATTCGAAGGGCAAAGCCGATGCCATACTCGACAATTTGGGCGACGACAGTGCGAATTACATTACCCACCGCCTTTACAGAGACTCCTGTACAGAAATCAACGGGAAATTGGTTAAAGATTTGTCTGCCCTGGGACGCGATATCAGAAAAATTGTAATTGTGGACGACTGTGTTTTCCGCTACTCGCTGCAGCCCCGGAACGCGATACCCCTGATGTGTTACCCGGGAAACCCCAATGATGAGGAGCTCGATTGCCTGTTCGAGGTTCTCCTCGAGGTCTCCACAGAGGAAGATGTTCGAGATTTTCTCGGCACCCAATTCCCGGAATTGCATGATTCCGAGACCGGAATTCCCAATCAACTGGAGGAACATGCCCTAAACACAGGGTTTGTTGCTGCTCAACTGGGGTCATATTTATCCTCTGATCTCCGAGAAAGGGGCAGGAAAAATACCCTGGTTCTCGACATGGACGGCACTCTGCTGAAGGAATCTTGGAAGAAACTGCCCGCGGGCTCCGATTATTTCCAGGTCTTTATAGGTTCCGAGGTCGCAACATATAGTGTTGAGAAATGGCCATCGGATTCCGATTCAGGCGCTCTGATTCCGGCCTATGTTTACATTCGGCCGGGGTTGCAGAGGTTCTTGGACGAGATGTCCAGGGTTTTCCAGATTGTGATTTTCACAATGAGCTGTGGGGACAGAGCCGCTGTGCTTCTGCAGGAGATAAATTACGAGAAATGCGTCTCCATGTTTCTTGCCAGGGAATTCTGCAGCCACATTTATGGTAACTCTTTCAAAAAGCTGCAATTTCTTGGACTGGATATGAAGAATGTGGTGCTCATTGACGACCTGAAGGGTATGTGCGAGCAGTATCCGTCCAACTCCATTGAGATCAAAGCATTCGAAGGGGATGAATCCGATTGCGAGTTCGCTTGTTGTCGGATACAAATGAGCGGTGGAGTTAACGCCGTGGTGAGCCACGTAGCCAAATGTTGTGCCGGTCGATACCATCGTGACAGATAAATACACCGTTTCGATAGGCCGGGTCAAAATAAATCGATATATATATATATGCTACACCTTAATAATTACATATATAAAGTGTTAAGGTCGTGTATATATAAGTGACGGTTTAGGTTTAATTAAAATCATAACCAAAAATAAAACGTTATAATATATATATAAATATTAAAAATATATATATATATTATATATATGTATATACATATATATTTGTTATAACTATTATTAATTTAATTAATTATAATCACTATTTAATTAATTAAATTAATCGGAAAAAGAGAAAAAGAGTAGTTTTATATGATTATAAAAAATAAAAAAAAATAAAAAATGGAGTTCAAAGAGGATGTATAGAAAGAATTCTACAGGGAAGATATATATGCCTCGCAGATAAGTCAAAGAGAGGAAAGTTGTCGAGAAGTTAAGCTTTGAGGACAAAGCTTTTCGAAGAAGGAGGCAATGTTATGAATCTAATTCATAACTAAATTTATAAATATAGTTATTAATAGAATAAATAGAAATAAATGTAATTACTAGTTAATCAAATAATAATTATGTAATTAGTGATTAAGTTAGCTGAAAAGGCATGTCTAAAAGACATGCCTGTTCATGAAAAGGTACCTGCTTAGGTATAAAAGCAGGACCTCATTGTAAACTTTCAATCATGTCATATCTTATCAATAAAATATTTATTATTATAAATACCTCTTGTGTATTTTTATAATTAAAAGCTAATTTCCGCTATCAAGTCTACAAGCATACAAGTCTGCTACTACAGTATTCAAATCTACGAATTCCGCTGCTACACAGGGTCATGAAGGATTTTTTTATCAAGTGGAAGAGCCTGGCAGATAAGGATGCCACTTGGGAGAGAGAGCAAATACTTTAGCGTCCTTTGTTACAGTTGCTTGAGGACAAGCAATGTTTTGGCAGGAACGACTGTGATATTCCCACTTAGCATGATTGCTAAGTGAAATTAAAATATCAATTTTGGCCAATTTTCTCTTATTTCGTGTTTGCACTTAGGAGATGTGGGTTTAGAGGTCCCACATAAATTTTGAGAAGAAATTGAGGCCCAAAAATTAGAGAAAGAAGGAGAACATCAAGCCCCTAGCGGAACGTGGGGGCCACCCATAGAGAATTGTGGCGCACGTGAGGAAATACGCATTCATTGGAGCAAGTTTTCTAATGAGAAATCGAGTTGGCCCCACATGGGCATTTTTAGAGACTCTTTGACAAAAGGAAGGAAGGCACTCACTTTGGCATTCATGATCAGTAGAGAATTGTCTTAGACTAGCACGCTTGAGCTGAAGCCAATTCTACAAGTGTTGTTTAGCACAAGAGTGTTTCTGAGCGAAAATATCAACCCTTGTTTCAGTGGACTTCGAGCGCCATCCCAAGGAGGGAGTCTCATCTATTCTAGTTCAATCCAGGAACAGGGAGTGCGATATTGACGGAGATTCCAATAGCAGCAGCGCAGGCACTGCGCTGTTCTTGGTGGAGTCACACTTGGGTGTTGAGGAGAGAATGGAGATTGGGGCTGAAACTTGAGGAGTCAAGGGAAGTGTTTTGTTGGTGATTGCAACCATCTTGGGGTCTTTTTGCAACAGGATTGACAAGTGTGTCGAATTACCCAGCAATAGTGCGATTGAGGGAAAAATAGGGTCAAAATTTCAAGATCGACCATTGGCCAATTCCTTCAAGGGTTAATTTTGGGTATTTGGTGGAGAGCCCAAAATTAATTTCCCATAATTTTCCGAGTACCCGAGGAGGCTCTAACAACTATTCTTCCTAGCCAGCAGCGAATTTTCGGGGCAGTTCAGCGCAAAGCTAAGAGAAAGCAGCAACAGACTTGAGGGGGACTTCATATTACTCACTTGGGCTTTGCTAGCTTGCCTTGGGCTTTGCTAGCTTTCCTTGGGAAAGCCCAAGTGCACACTTTCCAACACCAAATTACCCTCATTTATTTTTTAATAAAATGGCTCAGTGGCGCAGTTTTTGGTGCAAATTGATGGTTTGATTTATGTGTGCGCTTTTCGTGGTTTTTATGTCTATGCATGCTTTGTTTATTATTAGTAAAAATTCCCTAGGAATATTACATTCACCTTGCCTCAAGGAGGCCAAATTGGATCACTGATAAGCCTAATCAGAGAACAGTTTTGTTCAAGACTTCACACGAAAAAGATACTTCTTGAATTTTGGCCTCCTCCACAAAATTTCAATGAAGTGATGGCCTCAAATTTTCTTTGATTTGCCACGAATTGCTACAACTATCTCATTGAATTCCTTCTTCTGCTCCTTGACACAGATCTGAATAGTTCTCTCTCACTGAGCTCTCAGATTCATCAAATACCCATACAAGTAGATCAATTTATGTGGTCTAACCCATCATGATTAATAGAGGTTGAACTCTTATTTTGGATTGTTTAGTAAGCGATTGAGGCTAACCTATAACAGCTCTTTATTGGTCTCTTCGTGTTCCATCTAGTAGCATTTTTGACAATTACAACATGGATACTTACACTTCCATTCGAAGTCTCCACATCTCAAAAAGAAAATCTAGTTAAAGAGCAAACAATGAAATTTCATATAAAAGAAATAAAATCCTTTAATTGTTCAGCTCTTGAACCACTTTCTTGTCCATACTGTTCCAAACTTCAAAACATTCTTGCGTCGCTTCATCATAAAATATGTTCATTAGAATAATCACGAAACAAAGCTTTGTTGTTGATAATCGTTGCTTCAATCAAGCACTTGGATGCATTTGTTTGCTCTAAAGAAGGTAGCAAGGCACCCATCAAAGTCATAGTATATACAATGATATCTCCCTTGGAACTAATAATAAATGCAACACCTGAAAATAAAATGTTCCTAACACTCGATTACTTATAGATGATAAAATATGTGCATTCGTGGGATATAGTGATCAATCTTGACTTGAAGTAAGTGAAAGCAAGTCCTCAACTAGTTGATCGAATCTTGAGGTTATGTACCCAATGATGTTGAGCATAATCAAGGAGAATGATGAAGTTATGAAAATTTTATCTATAGCAGCAACTGGAAATTATTCTTCTAACTATAAAATTAATTATGCGGTTTATTTGCTACAGAAAACAATGAATAAAATCACAACTGCAATTTTCACCATAAAAATACCGCCGAAAATAAAATACTAGAAACTGAGAAACTCTAGCACACACAAAAATTTTAACACAGTTATTTTTGGACAAATGTCCCCGAAAAAGCCCACATTGGGAAAACTAATACAGCAAATGAGGGTTTTCTTATTATTCTTCAGTAACAATTCTAAGTACAATAATTAAGATGCTCTACTGGAAATCTAATCAGAGGAAAATATTGACGAAATTTTTTGTGAGAATTTTCTCACTTCACTAATTTTTGCCCCTGAGATGGACTCCCTATCCTCACACAAAAGATTCTGCGTCACTTTTTGTGCAGTGCCTGCGCAAAGCTTCTGTGGAATTAGGCCTTCCTCTCACTACCTCTTCCAGGAACTGGAAACCTTCCTCATGGAATATTGCTACCCTCCCCTACCACCTGCTACTCACCCTCTGGCTCTATCTTCTCTGTCGAATCACCGCCACTGAGAAAATCGAACCTCCTGGGCAACTGAGTAACTGCATTGATATCTTCTCCATCTACCCATTGACTTCTTCTTATAATCTTTTGCTGGAGCACCAACGATCAAGCTTAAAACATAATTGATGGCCCAAATTAATTCCCTATCGATCTATGTGAGTTTCTAAATGATTCTGACCTTATCCAAATTAATACTGATTAATTAACCATATCACCTTAGTTGAGACTTAGGAAATATTTAAAAATTGGTTAATAATCTAATTGAGACACTTCGAGGCAGAATTTCCAAAAACAATTTCTGGGTTTTGGAGATCTCATGTATTCTAGCCTCTCCACAAATTTTTGTGGCTAGAACACATTTGATGCTACAAAAACTAACAGAAGTTATACATTTCGTCATGATCAAATGCCTTCATGCTCAACCATCTGACTTTGACCATGTTTGTTCTTGATCATAGCTGACCCTTGCTTTGCCATCAACGACAACAGAATTATTTTGAAGGTTTTGTAGCACACATGGTATTTCTCCCATGGTTTTTCCTAAGCTCATGGTTTGTACTAACACATTGTATTCACCCATTGTACTGATACGTTCCTTATCTATATAAGGAAGGCATTGTTGAAATATAACGTAGCTATGGTTGGCAATTTTCATTACATACCCAAAGAAGAAATTAATTCTGGTCTCCTACAAGTCGGCTCAAACAAGCCCTAGAAGTCAGCCCCTTGAAGGTCATTAAGTCAGCCCTATTAGGCCTAATTAGCCCTCACTTGAAGCCTATTTATGTGAGTTCATTGACAATCATTTGATCAACTATCAAGCAAGCAATGTTGTCTATAATCAATAAGAAGATTGGTCCTCTACTACAGGCATATCCACATGTGTGAAGGGTAAAAAAGGAAGTCGATTACAATTGCGTTGACCTAATTCTTTGGACTGAAATTCTGTGTATTTTGTGTTGGGTATTTTATGTTGAACCCTTAGTTAAACTGAGAGGGGGGGGGGGGGTTGAATCAGTTTAACACATTCATGGACTTTTAAAACTTTTTCATGAAAACTTATTTACACCTTCATTTCATGTTCAACTTAATATGTGAGTAATCTTAGAATGTGAGCAGCAAGCATTAAAATAATGTAACAGCAGACTTAATATGAGAGCAGCAAGTATTAAGCAGATGATATAAACCAAGTCAATACATAAACACCATGCGCAGAGACACCAGATATGAGTGGAAACCCATAAAGGGAGAAAACCACATCTCATTATTGTTGTGATGCAAAAGCAAGCTCCAACTCCCTCTCACCACTGTTTTTCTGTAGGCACCAACGTACAGGAGGCTCCTACCTCAATTCTACAAGCTACAACTTGCAAGGAAGCTCCAACTCCCATCAATTTTCTGCAGGCACCAGCCTACAGGAGGCTCCTACCTCAGTCAACTACAACTGACATCTATCAAGCTACAACTTGATAGGGAAGCTCCAACTTCCTTACTCTTTCAAAATAAAACACTTGCTGATTTACCTTGGATATCAGCTCTGTTCTGAACCTTCTCTTCTGCTATCCATCAGTCTTCATATCTGCCCTGCATCATCTCAGCATCTTCTCGGATGATCTATCAGCTCCTCCTTCTCCTCTGCCTTACTACTTCATTTCTGCATTCTCTTCCCTCACTCTCTAACCTCTATACGCATATCAAGGTGATATCATTTATAGGGATTTCTTTTTTACTGTTAGCATTCTTCAGGGAATTTGAAATGGACAGTCATGCCTCTTTGCCTTCTGCCTTCTCATTTCTTTTACCCGCTCATTCAAAAAAAAATTTAACAATATGCATTAATTTCAATATTACAGTGGGAGTTTTGTTTTCCTCTGGAGAATTGCCAATGCATCACAAACAATATAAAATCAATTACAACATTTACATTCTCATTTTCAGTTACGTATATAAATTTCACTCAGTCCTCTTTCTAGCCTTTGGCTTTGCTGGTTTTGTCTTTTTTGCTGGTGTTAAGAAACTGCTCTGCATACCTCTGTTGTTCACTGCCTTTGTCAGCTTCTGTACCCTCTCCTGCTTTCTGTGCATGTATAACTGTCAAAATCATTCCTGTGCATATTCCTGTTCACTGTGTATGTATACCTGTCGAGCCCACATTTTCACTTTCCTAAGCATATAAATGCATCCCACATTTTCACTCAAATAATTTTCAAACAGTCTCGGCAATTTTAATAACATGCGGAAAATTTTCTTTTACTGTAGTAAGCCCATGGTTTGGACCATATGATGGTTCATAATAGAACACACATGGTTTAAACTCAGAGCTTTATTAAAGCCAACATCCAACAATCTTCGGGCCCACACAAATCAATTTTAAACGGAAATGCACTCAAACGCTTCCACTGTCCCGAAGGCAATTTCACATATCTGCTTCAACATGATTCGGCTTTGATTTACACACAGACCCAACGTACTAATGGTCTCGGCTTCCATATTTCAAATTCAAGCTTATGTTTAATTTAATGTGAGCCATATGAGCTTTATTATGGTGCAAACCAATGTTTACATTGATGCGAAGTTCTTTTTACCCGAATCCTATTGAACCTTCCACAATACTTTATGATTAAAAATCATAGACTTTTCTTAATCCTCAATGCGATGGATCGCTTCTGAACACTTCCGATTGCAATTGATGCATTTGTTTCGATGCAATTGTTGTCTTTGCAAAAGACTCGATGCGATAATCGCAATCGCAACTTTCAATAGAATGCTCCGATGTTCTACTTTTTTCGATGCGATTAATCACTGTTCACTTCACTGCGTCGATGCGATGAATCGCTCCGACGCGCTTTATGTCGAAATTCAAACAAATGTGAGATTCCCATGTATAATGAATCGGGTCCGAAACTCAATCGCAATCGAAACTTTTGTTAACATGTTCTGCTGCCAAGTTTCTCCGATGCGATTCGTGAGGGTCCCACAAAAGTTAATAAACTCTTCTGTCCATTCGCTTTATTATAATGATCCATGTCTTGGAATATAAACTTCGACTTTGATTAAAATATCAGTTATCACCATATATTAGAGTTCGGGCCCACAGCATATTATAGACGTACCTTCGCCCTTGTTTTGAATTAACCCAAGTGTTATGTAAATCATCGATAATCCCTCGATCCGCTATATAAAACTTTGGATTTCCTTTAACCCAAAGTAGTTCTTCAATCTATACCTTTAATACTCGTGGGTCCCAGTAATGGTCCACAACACAAGGACTCTTAGTCCTACTGCCAGCATTTTATTAATGTAACCTGTCAACCTTGATACAAACCATCTCAACTTAATATTTAATCTCACAGCATGTTCTAATCATCTATAGTAGCAACACTCTACCTTTACGCCCGAGTTTCAATACATAATACAATGCTCTTGAACTATATTAAGCCACCAACTACATAAATTCACTTACGTCCACAGCTTCCGATTCTATATAAGATATATCAATCATCTCCAATAGATATCAAACCCTGTTCATTTTATTATGAACCTTATAATAAAACCCATGTATTTAACTCATATGGGAGCACTCTACCATGTATTCAAATCCACGTGGACTAATTCAACCTACATTCGGCCCATTACTTAAGTTCAACCTTGACATTTGTTTAATGCAGCAATAACTATAGCTTGATCGCCTCATATTAAACAATATATATATATATATATATATATGTTCATTGACCATTTAATCAGTGAATTAACAAAGATTAAAACCCAACCATGATGCGAAAGTTCACCTGGGGCCCAGCACCATAAAGCACCCTTCTCATCCGACGATGGGGGACTTATCGCGTCGTCTTGGATGATCCGACGACAATAAACAAATATCGCGCAATTTAAGTGCACAAGGGTTAACTCTCCAATTTTACGCGACGTGAGTGGTTTTTGGAAACCGCTTATGGACACGTGTCTCTCGGTCAATGATATCGCGTTATTTTCATGAAAACAACTTTCCACCTTAGGCGTTGCACGATACTGCCGAGTTTGCCCACCCAATCCGCCTTTACTATTCGTCTCCCGGTTCCGCCCGATTTTTGGCACAAGGTTCCTTTCCTCTTCAACATCTTATTTCAAAGGATTTCCGCCCTTTCCTTCGTTTATCCTTCCTTCACCCAGTTCCATTGAAAGGTGAACCATCGCCAATTCTTCATGACCATACCCAATTGTAATTAACCCTTTGTATTAAAACGCAGTGTCGCCTTGACTCTACTTCATTAGTAGGTTCCCTCTACACTGTTTGCGATGTCACTCTCTCCGGGTGGGTTTGCTTCCACGCAAGGTTAAAGCCCCATATGATGACTCACACACTAAAGCGAACCCTTCATCATACATACCTTCGCTACAAAGTTCCTTGATAGCTCTCGTCTGTCTACCAATGGCTTGAACTCACAAATTCGTATCTATGAATTCTTACACCTCAAATGTAACATTGATAGACCCTCGACTCCTTCAATGACATACAGGATACAATTAAACCACAATGCGTACACAGTTCTCGGGGATTCAACTACGCCCACACATGAACTAATCAACCAACAGTTACATAACTTTGGACAACTTCAGTCATACATATATAAGTGAACAAATTACCGAACTTCTTGTCTATGCTACGTATGCACTCTCTCGCAGAACCTGGAGAATTCCTTGCTCACAAAGTTCACACATCAATTCTTAATACAGGGGTTGACCATAATCTAGCTAATTGCAGTCACATTTCTAACCTTTTCAAAATCCAAGAATCCAATGGCTCTGCTTCTTTGCTATCCTCTGCTCCTTGAGTGAATAGCTCTCTGCTTCCTTGCTATCCTCTGCTCCTTGAGTGAATAGCTCTCTGCTTCTTTGCTATCCTCTACTCCTTGACTGAATAGCTCTCTGCTTCTTTGCTATCCTCTGCTCCTTGACGGAATATCTCTCTGCTTCTTCGCTATCCTCTGCTCCTTCACTGATGCTGCTCCTTACTTCTCTTTTTGCTGCCTCTGCTACCTCTCTTTTTTCTTCTCTACTCCTTGACTGATGCTTCAGGTGCTCCTCCTTTGACATCTCCTTTGCCATCAATGACAACATTTCCAACATTTTACTCTTGTTTGGGCTATCATATTGTGTCATCTAGAAGGTTGCATACTAGAGAGAAGCTCGCTCTCTTTAATGTGATTTATCTCTGAAGTTGATCAAGATTTCTTGGGCTGAATTTGTGATCAATTTGTTGGTATCATTTGTGGTTACTACAATGAGAACTTCAGCCTCCTATCACAGTGATTATAGCCCTATTTTTAGCCTCCTTGTGCAGACATTACTTGCTGGACAAAAGTGGAATTTATGAGCAGACTTTGATTAGACATTGCATTGTTGATTATCTTGGATTTGTTGGAACATTTTGATATACTTTGATGGACAGAATCTCTCTCTCACAAGGAAAGAATTTTCTTTAGGATTTCCCCATGTGGGTTTTTCCCTTGCTGTGAGCCTAATCTTGGTGTCACTTCTCTCTTGCTTATTGTCTATTGTTCATTGTGTACTATGATCTCTGTTTACTGTGCTTGTTGAAGAATTTAATGGTTGAAGCTTTTCATATATAGCTACTTATTGATTAAAGGATAAGGAAGGAATTGTTTGTATCAATAGAAGTAGTTATAAAGTTGTGAAACACTATCTAGTCTTTGCATCACTAAAATTTCAACAGGCAACTCCTCACAATGAACTTGTTGGAGAGTATTGAAAGAAACTTTCATATTCTTACTTTTGTTGTGTTTGTAATTTTGAAGTGCGTTGGAGGAAGGATCTACTACAAAGGAAAAGAAGAGTACCATGCTCCATTGAAAAGGTAAATGAGGTATAATATTTCTTACCTAATTCCTTTAAATCGTTTATTTTTGTTTATCTTGCATTGAGAGTGGAAACCCTAGGGTGTATTTCAACTTAAATTTCATCTTGTAGTACTTGGGAGTGGATTCTTACAAGACTATTCGCCCCATCCATACTTAAGTGTCCCAACTTGTCTAATCAATGCTTACAAGGCAATGCTCTTTCATCCCTTTAACATTGACACTTTCAGATAAGAGAATCACACTTACAAGTAAATTTAGTGACCGCATGGCTCATCAATAGGCAATTCTCTACTTGTTTGACTCCTTCAACCCAAAATCAACATTTTATTTCATCTCGCTTCTTTTTTGTTTATTTGGAAATCTAGGGGTTTCATGGTTATTTTCTTAGATACAGATTGCTAGATCCAAATCCTGATGAAAACCTTTTAGATTTAATTTGGATTTGGATAACCCGTGCTAATCATTGCTTAAAAATTATATCTACTCATCATTTGCACAAATATGTGAGCTCTGTGAAAATTTCTGAATATTAGTTTATGCAAAAACCCTACTGTTAGATCTGGTTATACTTCTACTACTTAATCAAGTTATTAATGCTGAAAATTCAGATTAACATCGAAGTAAACACATAATAGTTCTTCACTGATTCAGATCTAAGCAAAAATACATGCACACAAACAAAGTGACACGCAAGATTTTCTGGACAACGGTCCCCGGAAAAACACAATGCGGGAAAACCAGTCTTCTGGCTGCTAGAGGGTATATATTATTAAGTAGCTTTTGAATACAGCAAATCTAGGCACCTTACTGGTTAACCCGACAGAGAAAATAAGATATGCAGTTATGCCTGCTTTTCTGGAGACATAAAACTGGACTGACTCACACCCTCAAACGGGATTTACAAAACCCCTTTCTGCCTATAGAAACCCCAACGTTGTTGTGAAGCTGCCTGCGTCAGCCCTGCTAACCTCTACATGCCCCTACGCTGCTCAGGAGAGGGATGCGTAACCCTAGACTGGGTGATGCAGTCCCTACACTACCCTGGTTGGCCCTCCATAAGCCTAGATAGCCTCCTGCTGCCTCTGCGTTGCCCTTTCTAGGCCTGCGTAGCGGCTGAAACCCTTTGCGTTGCGCAGCTGCTGCGTAGCCTCTGCTTCCTCTGTGCTGCTCCTAGTTGTTGCTTCTCTGCCTCTTGCCGATTCTTGTCTCTCGAATCAGATTATCCCTTTAGCCAATACTACTCCTCGCTGCAGCTGAAACACTTTTGGAAATTCTTAGAAAACCCGCCCTAGAATTCCAACTTAGTCTAAGTGCTCTGCCTCCATGTGTGTTCTCCAACTAACCCCAAGCCTTTCCTTTATACTTTCTCGTTGGAAACCAACGGCCATGATCTAATCTTGAATCGATGGCTAAGATTAAAAGAAATCTTGATCCGTGTGACTTAAGTCATTTCCATCACATGTTTAAATTAATTACCTTTAATATTTTAATTTTCCTAAGCTAGACTTAGGCTCCTTAATTAAAAATATTAATTAATTAATTATCTCCCAAACTGGATGGAATTTCTCAAATCCCATTATAGGTCTTGGAGATCTCATATACTCTAGTCCCTCCACAAAGTTTGGGAGCTAGAGCACATCCAATGCTACCCCAACACTCAAAAACTCAACAAGCTCATGCCCTGATAAGTATCTAACATGTTGAATATTGTTTAAACCTTGGTTGAATTTGAATATCCTAATGGATGGACCTAATTCTTATGGTCAACAAACTCTAGTGTGTTAGATCTCTCATCTTCCTTTAAGTTTATGTCATTTAATATTAATGCTAGAAAATACACAAATAAATCTCATGGGATAAGCGTTTTACGCTTGATTACACTCACATATTGGCTAGAGGATTTAACAATTTTGTCTTCACGATTGAATTCAACCAACGTTTCAGTTTTTTAATGATCATAACCAATTAATTTAGTGAATTGATGGTATTATTAGTAAATAAACATGGTAGATAAGCCAAACAACTCATGTGAATTGGTCTTATCATGATTGAAAACCAGTTGTTTGAGGGTTTATGGTTGGATAGTTTTCGTTTGATGTAAAGACATAATGTGTCGTGGCATTAATCCTACATTATTGATAGACAGAATATGAAAAAGTACCTCTATAATCAAATCTTTGATGCATATTTAAGACACACTTAAGCTAGACACACCTTTTCATTTTTGGCATACTTGGTTAAAGGCACCTAATCTCAACAACAATCCATTAAACTACAATAAAACACCATAAGCATCTCATCATCGCTCACGCGCTTTGCCAATTCTTTAAGCTATGTTCCACCAAGACTCTGGGACAAGGGGACGCAAGTGCAGGGAGACGCACAAGGGGGGACGTGTGGGAGTACCCTCAAATACTAAGGAAATTAACGGGGGACGAGGGGACATCAGGGTGTGTGTGTGTTGGTGTGTGTGATATTCAAATTCATATTCAATAGTGAAAGTATAAATCCAATGATCCATACATAATTGAATTAAATAATGAAATACATTGATCCATACTCATCATTCATATTGACGCATATATCATTTATCCAAACACCATGAGGTTCAACAAGGAAATACATTGATCCATCTTCGTTATTCTAGAATCTACATTGATTTAAAAATTAAATTCATCTTTCGTCATTCTAGATTTTAAATTGATTTAAAATTTAAATTCATCATTCTAGAATCTAATTAGTACTAAACAAAATAGACTATAGTAGATACTAAAGCTTGAAGACTAGAATAGTAAATTTATATAACTCAAACTACAAAATAGTAAAGAGTGACAAGACAAAGAATCAGTCTAAGGTCATCGATATCTACAGTCAAGACATGAAAGTAAAAATTAAAAAGAGACAATGAACATCGAAGGAGCTTCGCAGGGGAGGAGGGACAACAATTAACTGGTAAGTCAAATCGCATTGCATGGTAAACCAAGTAGAAGTAAGCTTGGTAAGTCGAATGAGTGAATTAGGGATTGCAAATTAGTTTAAGTTTTGATATTTGTTATGTATATTTCTTTTTAGTTTGAAATTTTTTTTTTTTCTCTTAACTTTCAAGGCTTATTACACAAAATTGAGGGGGAAATGTCCCCCCTCACAAGGGATGATTCTAGGCTTGGTCCTTGTTACCCACCACCTATGGGTAGTATCCAATAGGAGAAATTTTTTCTCCTAGATGGTACTTAGCCAGCAGCCACCAGATAGCTCAATGTGCCACTATCTCCGCCACTTGGGCCAGCCATATCCTCCCTCGCCCATCTGTCATGATCATATGTGTGAAGGTGAGCCTTCCAACATCGAAGGCATGGATTTTCATTATGTAGTTGGATATTTTTGTCTACCTATCATGGACACTTTTGGGCATGGATTAGTGGGGGGATTCGGCAAAAAGAGTAGGCTTGGTTTGTACCCGAGATTGGTTTGTACTCGTCTCCTCTGTCCAATTTGATGGTTAACCCTATATCCTAGTCTCGTGGGATCTCCTTTATTGGCTACAAGCTTTAGGGGTTGCACTACATGGGAAACCTTGATTTTGGTTGTGTGGTCCCGCTTCCCAACACCATATACATCACTCCCCTCCGCTCATTATAACCACATTCACCATATTTCCCATTTGTGTCCACATTTATCCATTGGTCCACAAGGAGTTGGCCTCCCCCTCCCCTTGTCCACACCTTGGGTCTAGCTTGGAACGATGCCCCGGAGATTGATGCAACTAAAAAGAAAAGAAAAACCATAATTTGGCCACTCTCAACAGGAAACATACCATAAAATGCAAAAGATGGTCAAGACATACAAATTTAGCACGTGGGAAAAAGACAAACACGAGTTTTATCCCTATCATTATGGCCATCACCCTGGTTCCAAGGCCCCTCACATTGCCCCCTTTCACCATTAAGGAACCCATGATTGTCCCATCCCCTGGTGGGCGATAAGCTACCCCACCATAAGGGGGTATATACTGCTATATCTTACACATCATGCTCTCATCCCCTAGAGCCCCGAGCAGTTATAAAATAAAAATCAATACAAGGAAAAAGGAATATGAAGAAGGGTGGATGAACACAGGTCAAGTAACTCATGTACCACAATTGCTCCCTCCTACATTCATAATCCCAAGAGTGGGGTTCCCTTATTATAGCTACCCTTGTATTGTGGCATGTGGCTTGGATCCTTCTCCTGATGTCCCACTCCATTCCATCACTATATCACATGCCACCTATCATTTGATGGATTTATCATGGACATGTTGTTGAGATTTTGTATAGTTGGTGTAGCATCGAGTGTGCTCTAGCCCTGAAATTTTGTGGAGGGCCAAGGACACACTTGAACTCCAAAACCCAGAAAGTGTTTTGTGAAATTTCAGCTAGCATTCAAGTTATTCAAATAATTAATTATTTTAATGGATTTAATAAGTCTAAACTTAGGAAAATTAAATAATTAAAGTGAATTAATTAACACGTGTTGAAATGTTCTAAAAGGCACGGATCAAGCGGTCTTTTAATCTCAGTTGTTGATGAATGTTTTAATCTCGGTCGTTCAAGGGTTCAACGAAAAAGTGTAGCAGCGGAAGTTGTAGATTTGATTTCTGTAGCAGCAAGACTTGTAGATTTGTAGGCTTAATAGCAACAATGGCTTAAATTATAAAAATACACAAGAGGTATTTATAATAATAAATATTTATTGATATGATATAAGACGATTGAATGATTACAATGAGGCCTTGCTTTTATACCTATGCAGGTGACCTTTCATGAACAGGCATGTCTTTTAGACATGCCTTTTCAGTTAACTAATGACTACTTAACATAATCCTAATTGATTAGCTAGTAATTACATTTATTCTATTTTATTCTATTAATGACTATATTTATTACATTAGTTATGAATTAGGTTCATAACATTGCCTCCTTCTCGAAAAGCTTTGTCCTCAAAGCTTAACTTTTCGACAATTTCCTTTACTCCGGATTTTATCTGCTATGTATGTCATTCACCACTAGTACCTTGGCATGTATAATTCTCCAATAATACTTCCTTGAAACTGGGTTCTTTTTTTTTTTCTTTTCTCTTTTTTTTCTTTTTTTAATTATAAAGCAAGAAGTCTTTATTGATACTTTTGCTTTCCTTTAAAATGAAACTTGAATATATATATATATATTATTTAATAATTGTGCCGGATGGTCAAATTGGGTTTTTTTTTTTTTTTTTTTTTTTTTTTTTTAAATAATAATATGGCACTACTTTCTCAAATCTCCACCTTTTTGCTTCGAGTGCTTTTCTTCAAAGTCGAAGATGCATCTCCTAATGTCTTTAATTAACCTTCAGGAGGAGCTAATTCTGGAATATGGGATCAAAAAGTCTACAGTCGCAGCCCGCTTAAAAACGTCTAGAGTCAATAGCGCATCTGGTAAACTTCTGTGTTTTTGCGCTCCAAAACCCAAGTATTTGGCAATTGTACAGAGCTTGTTGTTTTTCAGCAGAAAAATAATTTCTGAACAGTATAAGAGTGTCAATTATCCCAATATCCACAGGCAAACGCTGTCCTATACTCTGGAAGGCTTCACGTATCAAGCAGGGATGTTTTTTTTTGTAACTATATAATAATGAAATTAATTAATTTATATATATATATATATATATATATATATATATATATATTAATTAATTAAATTAAATTTTATAATTGTAACTATATGTATGATATATATATGATGTTCCCAACGGTTAGCACCGTTTGACTGCGAGTTAACAAATAGACATCCATGCGGCTCCATAGTCACCCACGCGGCTCCAGTCGATACACATTGTTTTGGGTCCTGCATAAGAACTCGCTCTATATGGTTTAACACTGGCGCGCAAGGCTGGCCCACTGAAATTTCTCAGTTGGCGGATCAGAAGATCAAATCCCTTCGACTCAATATTTTTCGGTCGTTGCCGAGGGCTCAAGGCTCGAGCAAAATCCCCATCTTTCCAGTGAGCCTCGAGCGGGATCTGATTTTGGATCGGTTTGTCTATTAATGTTTTTAACTGTAAATTATAACTCCGCACTGATCCGACTGGTTTTCTCCGCAACAAGAGCGAGGAAGTAGATATATAGAGTTGTAACAGCGGAAGTTGTAGTTCTGATTGATTGACCCTGTAGCCTTGTTGTGTATCTGGGAGTTGCACAATGGCTTCCAACGATGGGTTCTTGACGAACGAACAGCGAGCGCTTTTGAGATCTACATTGCCAAAACCTGCCAGAGGATTGGAATTTGAAGACACAGCTCCAAATGCACCATATCCTTCATTCATCCCAGAGTTTGGACCACTCACAACTGCAGTAATAGGAGCATTTACAGCCTTTGGTGGAGGAGGTATTCCTTCCATGACATCTGTACTCCCTAAATTAGCATCTATGCTTATTGTGTACACGGAACCAGAAGCGGAACCTATGTTTGTCAGCGTCCTCTTGATCGTTCTGGTGGACTTCAATGTCGCGATGGCGATTGTGGGATAGTTCATGTCGCTGATGTTCTCGTCCTTGGGATGCAATGGGCAACTGAAGCTCTGCCTGCCAAACACGAGAGTGATCGCTGATTTGTTAAATCCCACGTTGCAGAGGAACAGGAAGTAGTCTTCCACGATTGTGTCGTAAATGAGGCCCAGATTCAGTGCTCTCGCAGGTTCAGTTCGCCTGATCCCATAACTAAAGGAGAAGTCTTACTGTTCAATTTGTCTGTTATTGGGGCGTCAGGTCACCTCTGGAATTACAGATGAGGGTCGTACCGATGGCAGCATATGCTCCAAGTGGGATTCGTTAGGTCCCTATATTACTAGTATAGTCCCTTATTGTTGTTAGTGTAACTCCCTTATTGTAACGTTATCGTACCCTTGTAACCCCCATTTTGTTATTATTGTGCCCTTAAATTATTATTGTTAGGTCGGTTAGGAATTACATTGTGGCTCACCAGGATTACATTATGGCCCCATGGACTCCTATAGAAAGGAGGTTTAGTAAATGGTATCTTCCAAGAATTGTTCATTCATGTAATGTATTGGAGGTTGCCCCCCTTGAAGTGGCTTATTTCAAGGCGTTGATATTCTTTTCTTCATTTATGGAGTCAAGTCACATACACAACATTTGGTATCAGAGCTTTGGATTCTAGGGTTTCGCTGCTCCAAACAGGTCATCGTGGCATTTTCGCTATAACTTTTTTTCTACGACGTTTCAGAAGCTGAAATTTTTAGGGTGCGAAGCCGAAATCCTGAGGAAGATTTTCTAAAAATTTCAAAGCTTGGTTCGCAATATTTTCGGAGATATGATCTGTGGAAGTTAGGTCTTTTTTCAGCCTCCTAAACAGGTCATCGTGGCATTTGCGCAATAACTTTTTTTCTACAAAGGTTCAGAATCTGAAATTCCTATGGTGCGAAGTTGAAATCCTGAAGTAATTTGTCAAAAAATTTCAGAGCTTGGTTCGCAATATTTTTGGAGATATGATCTGTGGAAGGTAGTGCTTTTTCAAGCTCCTGAATTTCATCTCAAAGAAGTGATCATGGGAAAAGTTCAATAACTCTCTCTCTGGGCGAGTGTCGTAAAAAGTGGTCGCAAGTACACGGATTGCAGTTTCTTAGCTATCAATTTCAGAGACGAAGGATGAAACCGTGACACGTGGCAAGTAGTACAAGTTCGCTCTACTGAACCAGTCCATAATTAGGTCATTGTGGGAGATTGGACACAACTTTGTCTTGGAGAATCCAAATCAGGTCAGACCCGTGACATTCGAAATATAATTCAGAGGGCTATGTTGGTACCAAAAATCAAATATTGAAGTGCTGCAATCACAAATATAATCCAATTTCAATATCGAGCTCCTCAAAAGCAAGAAAAAGGTGTGTATTTTTTTTTTTCCGAATTGCATAAGTCTTGTTTGAAGAATCAATTTGAACTGATTCCAAGGGCATATTGTAGAATAGATATCAGTATTGGGTTCTAAAAGATGCCCCGTAAAAATAATTCAACACCCATTAAGCCTTCAGAAGGCTCTACTATGATTCATGAAGATGAAGAATTGCAACATGATCTATCAAAATTACAAGAGCAAGTGCAACAAATTTCACCCTCGCAAAGAGCAACAAAAAATGAAATGGAAGTTTTGAAGAAAGGCATGGAAGAGAAGATGGATGGTTTGAAGAAAGGCGTGGAAGCTAAGATGGATGGCATGGAAGCTAAGATGGAAAACATGAAGAATGATCTAAAAATAGACATCGAAGGTTTGACAAAGTTGATACAAGAAATGTTTCCTAATGGTGAAAAGATAGTAGAAGAACCTCATGATGAGAACAAAATAAATGTTAATCATGATTTCATAAACTCTAATGTTGGTGGGAAGAATCACCATATTCCAAAAATGGATATGAGGAAGTTTGATGGAAAGGATCCTGTAACATGGATACTACAGATGGAGCAATATTTTGATCTCCATAACGTGCAAAACACACAAAAGGTACGCATTGCAACTTTACATTTAGAACAAAATACATTTGTATGGTATCGATGCCTTTGCTCCCGTAAAAAAATTGTCACTTGGTCAATTTTTACGGAGGAAATGATAGCACATTATGAGGATACAAAGAGCAACACCTTCTTTAGCCAATTGATAAATCTCAAACAAAAGGGTTTAGTGGGGGAGCACATTGAGGACTTCCAAAAATTGAATATAAGGGTAATTGATATTCTAGAGGAACACAGGATTGATCTCTTCATAGGTACTTTAAAGGATAACATCCAACATGAAGTTCGCGTTTTGGAACCTGGTTCATTGGAGAAGGCATTCAGGTTGGCAAGAAAAATTGAATGTAAAATTATGGCGACAAGGAAGCCTACCACTCACTTCTATAAAGATGGAAGTGTTGCTACTCCTAGATTTCCACAACCCACAAGGTTGACACCACAACAATTGGAAGAAAAAAGAGCAAAAGGGCTTTGCTACAATTGTGATAGAAAATACACTAAAGGTCATAAGTGTGCTGAGAAGAAATTATTTTACATAGATTGAGAAGAGGAAGAAGAAAATGAACAAGAAGAGGATATACACCAGGAACCAGCCCCAGAAGAGGAAGAAATGAATCCAACCATATCGTGTAATGCACTGGCAGGAATTACCACTCCTCAAACTCTCAAGATAAAAGGACGAATCAAGAAGAGAAAGGTAATAGTGTTGATTGATTCAGGTAGCACCCATAATTTTATTCATTGTAAGGTAGCCAAGGAATTAAATTGTTTCCTATACCCAGCACCAGAATGTCAAGTGATGGTTGCAAATGGAGGAACTATAAATTGCTCTGGAAAATGCCATAATATCAAGCTAAGCATGGGGGAATATGTATTGACTAGTCCAATGCTTTCCATTCCTATGGGATGTGATGATGTTGTACTAGGAGTACAATGGTCACAATCTTTGGGAACGGTAGCTTTTAATTTTCAAGAACTTTTCTTGAAATTTTTTTCAGAAGGAAAGGAAGTCGAATTACGAGGTATTGAAGGGAAGCCGAGAAGGATAATAAGCTCTAATGTCATGACAAAGCTTCTAAAGAAAGAACAACGAGGCGTAATTGCACAATTATGCTCACTAGAAGTTCCGACATCAAAATCATCTACTTCTGCAGATCTCCAACAAGTCTTGGACAATCATTCCAAGGTGTTTGAAACTCCCAAAGGACTCCCACCTATTCGTGATCATGATCATGCTATTCATTTGATTCCAGGAAGTGTTCCTCCAAACATCAGGCCTTATAGATATCCTTCCTTCCAAAAGAGCGAAATTGAACGTATGATTGCAGAAATGTTAGAGGCGGGTATAATTCAACCTAGTCAAAGTTCTTTCTCTGCTCCCGTAGTATTGGTACACAAGAAGGATGGATCATGGCGAATGTGTCAAGATTATAGGGAGCTCAATAAGCTCACCATTAAAGATAAATTTCCCATTCCTGTGATTGATGAATTATTGGATGAATTACATGGAGCAATTTATTTTACCAAGTTGGATCTTCGTTCAGATATCATCAAATTAGAATGAAGACTGAAGATATTCTAAAAACAGCATTTCGAACTCATGAGCATCATTATGAATTTTTGGTCATGCCTTTTGGCCTTACCAATGCACCTTCTACATTTCAAGGGTTGATGAATTCCATTTTCAAACCCTTCCTTAGAAAATTTGTGCTAGTATTTTTTGATGATATACTAATCTACAGTATGTCTTGGAAGGATCATGTTGAACATGTTGACAGGGTGCTCAAACTATTGCAGGAGAAACAATTATATGCAAAAACATCCAAATGTTTCTTTGGAGTACAAGAGGTGGAATATCTGGGTCATATTATATCTCATGAGGGTGTTAAAGTAGACCCTAACAAAATTAAAGCCATTAAGGAATGGAAAGTCCGCATGACCATAAAGCAGTTGCGAGGATTTCTAGGGTTAACAGGGTATTATCGCAAGTTTGTTAAGAATTATGGGAGAATAGCAGCACCTCTAACAACATTATTGAAGTAAGATGCATTTTCGTGGACTCCTGAAGCAACTACGACCTTTGAACATCTTAAAGAGGCAATGTGCCTAGCACCGGTCTTAGCTACGCCAGACTTCACAAAAACCTGTATTGTGGAATGTGATGCCTCAGGAAATGGAATTGGTGCAGTTTTAATGCAGGAAGGAAGACCCATTGCTTTTGAAAGTCGTCCAATCATAGGAAAGTATTTACAGAAACCTATTTATGAGAAGGAAATGTAAGCAATACTGCATGCACTAAAGAAATGGCGAACTTACCTAATGGGAAGACACTTCAAGGTAAAAACTGATCATGATAGTCTTAAACACATTTTGGAACAAAGACTATCTTCAGAAGAGCAGCAAAAATGGGTCACAAAGATGTTGGGTTATGACTTTGAAATAATCTACAAAAAAGGAAAGTTTAATGTTGTTGCAGATGCACTCTCAAGAAAGAATGAAGAGGTGGAAGCATTGCTTTGTGCCATTTCTATTATCCAACCAGATTGGATAACCGAAGCAAGAGATCAATGGAAGAAGGACAAAGATGTATGGACACTCATTCAAAAGTTGCAGCAAGATCCTAGTACATCTGATACATTTAGTTGGAAAAATGATTCCTTATGGTACAAAGATCGCTTATATCTTTGTAAGAATTCCCAACTAAAACAAAATATTCTTTTCGAATTGCACACTTCTCCTTTAGGAGGACACTCAGGATTTTTAAAAACTTACCACAGGGTGAAGAAAGAATTTTTTTGGGATGGCCTTAAATCTGATATTCAAAATTTTGTGGCGGAATGTTTGGTTCTCCAGCAGAATAAAGTTGAGACAATTAAGACCCCGGGACTTCTACAACCTTTATCCATTCTAAGTCAACGTTGGGAGGAGATTTCAATGGATTTTATCACAGGTTTACCTAAGTCCGAAGGAAAGAGTGTCATCATGGTGGTAGTTGATAGATTTACCAAGTATGCACACTTTTGTGCATTATCTCATCCATTTAAAGCAAGTACAGTTGCTACTACATTTATGGACAGAATTCAAAAGCTACATGGAAGCCCAAGGGTTATTGTGAGAGACAGAGATCCCATTTTTACTGGAAATTTTTGGACGGAGTTATTTTCTTGTTTCGGTACTCAATTAGCTCATAGCTCATCTTATCATCCTCAATCTGATGGTCAAACTGAGATAGTAAATAAATGTTTGGAAGGATATCTTCGTTGTTTTGTATCTCATAAACAAACACAATGGGTCAGGTGGTTACCTCTCGCTGAATGGTGGTATAACACTTCCTTCCATACTGCAGCAAAAATGACCCCATTTACGGCACTTTATGGATATCATCCACCATCGATCACATCATCTTTAAGGGAAAATTCGAAGGTTCAAGCAGTGGAAGATCACATCGAGCATCAGCAAGAAGTTCTCCAACTCTTAAAGGATAACCTGAATTTGGCACAAAATCGAATGAAACAACAGGCAAATCAACATCGCAACGAGAGAAGTTTTGATGTAGGAGATTGGGTATTTTTACGGCTACAACCATACAAACAAATGTCCCTCAAGCAAGCTAAGAAGGATAATAAATTATCACCAAAATACTATGGTCCTTACAAGGTGTTGCAAAAGATTGGCACTATGGCATACAAATTGGAGCTTCCTGCTTCTTCGCGAGTACATCCAGTTTTCCATGTTTCATGCTTAAAGAAGGTTATAGGTGAAAATCTTCCAGTTCAAACAGTATTGCCAGAACTTGATGGGGAAGGGAAAATCATATTGGAACCTGAAGCAGTCATGGAAAAAAGAACTCGACAACTACTGAATCGATCAATTTCAGAGTATCTCATCAAGTGGAAGAACTTACCCACTGAAGATTCTACATGGGAGGATGAGAATTTTATACAGAAGCACCCAGAGCTACTCAAGCGTGGAGGACAACACTTTTTTGAAGGAGAGGGGCATGTTAGGTCCCTATATTACTAGTATAGTCCCTTATTGTTGTTAGTGTAACCCACTTATTGTTATTATTGTACCCTTGTAACCCCCATTTTGTTAATATTATGCCCTTAAATTATTATTGTTAGGTCGGCTAGGATTACATTTTGGCCCACTAGGATTACATTATGGCCCCATGGACTCCTATATATAGAAAGGAGGTTTTGTAAATGGTATCATCCAAGAATTGTTCATTCATGTAATGTATTGGAGGTTGCCCCCTCGAAGTGGCTTATTTCTAAGGCATTGATATCTCTTTTCTTCTATTTTTGGAGTTGGTTACACAACAGATTCACAGATTTCAAGAGTGTTGTTGCCCCGCTGACATGAGGAGCAGCCATGGATGTTCCACTCACTACTGAGAACTGCGAAGGCTTCTCTCCAAGCGGAATATCTGCAGACTCTTTAACAGGTATCCAAGCTGCGATTATGGCCACTCCGGGCGCGCTTATGTCTGGCTTGATGATGCTTTGAGTTAATAAACCGGGACCCCTCGACGAGAAACTGGCAACCACTGGGGCAAGCTTGTAATTCGAGACTATCACAGATCTCAGAATTGTTGCTACAGGCGCTCGTTGAGTTCTTATATAAGATATAATCTCTGATCCATCTTTATCGCTGAGTGTAGTTGAGGGAAATGTGCCATAGTTGTAACTTAAAGCTGTTTCGGAATCGTTGACGAGAACCATCCCTATGCCTCCCGCGTCCTGCAGTCCTCCTCTCCTCAAATCTAGAGTGATGGAACTGTAGTTGCTTAAACATACCACAATCTTCCCTTTTACTTTTTCCGCATCCATAGTGTCAGGAGAACAATTACTGAGAACAGCCACCACTTTTTGGCAACAGTTACAGTATATACCGAAGTCTTGCTTATATCCTTCACCGCATTTTTGTCCTTCTTGATAATAAGCCAAATGAGGTCCTTCCGAAATTTCCTTTTTATCATCAACAATGTCGAAACTCTGATAACGTATTTCCAGGTTCCATAAGTTTATTCTTAGGTCATTCGCTGATATGAAAGTTTCACCATCACTGTTGTTTGAAATAGAATTTATGTGATAATCATGACCATGAGCATATACTCTACGACAGCTAGGAACTAAACCTGTATCGCTGCTGGCCACCGTAGGTAAACAGAGTGAAGGGATGCTCCCAGAAGGAAATACAAAGTCATTGCTAGGGTGACCACTAGTCTGCTCCAAAGGACCACCATTGGAAGAACATGATGTATGAGATATTGGATTTATCACAGAGCTCTCCATAATCATGCTTCTATTTCCTGAAAGTGTTGATGAGTCTACATTCATATCACACAACTTCTTTATCTTTTTCTCATGAACCTTACTGTTGTTGGCAACGATATTTCTTGTATAAAATGCACATTTATGTCCTGCAAAATATTTGTCTCCACACTTCCAACATTTTCCTTCTTCTTTACTTTCAATATTAGTTAGTTGTTTTCCTTTATTACGCATAGGTGGGGGAATATATTTGCTTGAATTTTCCATGGATGTTCTACTTGATTTTCCCTTGGCATAACTAACTGCCTTCTCATTATTATAGCATTTTTCATCTTCTCTATTATGGATTACTGCAGAAATTTTTTTAGGACATGCAGACATCTTTTTATAACCGTTTGTGACTTTTGCACAAGAATTCTCTAATTGCTGAAGCTTTTCTTGAATTTTTCTAATCTGCTCAATTTTTTTGGGATCTTCACGTAATGGCACATTATACGGTAAACAATGTTCTCGGGCTAGTAAACTACATTCGTAGGCTTGTAGAACGATGTTGTGTGCCATTGCTTCAACTTGTCCTTAATATGGCTCTAATACCACTCTAGCAGCGGAAGTTGTAGATTTGATTTCTGTAGCAGCAAGACTTGTAGATTTGTAGGCTTAATAGCAACAATGGCTTAAATTATAAAAATACACAAGAGGTATTTATAATAATAAATATTTATTGTATGATATAAGACGATTGAATGATTACAATGAGGCCCTGCTTTTATACCTATGCAGGTGACCTTTCATGAACAGGCATGTCTTTTAGACATGCCTTTTCAGTTAACTAATGACTACTTAACATAATACTGATTGATTAGCTAGTAATTACATTTATTCTATTTTATTCTATTAATGACTATATTTATTACATTAGTTATGAATTAGGTTCATAACAAAAAGTATAAGAGAAAGGCTTGAGGGTCAGTTGGAGACACATATACAGAGGCAAAGCTGAGAAAACAGATCTGGAATTCTAAAGCAGGGTTTGCTAAGAATTTCCAGAAGAGTTTTTCCGCAGCGAGGGGTAGTATTGGCTGAGGGGATGATCTGATCCCGGAGCCAAGAGTCAGTAAGAGGCAAAGGAGGAGCAAACAAGGACAACGCAGAGGAGCAGAGCGCAGCAAGAGAAGCTACACAGCCACTACGCAGGTGCTACGCAGGACAACACTACAACTCCAGAGGGTTTTGAGAATTACGCAGAGGGTCTCCAGGGCCAGCGTAAGGCCTGTGTCACCCTCTCTGGGGTTACGCAATCCCTCTCCGAGCAGCGCAGTGGCACTCAGAGCCTAGCAAGGTTGGCGCTGGGGCTTCAGGGGCAACACTAGGGTTTCAAGGGCCAGATCTGGGCTGAGTCTTGTAAATCTCTTTAAGGGTGTGGATCAGTCAGATATTTGGTCCTAGAACATCAGATTAGCTACAGATTTCTTTTATTCTCTGTCGAGTTTTCCAGATTTGGAACCCAATTTTACTATACTCAGAATCTACTTAATAAAATAAACCCTCATATCTGTTGCACCGATTTTCCCGCTTTGGGTTTTTCCAGGGACTTATGTCCAAAACTTCATGTGTTACTTTGTATGAATGAGCGTAGTATTCAATAAATGATCGACATGTGTAGACTGTAGTTGTGTTTACTTCGGTATTTTCTTAATCTAATTTCTGAAGATAACTTGTATAATTTAAATCAAGTAGGAGAAGTAAACCATGATACTACAGTAGAATTTTCACACCTGTCACCCCCTTTAAAGGTTGAAACCACCTAATAGGGTCCTTTCTTAACCTTCTTCTTGAACTTGGAGACACTTGCACATTCTAAAGCCCACTATCGAAGGGCATGCCACTATGAAGTGTCCACTTGGATCCATGATTTGTAAGCTCATTCACTTAATTTCACTAATGTTCGGTTGTACTGGAAGGTGAGGGGACGCATTGGATCTTACACAAGATTGCAGGTGGGTCTTCATCTTGGGTTTGGTCTCCCTAGACAAGTTCCAAGCCCTCCAAAGAGTCATATTGGCATTTGTAGGGTAAGCGTTGAGAGCCATGGGACTCGACTATAGCAAAGAGCAGATTGCCACTTCATTCTATCCTCAATTGCACTCATTGCTTGCTCATGTTCCATTTATTTAATGATGATGATGCACCTGGACCACCTTGCCTAGTTGGCTACACTATTGCACCACACACATGGCAGTTGATCCAGGGCCCAAATGAGGATGTGTCTTGCCATGGGAGATAATGGGAGGGCTTGCGTCATTCCTTCAACCCTTATAGATGAAATTCAAGCTTGTTTGATCTCTTTCAAGACCCATGAGAATGTTTTGTGCCCCCGTAGCCACTTGGAAGCATTGTAGGACATTTGCTTGGATATCAAGGGGCCACCCCCTTTATCACTATGTTTGGAGCTCATTCATCCATCTTCGCACACATTGGACTCCACTAGGCCTCTTCAACGGCCCTTCAACCTATTGGATATATCATTTTTCCCTCTTGAGAGGCTTATTTTTGTATTATGGAGCTACCTTGGTGAGCTTGTCACCAAGTAATGTTATTTTTGCACATTATTTTACTAGTTGGGGCATTATTAGGCCTAATAATGCAAATCAAACCCCTTAGGGAGCATATATATTGATGTGATGGTCATTTCATTTAAACATCACTTCGATTGGGATTGGTATCTCTTGTTGAGAATTTCACTAGACCTGTTGATGGACGAATTGGAATCTTGATGTATTTCGATGTTTGGAAAAGCTTGTTTTTAATCTTAGAGCTTTGATTTTTGTCTCTATTGGTGATTGGAAAATTTCGTTATACTTGTAAGTTAATTTTTTATGGTATATTTCTCATTTTGCCACTTGTATAATGTATGAAGAATTTGTGCTCGTGAAGTTGGCATAGCTTCCTTAATGAAATGTGAATTTGTTGATCTTTTCTTTGTGAGGGTTTTTCACATGGTTCATGCAAAAGTATAGTAAATTATTATCCTACGAGTATATAATTTTTCATAATTGCCTTGATAAGTCACCAATTGCGGCATCAAAGAAGTATAAATTTTCCTAGTAACCTAGTTGTTGCCTTTAGGACCACGCAAAGTTGTTGGGGAACTCCTTGATTGGGTATAACGATCTTTAAAACATTGAATGTCACTGCCTACGTTCTCCCAATAGGCTAGGCAATGGTCAAGTCCTATGTGATCAAAAAACGAAAATCATTCTCACCTCCTTTCCTCTTTTCTATGCCCTAACCCTAGTAGGCTTCCTAGGGCATCACACAAATTTGATTGTAGCCATTCAGAGTTGATGAAAATTGGTCAATAATTGTGTTGGTGTGTCCTTGAGAGGTCCTCCAATTTGAAGCCATTCTGATGGTTGGATCTCAAGTTTTTCCAAGCCCTAGCTTGTAGAATATTTCTCCCTAGTTTTCCTTAGGTTATTGGCTCTTTGGTCCTTTTCTCTTCCCTAAACTTGGTCAGGACCCTTTGTTTCAAGTTTCATCCCAAACCCTTGACCTTGTTTGGCTCCACTAGGATTTATTTGTGGCCATGTAGCCTTGTCACTCTAATTTCACAAGGATCATCTTAGGAACCCTATTCTTTAAGATTCTTAGGTCTAGGGCCCTCCATACCAAGAAATACTCCTCAACCCTAGGTTTAGCCATCCCCTTTAGCCCTTCTTGGACTGCCATACACCTTGCTTCTTGAGCAAGTAACCTCATTCACTTGAGTCTCTCCTTTGAATATGTGAAAATTTCTTAATCTAAGAAACCCTACTGCTAACCATTGATTTACTTCTCTTACTTGATTATTTACACAAGTTATTAATCTGAAAATTCAGAAAAATAGCGAAGTAAACACAAATAGCAAACTACACATACAGATCATTTACTGAATAGCAAACTCATATGACAAAGTGATACACAGATTTTTCGGACAAATATCCCCAGAAAAATCCAATGTGGGAAAACCAATGCAGCTAGCTCTGGAGGGTTGTATTACAAAGTAGATTTTGAATACAACAATTTATGGGCACCAGACATCATTGGCCCTACACAGAAAATCACAGCAATTATACCTCTTTCTCTCGAAGACAAAAAATATGGTTGATTCACACCCTCAAACGGCATTTACAAAACTCGAGCCCTTTCTAGCCCACCAGAAACCCCTGCATTGCTCCTTAGCCCTCCGCGTCAGCCTCTGCGCTGCTCTGGAAGGGCCTGCGTCACCCCTGAAGGGCTTACGCTGCCCCTGCACTACCATGACTGGGCCTGCGTCAACCCTGCTTGGCTCCTGCTGTCTCTGCACTGCCCCTGCATTGCCATGACTGGGCCTGCGTCAATCCTGTGTGGCTCCTGCTGTCTCTGCACTACCCCTGAGTGGGCTCTGGCCGGACTGCGTAGCACCTGGCTGCCTTTGCGCTACTGGATATGCTTCCTCTCTATTTTCGTTGTATTCTTGGTCTGGAATCAGAACATCCCCTTGCCAATAGTGCCCCTCGTTGCACTGCAAACTCTTCCTGAAATTCTTAGCAAACCATGCCCTAGAATTTCAGCTTAGCTTCAATGCTCTGCCAGTGTGTGTGTTCTCCAAATGTCCCCAAGCCCTTCTCTTATACTTTTCTCGTTGGAAAACCAACTGTCGTGATCTAATCTCTAATCAACAGCTAAGATTAGAAGTTGCTTGATCCGCGTCACTTAAGTCATTCTCATGACATGTTTAATTTAATTCACTTTAATCTTTTAATTTTCATAAGTTAGACTTAGGGTCCTTAATTAAAAAGATTAATTATTTGAATATCTCTTAAACCTGATGGAATTTCTTCAAACGCTTTTTGGGTCTTAGAGATCTCATGTACTCCATCTCCTCCACAAAATTTTGGAGCTAGAGCACATCCGATGCTACACTAAAATCTCAACACTCCCTCTTAGCAAGGAATGTGCTCTAGGAATACAATCTACCTTGAAGTACTGCTCTGATCTCTGGCATCGGTCTCCGCGTTGATGCTTGGCCTGTTGCCCTTCATCACTGCGTTGTTGCTACCATTCGCCACCGCCAATAATCTCCATCGTCACCCACATATCCGTACCCATAACGCCCTCCCCCAAATTGTTGCATCATGCTGCCTATAGCACTATCGCCACTCGCCGTCGAGGAGTGAATCAACCACACCCTTTACTCAAACACCGAGATGCATGTCACTGTGTCGCATCTCATCACTAAAGCTCCATAGGTTGTTGCGTTGCGTTGTCATCCTTAATCCACTACATTGCGTAAGCACTGCATCCTCTGCGCTACTGAAGTCCCATCAGCCCCTCTGCATTGTTGCCTCTACATTATTGTTGCCTCTGCACTGCGCTGCTCCCTCTACTATGTCCCAGCCTCGGACATCCGCTTCATCATGATTCTCTGCACCCACTACTCTAATCATCCCGCTACTATCTTAAGGCTCCCGTAGCAGGGATGTGATCCAGAGTTGGGCAACTCAAGGATCCCGCCACCACTTTGTAGCTACTCTACAGATCAATATTGCCCCACCTCTTCTCTCGAGGTACATGAGCGCTCATGGCCACATCATCGTCAGAGCCTTTAGCTGTCGCAGCCTTGGAACTAGAAGCTTCCTTGTCCTTCTTCCTTATAGGACAATTGGTGGCGAAGTGTCCAAGTTCACCACATCAGAAACATTTGATCGTTGATAGATCACGCTTCTTTTTCCCTTGTTGCTTCTTAGTTTCCAAGGTTGCATCTTCCTCTTCCTCCTTCTTCACCTTGTTTGATCCGGTGTTGGTTTGTCTCTTGGTCATCTGATAGATTTCTTCTTGTCGAAGGATAGCCCACATGTCATCCCAGTTTGAATGGTCCTATATGCCCAAGATGCTTTGGAGAAACGTTTCCCAATCATCTATGACTGCATTTATAGCAGTCCTCACCATGACATCATCCTCAACATTGACCCCCATGGCAATCAACTGATCCTGAATCACCTGCACCCTGAAGAGGAAAGGATCGATTTCCTCTCCCTTAGTCATCATAAACAACCTCATCTGGTCCTCTAGAAGCATCTTCTTCTGGACAGATTTCCCTTGATATAGTGTGGTTAATGCTTTCCACATGCCATTAGCCATCTTCTTCTCGGCTATGTGTGGGACCACATGATCCTTGACCCCGTCCATGATGAAACACTTAGCATGAGCTTCAGCTTCATTATGCTTCACAGGAAGAGCAGCATCAGTCGATGTAGCCAAGATGCTCTCTACATGCTCCCGTAGTTCGTATGCCTCTAGGATCGTCAGGATTCTGGCCTTCCAGATAGCAAATTTGGATAAGTCGTCCAACCTATCATGATCACGCAGTCTGTATGGCATCATCAGCTCAGAAATAATATGTCGAAGCAAATCCTCCTCTCCCTTCTTCTGTTGCTACCCTCAACAGAAACTCAGATCTAGGGTCCTTGGCGAGAAAGGCACCCTATGCTCCCTCTGACAATTGATTTCCTCCCTTGTAAATCTTCCAAATCTTCTGAATCAACCCTCTTCGATCACCCTACGATCGATCCTCAGATTTATTTGGCAAAAATATGTTGAGCAATTGTTCTCCTCCTGCTCTTTGTCAACTTAGCTAGGCACGATTCAGAGCCGACAGAATCTCTGCCACACCAGCAACTACTAAAGATCTGAAGCTCTGCTTCCGGACCACAACGACTCTACACAACGACTCGAAACTAGACTGCATCCCTCTGGCTAGCCTTTGAGTGAGCAGAGTGGCTCAGCGCAGCGACTGCGCAGCGCAGCGCAGGCTGCTCCTGCGTCCCTCTAGAAGGCATTGTGTCGTCTCTGCGTCACCCAACTGGGACTGCGTCAGCCCTTGCATAGCCTCTGCTAGGACTGCATCCTCTTGATGTTGTGTTGCCCTCTCTCAATCTCTGATGCTTTAGCTGCTCTCTGCAGCAATAATTTCTTCAGTCGATTTTGCTAGAGATTCAACTTGATCTACAATGCTCTGATACCATGTGAAAATTTCTTAATCTAAGAAACCCTAGTGCTAACCATTGATTTACTTCTCCTACTTGGTTATTTACACAAGTTATAAATCTAAAAATTCAAAAAAACAGCGAAGTAAACACAAATAGCAGCCTACACATACAGATCATTTACTGAGTAGCACGCTCATATGACAAAGTGACACAGATTTTTCGCTCAAATGTCCCCAAAAAAACCCAATGAGAGAAAACCGATGCAACTAGCTCTGGAGGGTTTTATTATTAATCAGATTCTAAATACAACAATTTCTGGGCACCAGACCTGGTTGGCCCTACAGAGAAAATCACAGCAGTTATACCTCTTTCTCTCGGACACACAAAATATGGCTAATTGACACCCTCAAACAGCATTTACAGAACTCGAGCCCTTTCTGACCCACCGGAAACCCCAGTGTTGCTCCTCAACCCTCTGCGTCAGCCTCTACGCTGCTCTAGAAGGGCTTGCGTCACCCCTGAAGGGCTTACACTGCCCCTTCGCTTCCCTGACTAGGCCTGCGTCAGCCTTGCGTGGCTCCTGTTGTCTCTACACTACCCCTGACTGGGCTCTGGCTAGACTACATAGTACTTGGCTGCCTCTGTGCTGTTGGATATGCTACCTCTCTGCTTTCGTTGTATTCTTGGCCTGCGATTAGATCATCCCCTTGTTAATACTGCCCCTCGCTGGACTGCAAACTCTTCCTAAAATTCTTAGCAAACCACATCCTAGAATTTCAGCTTAGCTTCAGTGCTTCGCCAATGTGTGTGTTCTCCAACTAACCCCAAGCCCTTCTCTTATACTTTTCTCGTTGGAAAACCAACGGCCGTGATCTAATCTCTAATCGATGGCTAAGATTAGACGCTGCTTGATCCGCGTCACTTAAGCCATTCTCATCACATGTTTAATTTAATTCACTTTAATCTTTTAATTTTCCTAAGTTAGACTTAGGGTCCTTAATTAAAAAGATTAATTATTTGAATATCTCTTTACCCTGATGGAATTTCTTCAAATGCTTTCAAGGTCTTGGAGATCTCATGTACTCCAACTCCTCCACAAAATTTAGGAGCTAGAGCACATTCGATGCTACCCCAAAATCTCAACAGAATATGCTCTTGAAATCACTATATTTCTATCATTTATCTACCATTCTTGGCGATTTCCCTTGTACTACGACTCCTCCCATCAATAAAAGTCTGTAAGGAGCAGGGAGCTTTAAATGAGCTGACAGTGGATTATTGCCCCATTGTTACCACTTGATATAGTAGTTAACCCTTTGGAACTCCTCTTAGGACCCCTGCTAGATTGAGCGGTAATAGTGCTCTTGATGAAATGCTAGCTCTAGACCCTCATAATTAACTGAACCTGATGGAAACATAATTAACTGAACCTGATGGAAACAATCCTAAAATCCTAAAAACTGTTAGGTATGCTGAATTTTGAATCGAATATGGAAATCTATTTTCTCCATATGAATTCCAATGAAGTTGGAACCACTCTCAAACATCTTGAGTCATTCCATGGTAATGTTAAAAATTTAAGTAAAAGGACGAAAATGAAAGAGAACAGAGAAGGTTGTTGATTTTTCTTTAAAAAAATTCTAAAATCCTAAAAACTGTTAGTTATGCTGAATTTTGAATCGGATATGGAAATCTATTTTCTCCATATGAAGTCCAACGAGGTTGGAACCACTCTCAAACATCCTGAGTCATTTCATGGTAATGTTAGAAATTTAAGTAAATGGATGAAAATGAAAGATAACGGAGAATGTTGTTGATTTTTCTTTAAAAAAATGATCTTCTAATCTTGATAATTACTTCTAATGACTTATAATTATATCACATGAATCATTAAGCAATTATACATAGAAAATCTCAACAATAGAATAATGATAACAATAGAATCAAAAAGAGACAATGAAACACAAGAGACACAAATTTACCCTGGGAAAACCCAATCTTGGGAAAAACCCAGCAAACTTTTCTTCTAAGGAGAATTCAATCTTCAGCAAAAGTTTACAATAAATAGTCTAGAAATATGCGCCAATTCTCAAGCCCAAAGACCAGTAAAGCTTCATCAAGAATTCCAAATTGTATCACTTGTTCTAACCTTCAAAAAACATAACTCAACATTGGTCAACAGTAGTCAAATTGGAAAAATTTGGTTGATTGTCAAAATTCGGACCTGCTACTAGGGTCTACGGTCAACTCAGCTGCCAGCAGTCAATGCTTCTAGAATCAGATTCAGCTGAGGTCAACGTTGGTCAAAACTCCTCCAATGATCAAATTTCAGTCAACTTATAGACTTCTACTCCTTTCCATATGTGAACAGATGACTTCTTGCTCTTGTGTGAGTGATCCAAATTATGTCTAGTGAGGAGGTCGAATTGACTTATTTATAGTGGTCAAGTAGGTGCCCTTTGACCAAGCATCACCTCTAGTGGTGGGGCCAACTTAGGCTTCTTGGAGCCTACATAAACCAATATAAAAAATTAATTTTTCCTTCTAATATTCATAATTCTTTTGCTGATTTTGAAGGCTTCTTGGCATGCAGGAATACCACTTGATGCTACAAAAATCAACAAATGTTACTTTTACATTAACAATTTAACATTACCATTAATTGCATAGCATCAGTGGGGCCCTAGGGTTCAATATTAAGCCTCCCAACTCATAAATTTTTGTTTTCAAGAAAAATTAAGTGGGGACGCCTAGTTCTTTCCGAGGGGTGATGCCCAAAAGCACCGGTTCTAGGGAGTCGCATCTTCCACACTGGGAAACATCCCCCCTTGCGTCTCACTGTGACTCCCCAAAAGGGGGACGTGGGGAAATGTTTCCCCTAGACATACCCGTCGTCCCAAGTGCATGGGGTTCGAGAGGTGCATGCACCCCACACTGGGGGACGTGTCACCATGGAACACAGTCTTTAAGTTGAGCTCCTTTCCATTTCATAATTGTTAGCCAACTCTTGTTTCAATGATGAAATGATCTATTAAAATGGTCCTTGTTCACACAAACATTAATCTCATCTTATGCCTAGGACCAATGGCTTAATGAACAGTTTAATGTGCCTCTAATTGATTTGAATGCATCTACGCTTCACTGAAATTGATAGATGAAATCTGATCTACGTCTTGCTGTCCTAGGTCTTATTTAAAACAGGAACAAGTTTCAGGGACACTCCACCTAAAAATTGGCATCTAATTCCACCAAATGACATGCTTTGAATCCCTCTAGGTGGATGATATTTTATGGTTGATAAGTCTCAGAAAATATGGTGTTATTTTCCTGAGTTTCCAGCACTTGATATTGAGCTTTGTTGACTGGTTTAATGAATGACATATCCCATATTTCATCACTCTTTTTCAAGTTGATGGTTACATGCTATGATCTAATATTCAAGGGATTGCAACATAAACCTAGCTGATGTTTTTATTCCCTTATTTCATTGGTCCTATTTATTTCACGTGGTTGAATGGTGATGTGAATGACGACCACAACTCATACTTCAGAGCTTCTACATTACCTTTCTTCAACTGAAAGAATAAGTGTGATACGATATCTAATATCTTTCACTTCTTGCAACACATGAGTATTTTTATAAATCATTGATCTCATTATGAGTTATTGGTTACATGGCTGATTTTGAATCATATGCAAGTTTTATTTACTCCCTCATCACACTTTTTCATGCCTTTTCTCCGACATAACACAAGCACACGTCATAATTCACATATCATTTAAACCTTGTAAAAGCCTAGATGATTTATTGAATCAAAACTTAGCTTCAAACCTTGAGGGTAAGTTGGCTACAAATCACAAGACCTCTTTGTCAAAACACAACTTAGGAAAAATCCCATCCATACCCCAATATAGCATGGTTGACTAATAGGGTTAACCCCCTTGATTATGATATCTCTTTCCTTAATCTAAAGAGTGGGACAAGGCCACCAAGGTGACAGTAGGTGACTCACCTGAAAGTTGCCTCTAGGTTCTCCTGTTGGTGTTAAGGCTTTTACCTCTAAGAGAGTTTGAGCAATAATAGGAGTAAAATGAAAATTATAACTACTTTTTGTCATATTTTTTATTTATCGCCTTCTAGGTATACTGAAATTGTGGGCATTCATTGAATGGGAAATTAAATTCTGCATCCAACTTCCTACACTTATAAGGAGATAAATCAAAAATATAATTTAAAAAATTGTTTTATTTCTTGCCCTTTAAAAATTCATAGCTCTTATTTTATTACTTTAACTATTATTTTATTTCTTTCCTTAGGAAGCCAATTTTAGACCTCAAAATCTATCTAGTAAAAGATACCAAAAGCCCTCGAAATTAGAAAAAAGAGAATAATAGAATTCAAACCTCAATTCTTGTTGTTTATTTTGCCTAAGGGCTGCACCATGTTCCCATTCTTCATATTTAGCTTTGGCCAATACATCCCATGTAAAGGCAGTATACTTCTCAAGCTTTTCAGCTTTACTTCGCTCCATAGCCTGATATTATGCATCTCAAAATTTAAAAAGACACACGATTCTTTTGAACCCTAACCAAATTGTGTAGCGTACAATAAAATGAACACCATAAATACTATTATAAATGAGACCAATAATCACAAGGCAATAATATCAAAAATCTCCCTAACAATTTTTTAACTACTTCAGATATTACTTAAGAACAAATAAGTGCATCAAGATTCAAGGAAATTACAACATGCAGACAAAAAGAGTCCCAAGACAATAATGGTCTACAAAAGCTAAAAAGACCAATATGTGAACCCAAGCCTCCATAGGGAAGGAATCAATATCACAACGGAATACATTAAGGTTAACACTAAGGAGTATAACCAACTCTTGCTTTAAGCTCTGCACAATCCCTAGAGTAAGGGGGGAGGAAATTTGTTGAAAGTAAATTTACAATGATGTTTCCACAAAAAATAACCAAACAAACCAAATGCTCAAGAAATTTGCAATTGTCTTGACCATCCAAGTTTGTTGCAAGAGGGACCCTTTCCATCAAAGCATAACCACAAAAATAGAATGAAAACAACCTAAAACCACACACACCCCAAAAACTCTAGCAATCTAGCACTTCCAAAATACTTGCTAAATAGTCAAGTTCTATAATCTTATTTGCATGCCCATTTCAACATGTTAAGAAAAGGAACAAACCCTGAAAAGGAAGTTTACTACATTCATTAAGTTTCCTTCAAGGAAGGACTCAAAATCACAATGGAGTACATTAACTTTAACTCTCAGGAGCAAATCCAACTCTAGCTTTAAGATCTGTGCATTCCCTAGAGTAAGGGGATGAAGAACCTTATTGAAAGTAGCCTTACAATGATGTTTCCACAAAAAAAAAAAAATTGTAACCAACAAACCAAATGCTCAAGAAATTTGCAAATATCCTGACAATCCAAGTATGTCGTAAGAGGGACCCCTTCCATCAAAGGGTAACCACAAAAACGGAATGAAAATCAACCAGAAACCATGCCCAAAAAACTCTAGTTATCTGACATTTCCTAAAAACACGCTAAAATGTCAACTTCTCTGAAGTTATTTGCATGTCCATATCAACATGGTAAGGACATGAACAACTGTTGAAAAAGAAATTTATTACATTCATCAAACATTCCTTCTATTGCAGATAACGTAGAAATTTGTTATGGAAATTATTTATTTTCCACATGTAGTCAACGATACCATACATTCTTGCATACACATCTCACAAGGTGTTATAACTTATGATCTGAAATAGTAGGTTTCTTTGTTTATAATGATAAAAAATGGAATTTAGCTTTTGTGGCCTGTAGTATAAAAAATTTACAGGTTACCAGGAATAAACAAAGGCAAAAATGGATAACCAAAACAAATGCCAAACCTATTTTCATTGAGAAAAGATACAGAAAAAATAAAATAAAATGACCAGGTAACAAAATATCAGTCAACATAATTGGTAAGTCACATATATCACATATAATCAAGGAAGTGCATTTCACATCTCCATCGGAGACTCTAGAAACAATGTTGTCAACAAATAATGTATAAAAGCCATGTTACAACAAAATCTAGCACCCACAAAAGTGTAGAGTCCCAAGGCACCAATATTTTAGCTTTGTGTAACTCAAGAAGGTTACACACTAACACCTTGATAGCTCTTCCATTCTCCTTACATTGACTCTACTCCAATATAAGGGGTGTATCCCTAGGTATTATTGCTAAGCCTATGGAGTGGACTCATGGAGGCTCTAGGTGATGCTTGAAGAGTAGGCCTTAACAAAACAAGTGGTTGTAGCATAGGTAGAAAAATGAATGGTGTGAGAACCAAAAGCTGATGAAAACCCCAAGAATATTACCTACGAAATCTTGGGAAGAAAGGAGTCAAAGACGCATGGATCTCAAAGAATGAATGCATGAATACGTAAGGAAAATAAGAACTGCTATACGTGCCACAAATCACACTTTGCTTGCTGAAAACTAATGCAATTAAACTTGGAGAGCTAGGGGTGATACCCTTAAACAAAGTTATGAAGATGATGTTATATTACTTCAAGCAACAACTTAATTTGTTAAATGCAAGCTTAATATAACAACAATGAACATCAGAGTGATTATATCCTCACATTACATTATCCAAATTGTAGATACTCCATTCAAAGCCTTTGAAACAACTTAGAAGATTTTCTTAACAATAAGGACATGTGAATAAATTGCAAACATAAAGCGTCACACAAACTAGAAGCAATACCTCCAATTTTCCATTAAGCTTGACAATGTGATATATAATGCACACCAAGGAGAGAACTCCTCAATCCCCAAACTCCCAATTTTTACAAATGGAGAGAAAGCTCCTCTTTACAAAGTGAGTTTCTTCTCTATTACAATAAAAATATAATATTATCCAACTAACTCCATCACAAGTAACAAATAATATAACAATGGAATAGTTAGATCAACCCTCAACCAATGGTTGACCATACCAAATGAATATGTTGCCTCCATCATCTCCAAGAGAAGTCAACCCATCTAAAAATAGGAAAACTACAATGCACATCTGCAGTAAAGGGCACACCACAAAGAATAGGCATATTGACCAAGTAAGATGCTAAATGGTCCATATGCAATGCATTCTCCAAGACGTTACATCAACAATACACAAAATAATCCTTGACATCGGAGGATGTGCTCCAAGTTCCATCGAGAATAGCTCACTAAATCACCCCTCCAAGAAGTATGAGTAAGAAAAAAATAAAATAATCTTCCGAGGAGAATGCTTCATAACCACCATCGCAAAATAGCAAGTGGTTGAGAAGGTGCAAACAACCAACCCACATGTGAATCCCAAGGTAACCAACTGCCGACTAGACGCAATGCTCTACAAGGAAAAGAAATACTCAACCTCCCAAAATGGCAAGTGGAATGTTTCCACATAATTGAACTTTAAGCAGAACCAAAGTATTTGAAACTGGAACCAGTGACAGAACCAGTCCAACTATCAAACCGGTTTTCAAACCAAAGTCGAAAAGACCGGATTGGTCAAATTTCAATGAACCAATCTTTAAAAAGATACATGAAATGATTATTTTTTAATGAAAAAAAACTATTTTTAAAATTTAAAACCATGATTCCAAAATAGTAGAGAGAAAATATACAAAGTTTGCTCATTTATATACCCATGTAAAGGTGAACATATCAAAATGGCACCAAGTACAATACATATCAACAACAAAATACATAATTAATCAGGTTCTAAATGGCCTTCAGAGTCCAAAAGTTGTTAGGAAAATATATATTACAAAGCAATGGATTATGGAACACATAAAAACATGCAGAAATAGAAACATAGAAAACATATCAAACAAGAGAGACACAGATACATGTGGTTCACCCAGCTTGGGTTACGTCCACAGAGAAATAGCCAGTCCTTCCTTTATATTATCTAGCAAAATGAAGAGACACAACCTACAACAGATCCGTTGTAATATCCAATACTCTCTCACACAGTCCCCGTTTCTCTTTCTCGCTCAGAATACACTCTCAACACACAGCCGCAATACCATTCCCTCATACAACATAGGGGTTGCCTTCTAGGGTAAAAAACCATAAATTAAACATAACTTCTACCGTCAAATCATCCGCCTAACGAACAGCTCAGATTGACCATGAAATTACAATATTTTATAGAAAATTTTACATCTATTTTTAGCTTCAGGGGCGCTGCCCCGGGACCACCCAGCCTGGGCCCCACCGCATGGAGGGGTGTACATTCTTCCTGGGGTATACATCCAGCAGAAACAAAGACCTCTAAATTAGGATGATAATCAAGCTCCACAACCAACAATCTCCCACTTGGAGATTGATTGTAGCAACTCCATTGTTGCTTCATTTGTTGGACAATGACTCTGCTTTGGAGCTGGTTGTTTCTCATCTTCATCATCATACTTGAAGACCAATTGAAACTGAACAAAACCTCAGTTTCTCCCTGGTTACAACTTTTGTTAACATATCTGCAGGATTCTGACTAGTGTGTATCTTTTCCAGCTTCAACTGTCCATTTTCCAACACTGACCGTATAAAATGGTACTTGAGTTGTATGTGTTTAGTCTTGGAATGAAATGTTGAGTTCTTTGCAAGATGAATGGCACTCTAGATGTCACTGTATCGCATGCCCATCTCCTGCTTCTTACCCAATTCATCCATAAACCTTGGTAACCAAATTATTTCTTTACTAACCTCTGTAGTAGCAACATATTTTGCTTATGTGGTTGAAAGTGCAACAACACTTTGCATTTTCGAAGCCCAACTGACAGTTGTTCCACCTACAATAAATACATACCATGTAGTGCTCCTCGTGTTATCTCTATTACCTTCCATATCTGCATCAACATATCCCCACCGCAACCCCCCACCCCCACGTGGAGGGGTGTACAATCTTCCTGGGGTATACATCTGGCTGAAACAAAGATATCTAAATCGGGATGATAATCAGGCTCCACGCCCAAAAAAAACAACGTTCCAAGCTATGGCGCCACTGGCCTACTACAAGTCTACATATCAATGATCAACATGATCACTTCTCATCATGATGAAACTCAGTTGGCCGAGTCTCAAACTTCTCAACTAGTTGAGTAACAAACTTCTCAGTTGGTTGAGTCTCAAACTTTTGAAGGTATTATGCCTTAATAAGCCTGATTACTTCATTTGGTGTTCTACATGGCTTTACTTGGACTCTTATCCTAGCCAAGTGTTGATCCAACCTGTAAATACCACGTCCTTCAATAGATTTTTGGAAATATATGTGCATCATTTTGCCATCAATCATATCACAATAAGCCCATGCAATATCATTGGCTTTTGGAGGCATGGTGGCTACTACTCTGCCCAAATTCTTTGTTGTCTCACTACTCCAAAAAAAACTCAACACTCTCCAAGCTCACAATCAGGCTCTCAAAAGCTCCAAATGAGATGTGTGAGGCAAATGAGAGGGGAGACATCCTTTAAAAGGCTTGGAGGGGGTGTTTTTGCAAAGAAACAACCTCGAGTTTCCCTCAAAACTGCTCTAAAACACCTAAAAACTAGTTGTGTGGGGTCCACGTTCGACCCAACAATAAACCAACCAGTTTATGACAAAAATGGCTAATTTATGGAAGAATCGGCCAGTTTCGTCATAAACCAGTCAGTTTATGGTCGATCAATGCAAACCCCGCTTCGCATGCATGAAAAACCAATTTTTCTACCGTTAGGTCCCTCCACATAATGAACTGGTCAGTTTGACCAGTTTCTGGATCAAACTAGACAGTTTTGAATACTACAAGTAAAACCCTTCAAATATAGAATTAAGACCAAGTAAAGGCATGCAACAGCCACATGTGTGGTCAAACATTTGGTTCCTCTTTCTTCTTGATCTTGGCTCCTCCGCTGTTGTTGCCCATCTTGGACATCCTCCTGATCTCCTCTTGACGAAGAGTTGCCCACATGTCCTCCCAATTTGGAAGTTGTGCTCTGCCCAAAATACTTTGGCCAAAGTTCTCCCAATCATCGGTGACTGCATTCAGGGCAGTCCTCACCATCAGACCATCATCAGGAGTTTCCCCCATAGCAACCAGCTGATCTCGAATTGCCTTCAATCGAATGACAAAGGGGTCGGTTTCGTCTCCCTTGTGCATCTGAAATAATCCCAATTGATTCTCCAAAAACATCTTCCTCTGAACAGAAGTACCTTGATACAATGTGGTCAAGGTCGTCCACATCTCATTTCTCATATTCTTCTCGGAAATGTGTGGGACCACATGATCCTTTACCCCATTCATTATTAAGCGCTTGGCCCTTACATGCGCTTCCTCATACTTCTTCAATAGGTCAGCATCGACCGAGATGACCACACCCTTCTCGGCATAATCTTTGATTCGATACTCATCCAGGACAGATGGGATCCTGGCCTTCCAGATGACGAAGTTAGATGCTCCATCTAACCTATCTTGATCCCTCAATCCATGAGAGGCCATCTCTGCTCAATGATGTAGAAACGGATGCTCTTCTCCCTTATTCTGTTGCTGCTCTCGGTAAGAGACCAAATCTAGGTTTCTTGGCAATAGAAAACCCTCTAGAGAATACGCTCCCTCTGACCAGTGCTTTCCTTCTCGGAAATCCTCCACCAATTCTATCAAATCAGCCCTCTCCAATCACTCTGTTGATCATATCTTGGACTTCTTGGCTAGAAAGTATGTTGAGGAACGATTTCCCCTTACTTTTTCAACCCTGTTAGACATTGTTCTGCACCAGCAGAAACAATGCCCCACCAGCCACTTCGAAGATCAAAATTTCACCTCCAGCCACGATAACTATTGCAGCGTCACCGCCTCTCAAACTGCGTCACCCTCTTGGGCCTGCATCAAATCTGCTTGAGCTAGATAGGCCTACGTCACCCTTCTAGGCCTGTGTCAGCTCTGCGTGAGCTACACAGGCTCTACGTCACACCTGTTGGGTTTCGCTGCCTCTTTATGGATCGGTGTTGTTTATGTTGCCTTCCTGCAACAACAAACTTTGTCCCTTTGTTGATGTCTTCATCTCCACCTAATCTACAATAGCTCTGATACCATGTGAAAATTCCTGACACTATTTAACATAAAATTTCCACTGCAGAAATCTGGTTAACTTCTCCTACCTGTGTTTTTACATTTACAAGTTATTTTCAAAAATATTCAAAAAACAGCGAAGTAAACACACTACAGATCTACACATACATACAGATCAGGTACTGAATAAATAAGCACACATGACAAAGGACACACAAGATTTTTCGGACAAATGTCCTCGGAAAAACCCAATGCGGGAAAAAGTTGCAACCGCTCTTAGAGGGTTTTATTATTATGACGAATTATGAATACATTCAAGGGCACCAGACATAGTTTTCCCAAACAGAGAAAATATCGGTAGATGTACCTCTATCTCTCGGAGACAAAATATGGCTAATTCAGCTGAGGCTGAAGAACCCCGCAAACGCCAATGCAGTCACTGCATCACCCTTCAATGTGGCTGCTTCAAACCTTCTGGATCTGCTGAAAACGAGCCCTTTCTGGCCCACTGGAACCCCAACGTTGCCTTTCCCAGCTTCGATTCAGCCCTTCTGCCCTACGTGAGCCTCTACGCAGCTCTAGCGGGGCCTGCGTAACCCTGGTTGAGCCTACGCTGCCTCTGCACAACTCTGGCTGGGCCTGCATCACCCTGGTTGTGTCTCTACATTGCTTGGTACGGATCTGCCTCTCTGCTAATGTATTCTCGGCCTCAATCTGAAATTCCTCTGTTGATCTGCACCTAACTGCACTACAAGCTAACTCGAAAATTCTTAGCAATCCGCGCCCCAAAATTTCAACATAGCTCAAGTGCTGCCACTCTGTGTGTCACCTCCAACTGACCCCAAGCCTTCCTTTAATGCTTTTCTCGTTGACGAATCAACGATCTTGATCTAATCTCTAATCGACGGCTAAGATTAGAAAAGACGTGATCCACATCACTTAGAACATTCTCACCCACATGTTTAAATTAATTCCCTTTGATTATTTAATTTCCCTAAGTTAGACTTAGGATCTCCATTAAAATAATTAATTATTGGAATAACTTAGGCTCCGGGTGGAATTTGTCCAAAAGATTTCTGGGTCTTGGAGATCTCATGCGTTCTAGCCCTCCACAACATTTCAGAGTTAGAGCATATCCGATGCTACCCATAATCCCAATAGGAAAATCACACCAAGGCAACATACATTACACCATCGCATCAACATCAAAGATAAACAGACATAAGAAAGTCATAATTGCATTGAATCATCAAGTATGTCCCTCCTATCACATCACCAAGGGCTTCACATGGTTGCAAGGAACGTTTTAGCACACCACGACCCCTCGAGCGAGCCACACCGACGTGTTTCGTGACTGCCAAGTGTAGCACAGTGTTAATCCACTCAAACTACGCCTTAAACTAAGCTCACATATTTAAACTCTGTATTACTTACTTAACTCTTCAATATAGTGCAAGAAGGCTTATTGTCACATATATCTTATAGTGATTCAACATGTAAAAGCATAATAATAACTTCTCCAACAAATCAAAAGTGTACTTAATCAATCATAGGAGACAATTAATTGGAACAACCCACTAGCCTTCTTCATTTACACATATACATGGACAACACAAGCTCTAGGCTCGACCCATCTTCACAACACGCAAAAATTGTAAATCGTACCAATTCAACCAACCTACAGTTCCATTCGGTCCATCTTGTTGCATATAGACCTTGCCTCTATTTTATTGATATGCTCCTCAAGTTGTTTTGATGGTTTTCCTACGCGAAAACCCGACCAGAACTCCCCTTACACGTCACTTCCCTTTCGGGTCTATCTATCGAACTTTGTGTCAAAGTTTCAAAACAGAAACCCTACTACAGTGTCTTGATCTACTTCGCCTACTTGTTTAATTTAACAAGTTATTTAACTGAAGTATTCAGAAAAGCATTATAGCAAATACAAACTGCAGCCCACACATCTACAGATCACTTACTAAACAGCATGCACATATGCCAAAATTACACACAGATTTTACGAACAAATGTCCCCGGGAAAACCCAATGCGAGAAAACCGGTGCAACAGCTCTAGGGTTTCATTATTATGCAGAACCTGAATACAACAATCTGGGCACCAGAAACAGTCTGCCCTATAGAGAAATTACACGACAATTGTACCTTTCACTTGGAGACAGAAAATATGGTTGAATCACACCCTCAATCAGGATTTACAAATAACAAGCCCTTTCTAGCCCACTGGAACCCTCAGCGCAGTCTTCTCCAACCTCTGCGTCAGCCCTCTAGCCCAGCACAGCCTCTGCACAGTGCAAAGTGCCCCTACGTCACTCTAGAATGCTTTGTGTTGCCTCTACGTCACTCAGACGGCTCTGTGTCACCCTCTACATGGCCTCTGCGTCAGCTTGGTTAGACTGCATCCCTCTTGTTGGCCTCTGCGCTGCCATGGTACGATGCTACCTCTTTGCTGTTGTTTTCTCATCCTCAGATCGGATCATCCCTTGCCGATCTCTACCCCTCACTACACAAAAAACTCACTTCAAATTCCTCAACAAACTCTGTCCCAAAAATTCGACTTAGCTTTAGTGCTCTGCAATGTGCATGTTCTCCAACTGACCCCAAGCCCCTGTCTTATACTTTTCTCGTTGGGAAACCAACGGCCTGATCTAATCTCTAATCGACGGCTCAGATTAAAAGAATGCTTGATCCACGTCACTTAGAACATTTCATCACATGTGTAATTTAATTCACTTTAATTTTTTAATTTCCCTAAGTTAGACTTAGGGTCCCCATTAAAAATTTAATTATTTGAATAACTATTACACCTGATGGAATTTCTCCAAACACTTTCTGGGTCTTGGAGATCTCGTGTGTTCCAAACCCTCCACAAAGCTTCGGAGCTAGAGCACACCCGATGCTACCCAAAATCTCAACACTTCCTCTTAGCGAATAGTGTGCTCTAGCAATACTTCCACACTGACACACCACCCTAATCTTGGCATCGGTCTCAGCGTTGTTGATGCTTGGCCTGCTGCCCTCCATCCACTGCGTTGTTTCCACTACACTGCTTCCCATGTCACTGCCACTGACACTACCACATTTGTACTACAGCTCCCTCTCAAATTGTTGCATCATGCTGCCTATAGCACTGCCACTGCTAACTGCTGCACAACAACTCAGTTTCTGAGAAGTAAGCAACTAAAGGAACATCACCCAATTACAGACATACAAGTCAGATCGGCTGCATCTCATCACTGAAGCACCCTCTGCTCCTCCTCTGCGTTGTCTCTCTGAAGCACTGCGTTGTCTGTTGCGTTGCACTGCGTAAGCACTGCCTCTGGGCTGCTAAAATCGCATCAACCTCTGCGCTGCTCCAGTCTTCAGTGTCCCAGCACTGCCTCTGCTTCACTGTGATCTTTCGCACCCACTACTCTAGTCATCTTGCTATTGTTTTAAGGCTCCTGTAGCTCGTATGTGATCCAAGAGTCTAGGCACCTCAAGGATCTTTCCTTCATCTGTAGTTGCTCTACAGATTAATATCGCCCAACCTCCTTGGTTAATGAGCACTCATGGCTACGTCATCGTCAATGCCATCGTCCCCTTTCGCTTTTGTTGCCTTGGAATCAGAAGATTCCTTGTCCTTCCTCTTAGAACAAGAATTGGCAAAGTGTCCAAGTTCGCCACATTTAAAGCACCGCACCTTTGATAGGTCCTTCTTCTTCCCTTGTTGCCTTTGTCCCTTAGATGCAAGGGTTGCATCCTCCTCCTCCTCTTCTTTACTTTGACTCCACCATTGTGTGAAATTTTCAATCTAAAAACTATACAGTTGCAGTGATAGATTTATTCCTCTTACTTATTATTTCAATAAGTTATTTTCGGAAATCTTCTGGCAAATATCGAAATAAATACTACAGCAACATTCACAAATACATATGCAGAGATATGAACAGTAAAGGACATAAGCACAAGTATCAATCACATGTACACAGTTATTTTTGGACAATTGTCCCCGGGAAAACCCAATGCGCGAAAACCGGTGCAACAGATGAGGGTTTTATTAATTCTTCAACAAATGATTTCTTTACAAGGAAAAATACCGGCAAATAAAATCTGAAACACCTGAGACAGAATTCCCCAACTCCTTTAGACAAATCTCTGACACCCTGATCAGCCTCTGTTATCTCCTATGCATGTCTGCGTGTTTCTCTGCGCAGTCCCACCGTTGGACTGCGTAAGTCTGTGTAGGGTCTACGTGGGTTCTTTGCGCTGCAGCCCAGAGCTGCCTCTAGTGGCCCACTGCTTCCCTCTGTCCCTGACATCAATCACTTCTGACTCCCTCCTTCTGCTTCTGCAACCTCTTCACCCTGCAACTCTCCCACTAAAATTGAATTCTCTTACTTTAGAATCGATCTCCTTCGGGTACTGAGTGTATGCTCGACTTATTTTCCAAATGACCCTCAAGCCTTTTATAATCTTCTTGTTGGAGAATCAACGACTCAGATTAGAAGTCTAATCAATAGCTAAGATTAAAACTTGACTTGATCTTCGTTTTCTAGAAGATTCACACTCTAACTTATTAATACCCTTTAATTATTTCATTTCCCTAAGTAAACTTAGGATCTTCATTAAAATAATTAATTATTTTAATAAGTCATGAACCGAGTGGAATTTCCACAAACAGTTTCTGGGTTCTTTGGAAAATTGTTGTCCAAGACTCCTCGCAAAATTTGAGACTTGGAAAACTTTCTGATGCTACAAAAATCAACACTCCCTCTTAGTAAGGAAGGTGTTCCAACAATATGCCTACTGCATGCTGCTCTACTTTTGAAGCACCCACTGCATTGTGGATCTCTGGACGTTGCCACTCATCTGCTGCGTTGTTGTCTTCTGTACTACTGCCTTTGACACTGCCACTATCACTATTGCATCTGTACTACAGCTCCCTCCAAATACTGACCCTATCCATTCCTGCTACTGGAATGGATTCTTCATCATCCCCATCTTCTCTTTGAAATAGAAAAACTTATTCTTCCCCAGAGCTTTTGTGAGGATGTCTGCCACCTGTTCCCTTGTTGGAGTGTACTGCATCTGAATAGCTCAACGTTGTACACAGTCCCTGATGAAGTGACACCTGATATCAATATGCTTTGACCGATCATGAAACACGGGACTTTCAGAGAGCATGATGCAACTCTAATTATCACATAAGATACTGGTCACTTCCATTTTTCTCCTTGAGTAGGTTCACTAGCAATTTTCGAAGCCATATGGCCTCACACAAAGCTGTGTTGGCTGCCATATATTCTACTTCTATTGAGCTCAGTGCTACGGACTTTTGTTTCCTACTGCACCAGGAAGTCATTCCTGATCCTAGATTGAAACAATACCCACTGGTACTCTTCCAATCTGTGTCAGTGAAACCACTCAACCTGACATCATGGTCACTTCCATTTTCTCCCTAAGTAGGTTCACTAGCAATTTTCGAAGCCATATTGCCTCACACGAAGCTGTGTTGGCTGCCATATATTCTACTTCTGTTGAGCTCAGTGCTACGGACTTTTGTTTCCTGTTGCACCAAGAAGTCATTCTTGATCATAGACTAAAACAATACCCTCTGGTACTCTTCCGATCCACTAAACTCCCAGCCCAATCTATGTCGGTGAAACCACCCAACCTGACATCGTTGCTACGAGTGTACTTCAATCCAAGCTCAATTGTTCCTTCAAGGTACCTGAGAACATGCTTGGTTTCTGCCCAATAAGCCCTCTTAGGTTCTACCATGAACTGACTGAGGGTATTTACAGCATAATAGATGTTTGGCCTTGTGTTTACTAGATACATCAGTGATCCTATGAGTTGCCTATATAACGTAGGATTAGCCTCATCGTCTTCGGACGTGTGAATTTTCTTCGAGTTGGTGATCATTGGAGTTGTCATGGGTCTACAATCCTCCATCTAAAATCTCTTCAGGATCTTTGTATTGTATCTTCCTTGGCCAAGAAAGATCTCCCCATTCTGTTGCCAAACTTCCAACCCCAGAAAATGGTGCATCCATCCCAAATCCTTCATGTCAAATTCCTCAGCCAAATTCTTCTTGCAATCTGTGATGAGCTTTGATGATCTTGTCAAGAATAGATCATCTACATACAAAACCAGTATGACAGGCGCACTCCCTACTCTTAAATAGTAGAGATTGGGATCTGCGTCACTCTTGACGAATCCCATCTTCTACAAGTAGCTGTCAATTCGACCATACCAGGCTCTAGGAGCTTGCTTCAATCCATACAACATTTTCTTCAGTCTGCACACATGAGTCTTCTAATCATGCGTCTCGAAGCCCTCTGGTTTTTCTATATACACTTCTTCCTTTATCACCCTGTTAAGAAATGTTGTCTTAACATCCATCTGGTGAATCTCCCATCCCATCTGCAGAGCAAGGGAAATTACGGATTTGATAGAAGTGTATATGGCTACTGGGGCGAAGGTTTCTTCATAATCGATCCCTTCCTTTTGAGCATACCCCTTAGCCACAAACCTGGCTTTAAATTTCTCGATGTTGCCACCTGCAGCATACTTGATCTTATAGGTCCACCTTGATCCTACAACAAATCTCTCCTAAGGTCTGGGGACCACTTCTCAGATATCATTCGTCATGATGGAACTGTACTCTTCCACTATTGCATCAACCTATACCTGATGCTGAGTTGCTTCCCGAAAACTAGAAGGTTCTCTGACTTGAGCAACCAAGGCTTGATACCTCTCAGGCTGCTTACGTTGTCTCTTCTCTTTTCAGGGGACTTCGACAAAGTCCTCTGCATCTTTCAGAATCTGTCGTAGTTCCCTGCTCGTTCCTCCACTGGTGGTGGGTGGATTTACCGGCTCTCCCTCTTGAAAATCTTCAGGATACATGTCCCTTGGATCCCCATGCCTTGGAGAGGCAATTGAAATTTTTGTCGCTGGTTGTTGGGGTTGAACCAGAGGCTCCTCCTCAGACTGCGTAGCAGAAGACATCTCGCAAGGCCTTCTGAAGGCCTTCTCCTCCATGAACTTCACATCCCTCCGCACCACGACTTTCCTGCTCTCAAGAATGTAGATGCAGTATGCCTTTGAATTCTCGCTGTATCCTACCAGATACCCTTTCTCAACAGTCATTTCGAACTTCTTCCTCTTCTCACTGGGCACATGACAGTGAGTTGTACTGCCAAAGATCCTAAAGTGACTCTCTAGCGAGATCTTTCCCAATGCAGCGTGAGGAGTCCTGTTCTGAATATAGACAGCTATATTACAAGCTTCATCCCATAGAAATTTGGGCATGTCTTGGTCATATAGCATTGCCCTTGTTCCTTTGACAATAGTCATGTTTTTCCTTTCTGCCACACCATTCTACTCCGAATTGTATGAAGTTGTCCACTCTCTTTTGATACCTTCCCTTGTGCAGAATCCAGTGAATTCCTTATCTATGTATTCACCACCATTGTGTAATCGCAACACCTTGATCCGCTTTCTTGTCAGATTTTCAACCAGAGCATTAAACTCTTTAAACCGATAAAAGACTTCATCGATGGTTTTCAAAAAGTAGATCCACATTTTCCTCAAATGGTCATCAATGAAGGTGACGAAGTACTTAGCACCACTAAGAGCTCTAGTGGACATTGGTCCACAGATATCCGAGTGTATCAAGTCCAATACACCCTTGGCCCTATTGTTGCTTCTCTGATACATTACCTTGGCATATTTTCCCAATACGCACCCCTTGCAAACATCATCTCGTTTAGTGCTCAGCTCTGGAACTCCTATGACAGTCTTCTTGAGAATTTTTAACGCCCCATGATGCAAATGCCCCATTCTTTTGTGCCATCACTCATTCAAGTCTGTTTCATATGCGTTGTCGACCAGTGCCATTGGAGACTCAACCGGCGACTTGTAAAGTTTGTTGCTTCTTACCCCGATTTGCGCCTTCTTCTTCCAACTGGGGTGTTTGACATAGACTCTATTGCCAATAAAGTAGACATCATAACCTCGGTTTTGAAGCTGAGACACTGAGAGCAAGTTCATCCCCAACCCGAGCATATACAGTACATTAGTGGCTCAGATCTTATTTACAGCCTCGGTCTGAAAAACTACAGTAACTCTCCCAATAGAAGTGCATTTTTCTTTATTACCCATGGTTATTTTAAAATTCATCTGCTCTTCTCGGTAGTCGGAAAAACAATCCCGTACACCAATCATGTGAGCAGAGGCTCCACTGTCAATATACCAAATATCAAAAGAATCAGTGCTTGATACACAAGCAAATTCTTCTTCAAGTCTGGATGCCAAAACAGAGACATCCTGATCCATTTGTTATGTCATGCTTCTTTCCCTTCCTAGATAACTGCGTGAACCCTTTTGCACTATTGTTGTTGCTGCAGCAGTAGACTTACGTTCACTAGTCGATTCTCCCTTCTTGTTACTCATCTCTGGCGCCGATACCATGTGAAATTTTCAATTTGAAAACTATATAGTTGCAATGATAGATTTATTCCTCCTACTTATTATTTCAATAAGTTATTTTCAAAAATCTTCTGGCAAATATCGAAATAAATACTACTGCAACATTCACAAATACATATGCAGAGAAATGAACAGTAAAGAACATAAGCACAAGAATCAATCACATGTACACAGTTATTTTTGGACAATTGTGCCTGGAAAAACCCAACCCAAGAAAACCGGTGCAGCAGATGAGAGTTATATTAATTCTTCAGCAAATTTTACAAAGAAAAATACTAGCAGATAAAATCTGAAACACCTGAGGAAGAATTCCTCGGCTCCATTTGACAAATCTCTGACACCTTGATCAGTCTCTGTTATCTCCTGTGCCTGTCTGCATGTTTCTCTTTGCAATCCCAGCGCTAGACTGCGTAAGTCTACGTAGGGTCTGCATGGGTTCTTTGCGCTTCAACCCAGAGTTGCCTCCAGTGGCCCACTACTTCCCTCTATCCCTGACCTCAATCACTTTTGACTCCCTCCTCCTTCTGCTTTTGCAACCTCTTCGCCATGCAACTCTCCCACTGAAATCAAATTCTCTTACTTCAGAATCGATCTCCTTGGAGTACTGAGTGTACGCCCAGCTTATTTTCCAAATGACCCTCAAGCCTTCTTTTATAATCTTCACGTTGGAGAATCAACGGCCCGGATTAGAAGTTTAATCAATGGCTAAGATTAAAACTTGACTTGATCCTCGTTTTCTAGAAGATTCACACTCTGGCTTATTAATACCCTTTAATTATTTCATTTCCCTAAGTTATTTCATTTTCCTAAGTTTCATTAAAATAATTAATTATTTTAATAAGTCATGAACCGAGTGGAATTTCCAGAAACGGTTTCTGGGTTCTTTGGAATACTATTGTCCAAGCCTCCTTGCAAAGTTTGAGACTTGGAACACTTTCTGATGCTAGAAAAATCAACACATAGTTGCTTTGCTTCTTGGTTATTCTTCTTATTTCCTCCTAACGGAGGATTGCCCACATGTCCACCCATGATGGTAATGCTGCTCTGGCCAAGATGCTTTGGACAAACGTTTCCCATTCATCGGTGACTGCATTTAGGGCAGTCCTCACCATGTGCCCTTCATCTGGAGTTGACCCCATAGCAATCAACTGGTCCCAGATAGTCTGAAGTCTAAAGAGGAAGGGATCGATTTCCTCTCCCTTCTGCATCTGGAACAACCATATTTGATTCTCCAGACGAACCTTCCTCTGGACGAATCTTCCCTGATATATCGTGTTCAATGTTGTCCACATCTCGTTTATCATGTTCTTCCCAGCAATATGAGGGACCATGTGATCCTTTACTCCATCCATGATCAAGCACTCATCTCGCGCCTCATTCTCATTGAATTTCTTCAGGGGATCTGCATCGGTTGGCACAGTTAGGACATTTTCTACATGGTCCTGGATGTTGTAGTCATCCAGGACTGTCAAGATTCTAGCCCTCTAGATAACAAAGTTGGACACACCGTCCAACCTATCTTGATCTCTCAGTCCATGAGAAACCATCTTTGCTCAATCTTTCGAACCACAAACTCTTCTCCCTTCCGCTACTGCTACACTCAGCAAAGAACTGGATCTGGGCTTCCCGGCGAAAGAACCATCTAGAGAATGTGCTCCCTCTGACCAATCATTTCCCTCTCGGAAATCCTTCACCAATTCTAATGAATCAGTCCTCTATGATCACTCCTCTTGATCAAACTCAGATTCCTTGGCTAGAGAATCTGTTCAGTGACTGTTCTCCCCCGCTTTTGTCACCTTTTCTAGGCATTGTTCTGCGTCGACAAAACTTGTGCCACACTAGCAACTTCTGAAGATCAGAAACTGCACTTCCGATCTCGGCAAACTGCACAACAACTTCCCAACCTGGACTATGTCACCCTCCTTGTGTTGCGTCAGCCTCTGCGTCAGCAGACTGGCTCAGTGTCCCTCTTCTGGTGCTACGTTAGCCTTTGCGTGAACAGATTGGCTCTGTGTCACCTCTCTAGAGGCCTGTCAGCCTCTGTGTGAGCAGACTGACTCTGTGTCAGTCTTGCAGAGTCGACGTCTCTCCTAGTGCTGCGCTACCTTCTTCTGGATCTTTGTCGCTTCAGCTGCTCTTCCTGTAGCAAATATCTTCAGCCGCTTTTGCTGGTGGATCAGCTTGATCTATAATGCTCTGATACCATGTGGAAGTTTCAAAACAGAAACCCTACTATAGTGTCTTGATCTACTTCGCCTACTTATTTAATTAAATTTAACAAGTTTTTTAACTGAAGTATTCAGGAAATTAAAAAAAAAAAAAACGTTAAATCAAATACAAACTACAACCTACACATCTACAGATCATTTACTGAACAACACGCACATGTGACAAAATTACACACATATTTTTCGGACAAATGTCCCCAGAAAAACCCAATGTGGGAAAAACCAGCGCAACAATTCTAGAGGGTTTTATTATTATGCAGAATCTGAATACAACAATCTCGCCACCAAAAATGGTCTACCCACAGAGAAAATACACGACAATTGTACCTTTCACTTAGAGACAAAAAATATGGCTGAATCACACCCTCAATCGAGATCTACAGACAACGAGCCCTTTCTGGCCCACTGGAACCCTCAATGTAGTCTTCTCCAGCCTCTGTGTCAGCCCTCTGGCCCAGTGCAGCATCTACACAAAGCACGTTGCCACTGCGTCACTATGTAAGGCTATGTGTTGCCTCTGCGTCGACCATACAGCTCTGGGTCACCCTCTGCATGGCCTTTGTGTCAACTTGGCTAGACTGCGTCCCTCCTGCTGGCATCTGCGCTACCCTAATATGATGTTGCCTCTCTGCTGTTGTATTCTCGGCCTCGGATCAGATCATCCCTCGCCGGTCTCCGCCCCTCACTGCACTGCAAACTCACTTCTAATTCCTTAGCAAACCCGACCCAGAAATTTGACTTAGCTTCAGTGCTTTGCAATGTGTGTGTTCTCCAACTAACCCCAAGCCCTTCTCTTATACTTTTCTCGTTGGGAAACCAACGGCCGTGATCTAATCTCTAATCGACGGCTCAAATTAAAAGAATGCTTGATCCACGTCACTTAGAACCAATGTGGAAAAAGTCGAATTGGAGATTAAATCGGCAAGGGTTCAAAAGTTGAAAAACTCAATAAACTCAGGAGTTTTTTGAAAAAGTCGGCAAAAGGTTGGCAAAACTTAAAAAATACAAAATATTCATTTTTGGAAAAAATCCCGATTATTAAACAATAAAAAAAAAAATTATTAAAGAAACTACCTCACTCACGATTTTTTGGAAAAAGTCGGCAAAAAGTCGGGACTTCGAGGATAAAATCGCGACTTATTCAAGGATGAAAAAGTCGGTAAGAAGTTGGCCAATAAAGTCGGCTCAGGGAAAAATTCGGGATTTTTTCAAAAATTCGGGACTTTTTGCCGACTTTTTCCACACTGCTTAGAACATTTCATCACATGTGTAATTTAACTCATTTTAATTTTTTAATTTCCCTAAGTTAGACATAGGGTCCCCAATAAAAATTTTAATTATTTGAATAACGATTACAGCGGATGGAATTTCTCCAAATGCTTTCTGGGTCTTGGAGATCTCGTCTGTTCCAGCCCCTCCATAAAGTTTCAAAGCTAGAGCACACCTGATACTACCCAAAATCTCAACACTTTGCATTGTTCCTCGATTCCATTTAATTGCTTGCTTCCTCCACTCACTTTATTTATATTTGTCTTGCAGTGTCCACTTGAACCATCACGACAGTTCAAATGTCGTGCCCCTTCATTATGTCGGCTTGATCATTCCAACTGTCGTCTCACCAAGCACCCTTTCGATCACGCTCAATCTTCACATCATCTTGCCCGACACCTTTCGATACGCTTGTTTTCCTTTTGGTTTCCACAACACACATAACAGAGTTCTCAGGCCTATTGCCACAAAATCTAGCAGGCCTAGGAGTGGGACACCCTAACTAGACCAAGAGATAACAATGGGGTAATGGCCCATTTTCACCACAGCCAAAACCCCCAACTCCTTACAGATTTTCACCGATGGGAGGGGTCCCAATATGTGGAAGGTCACCTAATAAGTATTCTAGATTTGAAGTGTGAGGTGACACAAAGAGATCTACAATGGAAAGACACAATTTTAGGCTCATGGCTCCAAGAGGAGGCAATAAGCTTTCCTGGAGAGACCAAATATAAGAAAACCAATACATAGGCCTTGATCAATGAGTTCATAATTGGGGCAACCAAATGTCCAAGTGAGAAAGCGTTTCAAATAATGTTTTTCAATAAAAACAAGGCACATGAAACCCTCAAGAAGCCCCCAAGTTGAAGCTAAATCCACAACTAGGGTTAGCTTAAAGCTAGTAACTAACACAGAGAAATTTATGGATAAAATTGAAGTGAATGCCTATCAAAAGGAGGGACTTTGTGGCAACCACTACCCTCTTGGTATTTAGACTCTCCAACTCCAAAAACTCCTCTTCCCTAAAAATTTGCACTAAGCCCTAGCTTGGTCGCTTGGCCTTAAAGGGGCTAAATTAGGGCAAAGAGGAATGAGAAAATTTATGAATAAAAGCTAAAGTGATCACCAACAAAGGATTGCAATGTCATACTCTTGGGTGACTGGAGTCTATAATGTGATAGTGTTATGAAATCAACTCCAAAAATAGAAGAAAAGAGAGATCAACGCCTTAGAAATCAGCCACTTCGAGGGGGCAACCTCCTTTACATTACATAAATGAACAATTCTTGGATGCTTTAAATGACAAAACCTCATTTCTATATATAGGAGTCCATGGGGTCACAATATAATCCTAGCCGACCTAACAATAATAATGTAAGGGCACAACAATAACAATAGTGGGGTTTTATGGGGCACAGTAATCACAATATCGAGACTATAGGGGTACAACAATAACAATAAGGAGGCGACACTAACAACAATAAGGGACTACACTACTAATATAGGGACCTAACATGCCCCTCTTCTTCAAAAAACTGTTGTCTGCAACGCTTGAGTAGCTCTGGATGCTTCTGTATAAAATTCCCATCCTCCCATGTCGAATTTTTCAGTGGGCAAGTTCTTCCACTTGATGAGATACTCTAAGATTGATCGATTTCGTAGTTGTCAAGTTCTGGTTTCCGTGACTGCTTTAGGTTCCAATATGATTTTTCCTTCCTCATCAAGTTCTGGCAATATTGTTTGAACTAGAAGTTTATCACCTATAACCTTCTTTAAGCATAAAACATGGAAAACTGGGTGCACTCGAGAAGAAGCAGGAAGCTCCAATTTGTATGCCATAGTACCAATCTTTTTCAACACCTTGTAAGGACCATAGTACTTTGGCAATAATTTTTTATCCTTCTTAGCTTGCTTGAGGGACATTCGTTTGTATGGTTGTAGCCGTAAAAATACCCAATCTCCTACATCAAAAATTCTCTCATTGCTATGTTGATCTGTCTGTTGTTTCATTCGATTTTGTGCCAAATTTAGGTTATCCTTTAAGAGATGGAAAACTTCTTGTTGATTCTCGATGTGATCTTCCACTGCTTAAACCTTATAATTTTCTCTTAAAGATGATGTGATGGACAGTGGAAGATATCCATAAAATGCCATAAATGGGGTCATTTTTGCTGCAGCGTGGAAGGAAGGGTTATACCACCATTCAGCAATAAGGTAACCACTTCACCCATTGTGTTTGTTTATCAAATACAAAACAACGAAGACATCCATCCAAACATTTGTTCACTATCTCAGTTTACCCATCAGATTGAGGATGATAAAATGAGCTATGGGCTAGCTGAGTACCCATGCAAGAAAATAATTCCGTCCAAAAATTTCCAATGAAAATGGGATCTTTGTCGCTTACAATAATGTTTGGGTTTCCATGTAGCTTTTGAATTGTTTCCATAAATGCAGTAGCAAGTGTGTTTGCTTTAAATGGATGAGATAATGCACAAAAGTGTGCATACTTGATAAGTCAATCAACTACCACCACGATGACACTCTTTCCTTCGGACTTAAGTAAACATGTGATAAAATCCATTGAAACCTCCTCCCAATTGGAATGGGTAAAGGTTGTAGCAGACCCGGGGTCTTAATTGTCTCAACTTTATTTTGCTAGCAAACCAAACATTCTGCCACAAACTTTTGAATATCAAATTTAAGGCCATCCGCAAAAAATTCTTTCTTCACCCTGTGGTATGTTTTTAAAAATCCTAAGTTTCCTCCTACGGGAGAGGTGTGCAATTCCGAAAGAATCTTTTATTTTAGTTGGGAATTCTTACAAAGATATAAGCGATCTTTGTACCATAAGGAAACGTTTTTCCAACTAAATGTATTAGATGTATTGGGATCTTGCTGCAACTTTTGAATGAGTATCCACATTTCTTCGTCATTCTTCCATTCCTCCCTTGCTTCGGTTATCCAATCTGGTTGGATAATAGAAATGGCACAAAACAATGCTTCCACCTCCTCATCCTTTCTTGAGAGTGCATCTGCAACAACATTTAGCTTCCATTTTCTGTAGATGATTTCAAAGTCATAACCCAACATCTCTGTCACCCATTTTTGCTGCTTTTCTAAAGATAGTCTTTGTTCCAAAAAGTATTTAAAACTATCATGATCAATTTTTAACTTGAAGTGTCTTTCCATTGGGTAAGGTCGCCATTTCTTTAGTGCATGTAGTAATGCCAGCATTTCCTTCTCATAAATAGATTTCTATAAATACTTTTCTTTGATTGGACGACTTTCCAAAGCAATGGGTCTTCCTTCTTGCATTAAAACAACACCAATTCCATTTCTTGAGGCATCACATTCCACAATAAAGGTTTTTGTGAAGTCTGGCGTAGTTAAGACCAGTGTTAGGCACATTGCCTCTTTAAGATGCTCAAAGGTCTTAGTTGCTTCAGGAGTCGATGAAAATGCATCTTTCTTCAATAATGTTGTTAGAGGTGCTGCTATTCTCCCATTATTCTTATCAAACTTGCGATAATACCCTGTTAACTCGAGAAATCCTTGCAACTGCTTTATGGTTGTGGGAACTTTCCGTTCCTTAGTGGCTTTAATTATGTTAGGGTCTACCTTAACACCCTCCTGAGATACAATAGGACCTAGATATTCCACCTCTTGTACTCCAAAGAAACATTTGGAAGTTTTTGCATATAATTATTTATCCTCCATTTGTTTGAGCATCCTGTCAACATGTTGAACATGATCCTTCCAAGACCTGTTGTAGAATAGTATATCGTCAAAAAATACTAACATAAATTTTCTAAAGAAGGGTTTAACAATGCAATTCATCAACCCTTGAAATTTAGAAGGTGCATTGGTAAGGCTAAAAGGCATGACCAAAAATTCATAATGACCCTCATGTGTTCGAAATGTTGTTTTCGAAATATCTTCAGTCTTCATTCTAATTTGATGATATCCTAAACGAAAATCCAACTTGGTAAAATAAATTGCTCCATGTAATTCACCCAATAATTCATCAATCACAAGAATGAAAAATTTACCTTTAATAGTGAGCTCATTACGGGAACTTCTAGTGAGCATAATTGTGCAATTATGCCTCGTTGTTCTTTCTTGAAAAGCTTTGTCATGACATTAGAGCTTATTATCTTTCCCGGCTTCCCTACGATACCACGTAATTAACCTTCCTTTCCTTCCGAAAAAAATTTCAAGATAAATTTCTTGAAAATTAAAAGCTATCGTCCCCAAAGAGTGTAACCATTGTACTCCTAGTACAACATCAGCACCTCCCATTGGAATGGAAAGCATTGGACTATTCAATACATATTCCCCCATGGTTAGCTTGATATTATGGCAGTTTCCAGAGCAATTTATAATCCCTCCATTTGCAACCATCACTTGACACTCTGGTGTTGGGTATAGGAAGCAATTCAATTCCTTGGCTACCTTACAATGAATAAAATTATGGATACTACCTTAATCAATCAACACTATTACTTTTTTCTTCTTGATATGTCCTTCTATCTTGAGAGTTTGAGGAGTGGTAATTTCTGACAATGCATTACAGGATATGGTTGGACTCATTTCTTCTTTCTCTAGGGTTGGTTCTTGGTGTATATCCTCTTCTTTTGAAGTTTCTTGTTCATTTTCTTCCTCCACTTCACAATCTATGTAAAATAATTTCTTCTCAGGACACTTATGACCTTTAGTGTATTTGCTATCACAACTGTAGCAAAGCCATTTTCCTCTTTTTTCTTCCAATTGTTGTGTTGTCAACCTTGTAGGTTGTGGAAGTCTAGGAATAGCAACACTTCCATCTTTGTAAATGTAAGGGGTAGGCTTCCTTGTCGCCATAATTTTACTTTCAATTTTTATTGCCAACTCAAATGCCTTCTCCAATGAATCAGGTTCCCAAAGGCGAACCTCATGTTGGATGTTATCCCTTAAAGTCCATATGAAGATATCAATCCTGTGTTCCTCTGGAATATCAGTACCCTTATATTCAATTTTCGGAAGTCCTCAATGTGTTCCACCATTGAACCCTTTTGTTTGAGATTTATCAATTGGCTAAAGAAGGTGTTGCTCTTTGTATCTCCATAATGTACTATCATTTCAGCCGTAAAAATTGAACAAGTGACAATTTTTTTACGAGAGAAAAGCCATCGATACCATACAAATGTATTTTGTTCTAAATGTAAAGTTCCAATGCGTACCTTTTGTGTGTTTTGCACATTATGGAGATCAAAATATTGCTCCATCTGTAGTATCCATGTTACGAGATCCTTGCCATCAAACTTTCTCATATTGAGCTTTGGAAAATGGTGGGTCTTCAATCAAACATTAGAGTTTATGAAATCACAATTAACATTTATTTTGTTCTCATCATGAGTTTCCTGTACTACCTTTTCGACATTAGGAATCATTTTTTGTATCAACTTTGTGAAACCTTCCTTCAAACCTTCTATGTCTGCTTTTAGATTATTCTTCATGTCTTCCATGTTGTCTTTCATTTTTTCATCTATCTTAGCTTTCATGTCATCCATCTTAGCTTCCATGCCATTCTTCAAAACTTCCACGCCTTTCTTCAAGCCATCCATCTTATAGCTTCCACACCTTTCTTCAAAACTTCCATTTCATTATTTGATGTTTTTTGCAAGAACGAAATTTGGTGCACTTGGTCTTGTAATTATGATATATCATGTTGCACTTTTTCATCCTATGAGTCATAGTAGAGCCTTATGAGGGCTTAATGGATGTTGAATTTTTTTTAGAGGCCATTTTAGAACCCAATATTGATATCTATGCTTCAATATGCCCTTGGAATCCCTTCAAACTGATTTTTCAAACAAGACTCATGCAATTTTAAAAAATATATACACACATTTTTCTTGCTTTTGAGGAGCTTGATATTGACATTGATGTATCTCTGTAATTTCGGATCCCCAAGAATTGACCTTCGGTCCTGTACTACCCTCTGAGTCTTCTTTCCAATGCCACAAGTTTGACCTGATTTGGATTCTTCAAGTCAAAGTTATGCCCAATCTCCCACAACGACCTAATTATGGACTGGTTCAATAGAGCGAACTTGTACAGTGTACCACGTGTCACTGTGTCCTCCTTCGGCTCTGAAATTGCTACACAAGAAACTATAGTCTGTGTACTTTCAGCCACTTTTAGAGAATTCCAATCCAATGCTCAGAGAGAGAGTTATGACAATTTCCGAAGGTCACCCCTTTGAGATGAAATTCGAGAGTTTGCAAAAACCCCAAATTCCAAAGATCATATCTCCGAAAATATTACGAACAAAAATCTGAAATTTTTACACGACGTTCCTGAGGATTTCTTCGCAAATTGATTTTTTTAGCTTTTGAACCTTGGTAGAAAAAAAGTTATAGCCAAAATGCCACGATGACCCATTTGAAGCAGCGAAACCCTAGAATCCAAAGTTGTGATACCAAATGTTATGAAACCAGCTCCAAAAATAGAAGAAAAGAGAGATCAACGCCTTAGAAATCAGCCACTTCAAGGGGACAACCTCCTTTACATTACATAAATGAACAATTCTTGGATGCTTCAAATGACAAAACCTCCTTTCTATATATAGGAGTCCATGGGGTCACAATATAATTCTAGCCGACCTAACAATAATAATGTAAGGGCACAACAATAAAAATAGTGGAGTTTTATGGGGCACAATAATAACAATATTAGGACTACAGGGATACAACAATAACAATAAGGGAGCGATACTAACAACAATAAGGGACTACACTAGTAATATAGGGACCTAACAGATAGGTTAGCCAATAAGTTTCCAAGAAGGCCAAGATTTCGATGCCATAGCAACCAAAATTTCAACAAAAACCTATGCAATGGATAATGGAATTTTCAAGGGAGAGTAACAAGGAGTTCACCAATAGGACAATTCATTCACACGTTATATGACTAATGCATGCAATAGATCATCAAGATAGCATTACATGTATCTTTAACAAATTAGGGAAAAATTAGCATTACCTAGAATCAACATTATTCCATACAATAGATATGAAGAAAATAGGTATTCGACAATTAGGTACACTTACAAGATAACATGCAAAGATTCTATTCATTTGTCCAAAGAATAGCTCTAAAGACAACCAAAATCAGCTCCAAATATCAAAGTGCATATATAGATCCAATCTCTACCACAAGAAAAGAGTGCTGAAATTTCACTTAGAGGGAGAGATAGGCCAAAATCTACAAGTGTGATGATGATCCCTAACAAGAACAGAAGGTTCCTCTACTTATATGAGGAATCTAAATCCTATTTTAGCCTATTAGCCCCTCAAAATAATAAAATAATGGGTTAGTAACAACCTAGGTCACAAGCCAACCTTGTAGCTCATGTAATAAACTCGAAACCATCCACACATGTCAGTCGAAATGATGATAATGTTGACGTCATGCTAGTGTAAGCCTCTTATAGGCAAGCGTTGAGGGTAATGGGTGCCATAATGTGTGCAAAAACCCTATAAAATCAACCTCTAGGGGATAGGACCTATATCTCTAATATAATCCATTTTTGGACCCCAATTTTGGCTTTGGGGCACAAAAGTGGTCTCATAGGTCACCAAGTGGCCAATATGCCTGTCTTTGCTCCATTGTGGAGGGCTCTCATTGTGTTGCTAGCCCTCCCATGTCTCAATATATGAGAACATTCTCATCTTGGCCTTGAATTGGTTGTCATCCACTTGATCAGTGTTAAGCCGACTAGGGGCATGCTAGTCCAGGTGCATCATCCCATAAAAGTCAACAATGTGGGGCAAATTGTTGGAACGTCGTGGGTGTTTGAGGTGCCCAATGATGTTAGTGATGCTCTTCAACTTTCTGAAGTCCCATGGCTCTCAACGCTTCACCTGTGGGTGTCAATATGTCCCTCTGCAAGACCTCGACCCTAGTTAAATTTCTTAGACCCACATATGGAACCACCTGTCAAATACACACAATATCCAATGCTGTAACTTTCACCATTAGCTACGTTTAATCATTATTGCATCTAAGTGAACCAAACTTGAAAGTAATGAGAAAATCAACACTTCATACAAGGATTCCCTTTCAAAATTGTGGCCTTGGTCACATAATGGTGTTACTTCCCTAGGTAGGAGTGGTTAATAGACGACCCTATTAGGTGTTCTCAACCCCTAAGGGGAGATGACATGTCCTTGGCCCACACTTCAATCAATAGGTGCCATATGTATAATGATGGACCGAAGCAGAAAAGACTTCATGACCAAGTGCCATAGTAAAAGGGATCCTCATCCTAGGTATATATATGTTAGGAGGGAGCAATTGTGAACGCTCTTTAACTTTATAACTATGGCCAGTCTTCATAATGTATATTTTAGCCTTTAATATATTTTGTAAGCATATTGTTCATTTTAAGGTCAAAAAGAAAATATTAAAATACATGTTATTCATGTCGGTTGTAAAGGAGAAAATTTTGAATTTGTAAAAGATGAGTTTTAAGCTCCAAAAGATGAAGTCGGCCTCCTCCTAGTCAAGTCAGCCCAGCCTCTAAGAGGCACCCATTTGGCCAGCAAAAAAGATATAAATAAGAGTGATTCAACCTCCTCCAATGGTAATTCAAATCACTCATCCAAGAAAGTATACTTTCTATTGATAATGTGAAGGAACAACAGAACTAGAAGAACGAAGATGAAGAGAAGTCCCTTTCTTGATTATCCCTCGCTCTTACAGATTTAATCTTGTTCTTGACTCTCATATATGTGACAAGGAAGGCAAAACCTTTTATTACAGGACCAAATTTATAAAAGGTCGAATTTCCATGGTGAGGAAGAGCAGTAGGGGACCGAATTGAGGAAGGAAAAAGGCCTAACCTATTATGAGGGAAGATGACTTGACTAGGAGGATGAACCAGGTTTGACCTAGTGTTTGACTAAGATGTATCTATGTTGAACTAAGGAACTTCTCTATTGAAAATGTTGTTGTGTTTTTCCCCCATGTGGGTTTTCCCAGCTGGAACTCTTGTGTTCTTGTGTGGTTGTCTCTTTATGATCTTTCTAGCATCTTGTTATTGTTGAATTTCTCTGTGTAATTTTTTTTTTCTGAACAATAAATGTAAGAAAAGATCTATCTAAAAAAGGATCATAAGAAAAAATTATCATATTTCAGGATTCTTGAAAAACTAAAAGATACATCAGTTACCAACTCAGCCTTTGCTTTTCCAACCCTCTTATTCCTTTTACTTTTTCTTGGATTTACTTTGTATTATTGCTCATAGCACAAAGGGTTACAACCTGCTTTGCATGATGTATAGCAGTTATTTCCCCATTGAGGACGGGGCAATTCATCACCCATAATGAGTTGAGACATGCAAGGGTTCCTTTGCTTCTATGACATAGAGAAACATTGGCCCAGGAATCGGGTGATGGCCATATGGGTGAGGCGGAGCTCATGCTTGGATTTTGCCCATGTGCTAGTTCAAATGTCCAGGCCATCTTTTGCTTCTTCTTTTTTTTTTGCTTGTGGCCATCATATGCTCTTCCTGGTTCTTTTAGCTGCATCAACCTCCCAAGGAAAATTTCCAAGCCCTACCCAAGTAAGAGGATGTGTGGATGCCAAATCCCAATGGCCAGTGATCAGTTGAATCCGAAGAATGGATGTAGAAGAGGGGCTCGTAATGTAAGATGGAAAGTGGTACGTATGGAATAAGCAGAGATGGGGCTACGCTATCTCAATCACGACTTCACAAGTAGTGCCCCTCCTATACCAGTTGGGCCATTAGGGGAGGTCCCACTAGACTATGATTGAAAATTAACCCCCAATTTGAGGTGAGGGAACAAGATCATGGCCAAGACCCTTCTTTCATCCAAGTTACCCCATAATCCATGTCAAATGCCCAAATATAAACAAGCATAAGCACTTTATTTCAAAATGAATAAAGTACCTTCTGATCAAAAGCCCACATTCCAACATTTTCTCTTGCCAAATGGGCAAGGAAACGTATTGATTGATGCAGGTGGCGGAGCTATAAATGGCACATCATCATTAACTACTAGAGGTTGTTAGGGGCTCATGGGGTCATCCATTTTGGGTCGATAACAAGGCCAACTCCACATTGTGCCATGTTACCGCTCAAACTAGCAAGGGTCCTAGGATTGGATCCTATAGAGCAACTACTAGGTCAAGAGGCAACAATGGAGTTATAGCCCATTGTCGCCTCAGCTACGACTCCCTGCTCTTTACAGATTTTCACCGATGGGAGGAGACCTGGTATAAGAGGAAACACAAGGATGAATATGTTAATGAAATGATGGAAGGTGATTCCCAAGGCCTATTCACTAGAGAGACTCAATTATATGGCTTTCTTGCTTGAAACGCAAGGTGATATGCTCTCTAGGAAGGGCTAAGAGGAATCTTAAGGCTAGGGTTTGGGAATATACCTTGTCAAGAGAGCTCCTAGACCCAGAAACACTTAAAGAGAATTGGCCTTTATCTGATTATTGTGAAATTAGAGTTGTAAAGTTGCGAGACCACACAGGACCAAGTGGACCCAAAATTAGGTCAAGGGTATGGATTTGATCAACTAAGGAGGGGCTTGACCTAATTAGGGAAAAGAAGAGGATGAATGGACAAATTTTCCTTGAAAGATTGAACACAATGATCCAAATGACGCAACTGGACAAGGGAAACCTAGGGAAAGGAATGTTCCTTGACCTAGGGCTTGCTATATCTCAAGATCCCACTGTCGGAATTTCTTGAAATTTGGAGGGCCTCTAGAGGAAACCCTAGCGTAGTTATGGACAAGAGATCAAAGTCTTTTGATGGCTACAATGGGAGAAAAATGATGCGCTAGGTGACCTATGGAGGCTAGGCCTAGAAAGATAAGGAGAGGTGAGAGAAATATTCTTTAAAAGTGATCACCTATGGAAGGATTAGTGCCTTGTCATTTGGGAGAAATGGAGTCGAAGAGAATTTATTGTTTGCAAAGGATTTACCCAATCAAGGACGCCTTCAAGCAACTTCGCATGGCATTAGAGCATGAGAGCAACTACTTAAGGTCTTTATACTTCGATGTGCAATGATTGATGACTTTTTAGAGAATAATATTTATCTCCTAGGAACATTCTTTCACTATACATGATTCATGTGATGATGCAATGTTTCACAAGACCAAAAACTCCACAATTTCACATAGAGTAGCAGTAAATTTCAGATCTATATAGCGAAAACCCGAGCAACATACATGAATTAAGCTTAAACAAGAGTAAACATGAAAAAAATAGTTCACTTGCATGTACAATGAGTATATCCAATCATCAAATCATGCCAATGATGAACCTCCAAGACAAGAGAAATAGATCCAAATATCAAAATTCATCCATGAAATCCAAACTCATCCTCCAAAAGGGAATGTGAAATTCTCAAATAGCTACTAAATCCCAATCCAAGTGATGATGAGAGAAATGAATCACCTCTCATCCATTTATAAAACCCTAAAGGGAATTCGATTTGCCTAATTGACCTAATAATGCCCCTAATAATAAAATAAAGTACAATAATGACATGACTTCGTGACAAACCCACCAAGATAGCTCAATATTATAATGAAAAGCCTCTCAAGAGGGCAAGATAATGAACATGATGAATCGTTGGGCCATTGAAGAGGCCTAATGGAGTCCAAATATGCCTAACTGAGAGAAGAGGCTCCAAAACATAGTGGACAAGAGGTTGGTCCCTTATCTTTCAAATAAGAAACATGCGGTGCTCGCAAGTGGTTGTGGGGGCGCAATGACATCCTTATGGGTGTCCAAGTGGATTGATAATGCATGTAAATCGTATGTAAGGGCTACGATGATGACATAAGCCCTCCCTTTGTCTCTTGCAGTGAGACACATCCTCATCTGGACCCTGGAACATCTACCAAGTGTATGGTGCAAGTGTGGAGTCGACTAGGCATGGTGAATTAGGTGTATCATCCTCATCCAAAAGGTGGAAAACGAGCAATCACTGAATGGTGTTGGGGATCCATAAAGGGTCACTATGGTGGAGACCCATGGCTCTCTACGCTCACCCTACAAAGTGCCAATGTGACCCACACTTGGGTATGTAAGAGTAGGAGGAAGCAATCGTGGTGCATGAGTTACCCTGGCATTTGTTTTTCTACCCTTCTTCATATGCCTTTTGCCTTTTATTGATTTTTTCTTTATTAATTGCTCGGGGCTCAAGGGAATGAGAACATGATGTGTAGTATGTAGCAGTGGATACCCACTTAAGGTGGAGTAGTTCATCGCCCACCAAGGGTTGGGACAATCATGGGTTCCTTAATGATGGAGGGGGCTCATTTAGGTACCATAGTGTAATGTTCCAAATTAGCATTGCTAATTGGAATATTTCATTTTTGTTTAATTTTGCCGCTTTAGTTAGAAATAATAAATAAAGTGAGAAATAAGAGGGGTCACCTCACTTTATAAAATAAAGTGCTTTTCCTAGTTGATTGACGTTATAACTTAAAGAGGGGGCCTTGGGGGTCCACATGAGTATGAGGGGAGGCCTCACGCTGACCCAAGGTTAACTGCGCAGGCCAAGGAGAGTGAAGGACGCAATCAAGGTTTTGGAGGGAGTTTAGCACTATAAAAGGTGGGGTTCTCACCTCATTTGGCATGGTTGATTTGATATTGATATTGAGAGCTAGACTTCTGTCTACTTCAGCACGCCGGTTGTTTAGTCAGTCTGCAGCACTGTTTAGTGCAAACTAAGTGTCTCCGGTCGGAGATCTCACCCTTGGCTCCGGGGGACTTCGAGTGCCTGCTCGAGCAAGGTTTCTTTCCTTCAGTTTCAGTGGTGATTCGCAGTAGTTTTCAGGTGGACGTTTGGTAGAGGAGATACCCCCTTTCTTGAGACTGCGCAGGCTAGGGCAGAGGACGCAGATCCAGTTGAGGAGGACGCAGATCTAGATAGAGAGGACACAGATCTGGATAGGGAGGACGCGGATCCAGTTGAGGAGGACGTAGATCTAGATAGAGAGGACGCAGATCTGGATAGGGAGGACGCAGATCTGGATAGGGAGGACGCAGATCCAGCTAGGGAGGACGCAGATCCAGAGAGAGAGGACGCAGATCTGGATAGGGAGGACGCAGATCTGGATAGGGAGGACGCAGATCCAGCTAGGGAGGACGCAGATCTGATGAACAGGGTTGTTGAGTGGGATTTTGGCAGCGTTTTTCAGTATTTCCAGCCCTGAGGAGTTGGTTATTTCATCCGGAGGATTTGTGGGTAGATTCAGCCCTTTTTGCCAGCATTCTCTTTGGCTTCTGCGCTGTCACTGGCAGAGACAGCGTTTGCACTGGTGAGGGTTATTTGGTGTATCTTTGGAGGTGGAGCATCTGCTTCACGATTTCTGGGTTTTGTCTGGAGGATTGAGATCAGCTACCTTCCCAGTTTTCAGCTCATTCCATTGAGGGGATCAGCCCTAGTTCCAGTGCATTGCAGCAGCAGTTTTCCACAGCAGTTTCTTCAGCCAGCTAGGACGCTGTCCCTATTGCAGCCATTCTTTATTCTAAGAGGGTCTCCACTTGCCTAGGGCAAGGATAGGTGCACTCATTCTGATTATCTTGTACCCCTATATATGTATTCTCAGATTAATAAAATGGCTTAGTGTTCTGGCATTTTATGTGTACTTATTCCATGTTTTGGTTCCGGCATTTCGTTTTATATATCTGTCTGGCATATTTCTGTGTATTACTGGTTATTTCCCGTTGGGGATATTACACATAGGAACTAGGGTGACGGCCATATATAAGGCGTAGAGCTCATGTTTTGGCTTTTCCCACATGCTAAATGTGTATGTCTCAGCCATCTTTTGCATTTTATGGTACAATTTCCCGATGAGAGTAACCAAATATGCTTTTTCTTTTCTTTTTAGTTGCATCATCCTCTGGGGCATCTTTCTAGGCCCAACCCAAGGTGTAGGCAAGGGGAGGGGGTGGCTAACACCTTGTGGACCCAAATGGGAGAAATGATGAATGGGGTTGTAATGAGCGGAAGGGGAGTAGTATATGTGATGTCGAGCACCACGCAACCAAAATCGAGGTTTCCCATGTAATGCCACCTCTAAAGCTTAATAGCCAGTAAACGAGATTCCACGGGACTTGACTACAAGGTTAACCACGAAAAGGGACAGAGGAGACAAGAGTAGAGACCTAGTCCACTCTTCTGCCAAATCCCCCCCCTAATCCATGCCCAAAAGTATCCATGATAAGTAAACAAAAATACTTAATTACCTAATGATAAGCCATACCTTCGGGGTAGGGAGGCCCACCTTCAAATATACGATCATAGCAAATGGGCACGAGGCCACATGGTTGGCTCAAGTGGCGGAGAAAATGGCACATCGAGCTATCTAGTGGCTGCAAGGGGTTCTTGGTTGCCAGCTGAGGACCATCTTGGAGAAAAAAATTCTCCTAGGGATATCACCCACAAAGTGGTAGGTAACATGCCACTCATCCTCGATTCATGCTCAATCTGAATCCTCATTTCAATTCTCCATACCTTTGGTTGACAATGGACACACCAATGTTGCACGGGGGTGTTACTCAATCGGGCAAGCATCCCTTGTGGCGTTTGTCCAACCAAACCAACTCTCATGTTGTGTATTGCATGTACAACTTGCCCAATGGAAACCCTAACTTCGTTTTCTCAACTTCTCTCAGGTTATGTGCACACCCACGATTGGGTGTCGTGCCTTTAGTTTTCTACCACCTCTTATGTGACTTGCCCATTCCATCAATGCCCTCTGTCACATCCAAGTCACTAACCAAAATCCTCATATCATTGCATAACTTGCAACATTAAAGTCACAAATGTTTCAATGGGGTTGTGACCCTTGGTGCAGACTCAGTTAAAGCCACGCCCAGCTAACATCAACAAACATAAGAAAGTCTTAATTGCATCAAATCATCAAATATACACCCCATCACACATCCAACACAAAAGGACCATGTACAACACCCCCTCATAGTGACATCAATAATGTAACATCACCATCATGCAAAATCATTGGGATGCTCCAAGAAGAACACAACACATGAAATAGCAAGCATCCATATGTCAAGGCAGTGATCCAAAGGCAAGAAAGTGGCATCCATAACCATGAGAAGATCTACAAATACAACCATGAACCAAAGAAGAGAGAGTCCTCTCCAACCCCAAACACAAGCTCAACCAAGAAGTAGCATATCCAAGCAAGGAAAGAGTGTGTACTCCCAATCCATCCAAACAACTCCAAGGGACAAATGACAAACTCCATCAAAGTGATTGAAATCACACTGTGAAACCTCATACAATATTAAGTGTAACAAGCTATATGGATGATCTAAAACATATTGAAACAAAATTAAAAACACAATTGTTGAGGATGTGATTTGAGCAATAAATTTTTGAAGGTATACAAGCTCAAAATAAGGATATGATTTGAGCATTGCAAGCAAACATAGCATGATTTGAAGGCAAAGAAGTCTCAACAATGAACAAAGAGCTTCAACATTCTCACAACACAACCAAATTACTATCAATGATAAGAAAGCTCAATATAATTATACCTTATGGTATTATACTATATTTTTCTAATGTATCTTCAATTTTGGCAATACCTTTTCAAGGTATTTGATTCCTTCACTCAATTGCTTGCTTTCAACCATTGCTAATCCAAGTAGAGAGAGAGCCTGCAACACATTTTATGGATGTGTTAATTATATTCAAAGTAGATGAATTGTAATGAAAAATGACAAAAAATTGAAAGGAAAATAAAACCAAATAAATGAATGATTTAAAAATTAAATATTTAAAAAATAAAAACTCTCTTAAGTATTAAAAAGAATATTATTAGCCAATGTCAATATGCATATGATTGCCTTCTCTTTAAGGTATGTAGAGTTGAACTAACTAGCGTTTACCATTCAACCCCCATATTTTGAGCAGAGGTGATTTGGAGAGTACCATGAGTTATTGGGAACATGAGGAGAAGAATCATAAGAAAAATTCATTGCAATGATCAAAAATTTATACGCAAATGAATTGCAATAAACAAAAGTTTCTAACATGCATGAATCTCCAAAACCATAGCAAGTATGTGTATGCTTAGATATGTTTGAGTCCTCAACTGTCTCAACTCAAAATTAAAACATGTTTCATGATACTTAAAAATTAATTGCAATGATCAAAAATTTATACGCAAATGCATTGCAATAAATAAAAGTTTCTAACATGCATGAATCTCCAAAACCATAGCAAGTATGTGTATGCTTAGATATGTTTGAGTCCTCAACTGTCTCAACTCAAAATTAAAGCATGTTTCATGATACTTTTATTATGGTCGACTAAAATAGCTCCCTTTTGACTATTGGAGATGCAAATACATATATTTCACAAAATGTTCTAAATTATTATTGGGGTTAGCCTTGTACATGACACCAAACATATAATGCATGCTTTAGCATAATAACATATGCAATTAGTACAATGTTAGTACACCTACAATTGATAACTTTAGTGTTGGGAGGATCCCAAGGTATAAAATGCTATACTTCACCACCACGAAGAACATCGTCAACATGTTGAACCAAAGACATACACTTCCAACATAGCTTTCCATTCATAACATTCCAAAAGAATTTCCAATGTTATGTTTTTGGTATTTTTCTGTGTCATTCAAAGCAAAAACATGTATATCCACACCAAAGGAAACTTGCTTCTAATGTTACACTAATTTTGTACTCATGTATCTATTATCATCTAAAAGATCTAGTTGCTACCATATAGAAATCAAAACTGCACAATGTTGAAATCATTGAAAGGAAAATGCTGAAAAGAAAAGAAACAAACCCCAAAAAATACAATGAGAGGAAGACATTGGTGCGTGTCATGTTAGAATGGGGGCCCTTCAAGTGACAATCACAACCAATGCACTTTCATGGCAAGATAATAAATCACATGTACGAAACAGGTAGCAAAAAATATTAAAATTTGCTCCTCTACCTTTGATGGTGGAAGGGTAGAGGGTTGTACAAGAAAAGTTATAAAGAGTTTTGATGATTCAAATAGTCCCTTGGGATCATGGCCCGTACTTAGACATAACTAACTACTATTATTAACTGCTCAATAAGTAAGTCATCATTAATACCATTTAACTCCATCCCAAAATTTGGGTAAAAGCAAAGGTGGATGTGGAAATCTAAAAGTAAAATTGAACAAAACTAAAATGAAAGGTAAGGCTTCACATTGAAAACAAAAGGAAGGGTCCAACACCCAAGAAACAACCAGAAGATCATTAAATATGTAAACCTTTAGTGGTCGGCCTATGACCACATTCTTTCTTATCAAATTGTTTGTTAGTGGTTGAAACTTGTGATGTTTCCTCTTAGAGTTAAGGCTAGAAAATAGAATTCTAACACCTATAAGCAAATTGTTACTTTTGAGGGGGGCTTGACATAAAACACACATAAACCCAACCTTGTTCCCATTTGCTGTTTTCAAGCACTAACTCAAACATCTTGCAGAATTCCAACACAACACAATTGTTTGTGTGCTTCACAAGGACATCATCTTGGTTATGTGCATGGCTTTTCAAGGAACATTTTGGCTTCCACAATGAGCCCTAGCTTTTTCCCAAACATGCTTTCTTTGAACCCTAACAACTTTTGCAGCTCATCCCTCCTACCATTGTTTAGTAATTCATTCTATCGAACAGGAGGCTATAGATTGTATTAATCCTGTGACTGATCACGATGATCAAATATGGCATCTACACGTCCATGGTGCCTCTTCAAGTGAAGGATGTGTTGCAAATATTGTAATATATTTGCATGTAGGAAAATCTCACCATTTGTCTTACTGTCTCAATGTTCCTTGTACAAATAACATTGCTGAGATTGAATCCTTAATTTTAGGACAATAAAAGGCAACTGACTTAGGATGTCGGCAGTTAATTATCTTTAAGGATTCTAGACTGATTACTAATATTGTCAAACATACTTAAGTTCCTACAAACAAATTCCTTAAACTAGGAACTCATCTTGTTTGAATTTACCTTGAGAAATGTCTTTTAATTTAAACTAATATTCACCAAAACTTGAATGTTATTGGCAATAAACTTACATATGCTAGTAGACATGATAAACAACTATTAACAAACCGACCTGGTTGTCTTTTGGTTTCTTTTCAATTGTTAATTTTACCAGTTAGATCACTTATATTTAGAACACAAAATGAAAAACGATGGAATAGATGCTTTTATTAATTTCTTCTTTACAATAAGTAAAGTACAATAATGATATAGGGCTTCAACCCCAAATGAAGACTCCAATCTTCCAAGCTCCAACCTGTATTGTGCCAAGCACCGACTTGGTCTTTCCAAGGCTCCAACTTTGTCAATTTGAGGCACCGACCTCTAGGGCTCCAACCTTATCTCTGATACAGGCTTCGACCTGGTTCCTTGAGGACTCCAATCCTCTAGGGCTCCAACCCTATCTTCCAAGGCACCAACCTTGTCTCTATGAGGCTCCAACCTCTTGGGCTCCAACCCTCAGCTTCACTTCGTCAAAATATGTTTGGTTATTCTTCACGGCTCCCAATGTCTTCTTCAACGAGCTCTGTCAATCTTCAGCAATGTCTTCACCAAATGAATTTATCAATGACAACCTTGTCTTCTTAGAAGGTGTCACCACTGCTCTTCATATTACCCAAGCTAGATCTCCAAGTTCGCGTCATGAGCACTTACATCAATGCATTATGAGGTCTCCACTAATTTCACCAAGGCAGCTACTAGCTCCAACTAGATGTCCTCGAGATACACTTTAGGTCTGCTTTAACAACAAAGGCTTCCAAGCCTACTTCAACCGATTACCAAAATACCCCAAGGAATTCTTCAAAGGCTGGTTCACGGCAGCTTAAGATCTTGTCCAAAATCGCCTTTCAAGTTTGCTCCAAATTCACTCAAAATCTGATTCAAGGTAAGTGAATAAGTATTCAAGAATCTGATCCAGGGAGGGTCACTAGAAGGACTGTTGCAGAAATTATCAAGGAGTAACCAAAAAGTCTGTTCCAAAATGCTTATAGAATGCTCAGCAGACCAGCTCCACAGTTCTCTAAGTCTGCTCAACTTGTAGTCCAAATAAATCTTCCAGATTTCCTCACTAGATGCATGCTTCAAATGCACTCTTAAGACTGTTCCAAAATAATTCAATAGTGTCTTCAAAAAGATGCTCAAAACACTGCTTTAAATTCCCAACTGAGATCAGCTATTATACACAAAATCTGCAACTGCTTAAAGACTTCTCAATATATCTACAAAGCTGCTGCAGTGATGTCTTCAAAAGTGACTGTGGTTTCTAAACTTTTGTTTAACAGGACTGCTCCAAGGGCTGAATTTTCTGCTTAGAAATGTCTATTCCAGAATTTGCAAAACAACCACAAAGATGCTAGGTCCAAGGTCTGAAAACTGCCAACAGTCCGAGCTACTTCAATTCTAAGGTGAGGACTGTCTCTACAGGTTGCTGCCTCACAGTTTTAGAAGTATCTCTCCACAGAATGTAGTCACTGTTCTGATATCTGCACTTTATCAGCTCTTAAAGGATAACCCAATCACAAAAATTAGCCCAAACATTAAACTTTTATGTCCTCTTGGCCTCCTGTAATTTCTGTGTCTTTTCTCTGAAATGATCACCAAAATTTTGATGCTAAAATGAAGATTTTCAACGTCAATTTATAATAGTTTTCGACCCTTAATGAAGAGACACGTCTCATGGAGAGAGGCCGACATGAAGGACTGTGTATAGGTCGGTTAAGTGCTAGGATTAATTTCCTTAACTTAAAAAAACAATATCTTTCAAACCGCTTGGAGTTTCGGCCTGAGTAATAGCTCATTGGAAAGGCAAAATTATGCTCTTCAAGATGGTGTAGGTGTCATTAAGGAATTTTGCCTCTAAGGTGGGAAAAATATTTTTTAATGTGACTAATAATTTTTGAGTGCAGAAATGGAGGCAGGGCAAAATGCCTTTGAGTGTAGGGCTTCTTCACGGTTTGATTTCTTCGTTGATTGTGTTCATAATCATGTCCTAGCCTTATTCAACATAGGATCACCATCATCTTGTCCTTTCCTTCTTCAACGTAGGGTCATTAGGTCAGCTGTCCTTAAGATAGTGTAGAGATATTTCATCAATCAAATGCAGCATCATTATGTAGTCTTCATCATAAGGACGTCAAGATTCACATCATTGGAGATTTGTCATGTCATCATTAAATTATATTTCATCAATCAAATGCAGCATCATTATGTAGTCTTCATCATAAGGACATCATTGGAGATTTGTCATGTCATCATTAAATTATCGAAGGTAGGACATGTAATCATGTAGTGTTATCATGAAGATCATTGGAGGTAGGACATGTCATCATGTGTATGTCTTCTAGTCCTTCATCAAGTGCAGTGATATGGTAGTCTTCCATTAGGATCATCAAGATACATGATTGACACTTCATTTGTGTCTTGACATCTTAAACAAGAGTTGTATTCATTTGTAATCATCCACTAGCATCTTCAAGAATATTTTCCATCTCGGCCACTGACATCAATGATTGACATCAACTATTGACATCAATGACAACCTAGATTAACAATTTAATTAATGCAAATAACACTTTCCAAAGATCTATTTGTATAGCTTTTGATGACCATGTTGATATGTTATCATTTAGTATATCTTGATATTCTCATTGTGCACTCCAAGTTACAAGAAGATCACTTTGTTCATCTTTAGGCAAATCTTTCTTTCTTGTACAGAGCATGGCATATCTTTAAATTCTAGCAAATCCATTTTCAATGTTTAATCCACAAAACTTCCTAGTCACATTGTTTATGATTTTGGTACAAAAGTATTGACCCAGAGAGGGAACCGATTATTCAAAACTTCTGCCTTCCACAAAGAAAGAGATACAGTCTTTCATGACCAAAACAAATTCTATTACAGATCTATTCCAACCTTTACCCAGATGATCAAACACATTAACAATCTGTTAAAAAAGGCTCAAAAATTTTCTCCAGCAAAAGACACAGACAAGGCCTTCAAGGATATAAAAGATGTGATCTCTTCTTGTCCTTGCCAAACCTGATTTCCTAAATGATTTGATCATTGGCACTAATGCCACAAATAAAGCTCTTCCAACCATTCCAATGCAAAAGGATGATTCAAGGTTCAAAAAGCCTATAGCATTCATTAGTCAATGTCTCACCAGTGCTGAAATGGAGTAGTCCCTTATTGAGAAGCAATCATTTTCATTGGTCAAAGCTATAGAGAAATTTTTCCATTTTATCTACGAAGAGCATACTAAGGTAAAAGTCTTGATAACAGTTGTCAAATTTTTATTTTCGCAAATTTTTGGCTCATGTAAGTTGGCTTGTTGATTAGCTCAAAATCAAGATCACAAATTCAAAACACCCACATCTAACATAACCAAGGGTCAAAACTTAGATCAATATATTGAGCTCAATCTTGAGCCTAAAAATGATGAATATTTGTTCCATCTATTTGTTACTGTTCATAAAATTGTGGATGCTGTAGACCAACAATGATACATCACATTATTTATTATCTGCAAAATGAGTGTTCTTTTCACATCAAGGGTTATGAAAAAAGAAGGTTGAACTTAGACACATCAAAGTACATCATCCTCGAAACATTCTTTTCCATATATCAATAGATCGCATGCTCTTATTTTATTGTAGATAAAGAAACTTCCCAAAGAATGTTGAGTTCTTCACAATATGGCCATCCAAGCCTTCCACACTAATTGGCATTTTACAACGAAAGACACACCCCACAAGATTTTATAAATTGGTTTCTACTAGCATTCCATTTTTAATGACTCCTATCGGTTTGTGATTTCTTGTGATGCTCGTCAACCATCAGATGGGAGGGAAAAACATTTTGCAATGCCTTTAAACTCAATAATGCACAAGTGGGAGAGAAAAACTTTTTCCAATGCCTTTAAGACCTATTGTCCTAGATTTCGCTTTCGGAAAATGGGTGTTGGACATCATCGGTCGAATCAATCCTTCATCTTCAACAAGTCAAGTCATTATTCTTACAACTAGCAGGTAATTTATTTTCTGGAGACAAGCATCTCACTTTGGTTTGTCCCTTGGAAATATTCTTTGGTAATCGGCTTACCTTCATTTTTGGGAAGCTAATTGAATTTTGCAACCAATTTAGCATGAAAAACTCAACATCATCTATGCATTACCCCAAAAGAAATGTCCAAGTAAAATCAACAAACAAAATTTTGGTCAAAATCCTAAAGAAATCATTGAATGCAAGCCTCACCAATGGCACACTTTGTTCTCATATGCCTTATGTGTTGATCATACTATGACAAAAAATCAACACTAGAGAGACTCCTTCCCAACTGTTATATGGACTAGTTGGTATGCTTAATGAACTAAAGGTAGCCTCTCTTCGTCTTGCCTTCCAAAATAAAGAAATCAATTCATGTAACTTATGTTGATGTTTCTATAGTTTGCAGCATCGGGCAGACATTCTCCCACGGGGTCATGTTGTTAAAGAGTGGGACTAGGGCTAGTTCCCCATCCTAGAAACCCCTCCTTTTATGGCTTTTTCACATTTGGATTCCCCTTGATGGCATCTCGCTTCTCCTCGAAAATTAGAATTTTGCACTCCTACAAATGCCTCAAAATCAAGTCGGCCCCAAGCTGCCCATCTTCAAGTCAGCCCAATGTTGAAGAGACATGTCTTTTCACCCCATGCCAACCACTATAGATATAAGTGAATACCTCCTCATTTCGGCACATTCATTCACAACACATTCTCTCTCATCTTCTGATCGGTTCGTACACCTTCTAAGGCAGCTCTATCTTCCACACATGTGAAGGGTTCCTTGGTTGTTCTATTTTTCTTGCGTTGACTTTTATGCAACAGACTTTGACCAGCGTTGACCGAGGGCTTTCTGCGGTGATTTGACTACATTTTGACTTGGAAAGGTTCTGTTTGGGCAAGCCGCATCCATTGGCACACAAACCGAGGGATTTTTGGCATGTTGACCAGCATTGACCATAGGCTAGACTGTTGACGTTGACCACAGAACATTGACTCAGTTTGACTGGTTTTTCAACTATGTTTTGGGCTGAATTTGACCTGTTGAAGAGGCCAAGGTCCTAGCTAGTTGGACTGAATTGTTCGGAGGTTGTTTGACCACTGTTGACTGGACTGGTCAGGGCAAGTTCACAGCTGTTGACAGACTTCAGAATTGCAGATTTGACAGAGACAAATTTGGATCAGCTTGGGCTCCTTATTTTTGGCATTGTTTCTAGTTGGTCATCTTTCCTTGGATAGTCAAAAAATTGACTTTGACTTTTTCATCATTGTACAAATTGGATTTCCTCTCTCTACTGGGCATTTGATATTTATCAATAAGAAGGATTGGTTGGGTTTTCTCCCTTGTGGGGTTTTGCCCTAGCATTAGCCTAAATAACTGTGTTCATTGTCTTGGCTTGTCTTCGTGTGCATTGTTGTTGATGTTCTATCTACAGTTACCGTCAATAATGAGTTATTATTGAAGTTTAATGTGATTTCTATTGGAATCTAAAGTGATATTGTTACTGGGCTAATAAGATATTGAAGTAATTGTTGCAAGCATAGAACATACCATCAAACTTAACGTGGAATCAGAACCAAGGTGAAGACAAGCCCAAGGAACAAGTAAGCAATCACTTTTGGAATTCTTCTTGTTGTTGGATAAGGTCTATTGGGACAAGTCTCCATGGCTTCTACCTCCTACTTCAAGACAGAGGATAAGCTCAATGACAAATCAGACTATCATGCTTGGAAGATGACACTTGATCTGACCTTGGAGAAACATGAAATATTGGACCATGTGCAAAGGAAAGTGGTGGAGCCTCCTTCAAATGCACCTGCTGCTTCTAGAATGAAGTATAGAAAAGGTGAGGTCAAAGCTAAGAAAATCTTAATTGACTCCATTCAAAAGCATTTAGTTGCCTATATTTCTGATCTGGGAACTTTTAAGGAAATGTATGATAAGCTGGTTGGGATGTTCAAAATCAACAATGCAAATCAAATACTATTTCTTAAGAACAAGTTAAAGGATATTAAGATTGACAAAGGGGAGTCTATACAAGCCTATTTCATGAGAATAACTCAAGGAAGAATGATTTGCTATCTATTGGAGAAGTAACTGCTGACAGGGAACTCGCCCTTATTGCGCTTGGAGGTCTTACAAGTGTCATGGGAAACGTTTATCACCACCATTCTAAATAATAACAAGATACCTAGTTTTGATAAGCTATTGGCTAGATGCACTCAAGAGGAAATAAGGATGATGGAGAGAAATACGTCCTACAACGGAAATGAACTTGTTGTTGCTCAGATTTTACAGACACTGCGACAACGACTCAGGTCGGGGGTTGTCACTCTGATTCCCAACCTCTCTGTTCTATTATTCTCCCAACATCAGGCTATTGGGGTAGTCCCTACGGAAACGTGAAGATGAAAGACAAGTTGGCAACCAACCAATCCAGGAGACACGATTGAGTGGCCTTGCTACTTGATGGATTTAAGCAAATTTTAAGGATTAGATTGAATTCAAATATGAGACCAGTGCCTTATGGAGTCAACTCCTTACTTATTATCAATCATATGCCAAGTAACTGAATGGAAAATCGTTGCTTAAATGCTCAACTAGCCTATATGTTATGCAAATCCTAGGACCTAGGTGTGATGCAAGAGTCTTGGTTACTTTTATTTGTATCCCTATTCTAAGTAGACCTTTCGCTTAACTGTTCTGGAACTAGTCTTTAGAGTAGGTTGTGGGATGGAAGCCAATGGGAAGCAAGCAGAGGCTTGATTAACAATACCTCCCCCTGTGTTCCAACCACCCAGTGCCTCCAGCGCTGCAGATGTTGTGGCTCTAACGACTGCAAGGTCACCATGTTAACCACTAGAAAGGTGTTGAATCCCTCAAGTTAAATTGAGAAAGGGTGGCCCTAGATGTATATCAACCAAGCTTATACTTGGAGGTAAGTTGTTAATGCAACTAAACTCAGAAAGAAATGCAACATGGGTTAAATGATTTCTTATGATAAGATTGCTTAATGTTTTAGTACTTAATTTATGACTAACCTTTATCACAGGGGAAAGAAATTTATGGAAACAGTGAGCCACCAATATGAGAAAGTGTGACAAAATATGCCAAACAATTGCCAAATGCCAAATCAAGCTTATCAAATTGAAATTTTAGATTTGTTAGCCCTTTATGAAGTTATTATCAGATTTAATCACACTTGTTATGCAAAGATATTCAGTCAACAAATCAGCTAGATTTATGCTCAAGAAACAATGCCCAATTCACAAAATGAATAGCAAAGTTATACCATGAATTTCTTAGTGTATTTAGGCAACTTATATGTGAATTTTAGAGCATTCAAAGTTAAATTTAATCATTGTTATGAATGATATATGACCATTGTAGATAAACAGTGAAAATTAGAGGGTTTAGAGATTAAACCCTAGGCCCAAGACCTTGAAGATTTGCTTGTCCAGTTGCCAAAAATATTCCAAAAGACTTGCCACCTTAAAACACCAAAAAAATGTTCAAATATGCCTGCAAAACCCACCAATATTCAGTCCAAAAAATTCGCCCACAAAGATGGTAAAAAGGAAAATTAGGACCAAGAAAATGGCAAGAGGCAAGGGAGAAAGGCTTCATAGGCCTGTGGCTATGGTCAAGAGGCCCAGAAAACATCACGGCAATGGAGGAGGGGCCAATTAGGACCCACGACAAGCCCAAGAGGGTTGTCGCTAGTTTTAAGTGATGGTCGAGAGGTCTTTAAGGCTTGCGGCCTAGGGCTTTGGAGCCCTTAACGCCTACAGCTAAGCCACTAGGCTAAATGGAGGAGGCTCAAAGGAGGAGAGTTTAAAGGAAAGGGTATGAAGGGGTAGAGAGGGAGAGCATAGGGATTAGGAGGTCGGAAAAGGAGAGACCGAGGGTTAGAGCAGAGGGAGGAAGGTCTTTGAAGGCCACGAAAAAGCTAATAAGAGGAGGCCGAGGCCTTTAGGCCTCACGGCAAGGCCTCATAGCCCTGAAATGACCCATGACAAGGGTTAGAGAGGAGGCCGAGTGGCGTAGAGGCCACATCTAGGCTTGGGAAGGCGAGAAAAGGTTGGCATTGGGGCCTTATCGACTAGAAGGCTAGCCTTGAGGATGACACTGGGACTAGGAGCCCTAAAAAATTTGAAACCCTCACCCAAAAAGTTATTTTGCCTCAGATCTTCAAATTTACTGCAAATTCTTCAGTTGCTGGCCCTGCAAAAATTTGTAGAGGCTAGATCTTACCCTCAAGGGCCTAGATCTAGCTCCAATCCCGCAATTGTCCTTTGATCACACCTGCACAAATGAATTTACAAATGCCCAAAACCCCAATATATACAAAAATTCAAAAAAACTCAAACCCCAAAAAACCCAACTGCAAACAAGGGTTAGAAAATAAAATTATTTACAAAAAAATTCTATTATACAAATATATTTACAAAATATACATGTGTACAATGCTTAAAAGAATTTTTGAGGATAAAACTTTTGTAGATTTTGACAATGGCTAGATGTATTTCACAACATAAATTCCAAACCACAGCGTTAGCGAAGTTAGAAAACCATAAAAAATATTTAGGATCCAAACACAATCAGCCTATGCCCACAATTTGTCAACTGGGAGCCCAAGGGTTGGGGAACCTGCAAACACTATATATTTTCTCAAGAATAAACCGTTAGTACAACAATGAATAGGATCACCTAAGATAAGCCCAAAACTTATCAATAGAATGTTCCTATCATCTACAATGAAAATACTGATTTAATAAAATTTCAAAGCACATTATAGGAATGTCTGTACCCAGTGTTATCCACCACTTCGTGGGTGATATGTTGATTTGTGGTAGCAACGGATGTACTTTAGTCTCAAACTTTGTGGACAGCCTTCGACATAAGCATTCCAGATAACCCAAAAAAATTTTTGGGAAATTCCACATGGAAACAGTTTTATTTGATAAATTAATTATTTTTAATGAGGACCCTAAGTCTAACTTAGGAAATTAAAATAATTAATGGGTATTAATCTAAACTATGGGTGTAAATTCTAGAAAAAGCAAATCAAGTCAAAATGTAATCTTAGTCGTTGATTGGAGATCTAATATCGGTCGTTCAAGTCCCAACAAGAAGACTATAAAGGAAGGCTTGAGGGTCATTTGGAAAATACACCAAGAGATCAAGAGATCGAATTTCTTGAAGGAGCAGTGCTCAGAAGAAAACTTGGATCGAAAGATTCTCACACAATTGAGGGGCAGAGACAGTTTTGGTCGGAGGATCTTCTCTAGGCAAGGAATACTCAACAGAAAGGCAAAGGAAGCAGCGCAGTCCCTAGAGAGGGTGACGTAGTACCCAAAGAGGGTGATGCAGGGCCACGCAGACCACACGCAAAGGCAACGCACCGTTTCCTAGCAGAAGTCTGAATTCAGCTGGGAGATCGAGATTCTATGCCGGGAGGGTTGGAATCGAGGTTCCTGAGGACTGAAAGATCACGCAGAGGAGGTGAGGCAGTTCCAGAGCAGTCCCCACGCAGGCCTACGCAACTACTGCACATAGGGTGTTAGGGTTTCATCAGTTCAGCTACCGAATCAGCCGGAACTTGCATAGTGAGGTAATCTCACTACTTTTCTCTGTCAGTATTATCTATAACTGAATTGTCTGGTGAGACATTCAAAGATGTATTCAGATATAACTGCTGTTTAATAATAAAAAGCCTCAGATTTGTTGCATTGGTTTTCCCGCATTAGCTTTTTTTGGGGGATATTTGTCCAAAAACAACGGTGTCCTGTGTGATGTTTTTCTTTTGCTCAGTTTCTTGTTTCTGCATCTAAATTTAATTAAGTGAAGGTTGCTTCAGTAATTACTTCAATGTTTACAGAAGAAATATACAAATAACTTGTTTATATCTAATAACAAGTAGGAGAAGTTAATTCAGTTTGCTGCAGTAGGATTCTAGTTATAGAACTTGGAATTCTCACATGATATCCCTAGGAGAATTTTTTCTCCACGATGGACCTCAGCCAACAGCCAGCAGCCCTCAACTAGCTCGTTGTGCCATTTCTCTGCCACTTAAGTTATCCATCTGGCCCCTCACCCATCTGTATTGATCGTATGTTTGAAGGTGGGCCTCCCGAATCTAAAGGTATGTCTTGTCATTTGGTAATTGAGTATTTGGTAATTGAGGGGGCTTAGTTTATGCTCCTGTCCCCTTGATCTCTTTTGGATGCTCCCCTTGGATCTGAGTCCCATGGGATCTCCTTTATTGACCATTTCTGGAGTGGTACTACTTGGGAAACCCCAACTTTGGTTGCGTGGTCCTGCCCCCTTATCCGCATATATTACTCCCCTTCCACTCAATATACCCCCATTCATCATTTCTTCCACCTGGTTCCACATTGCCTCTCTAGGTCCACATAGGGTCGGCCTCCCTATCCCCTTGCCCCCACCTTGGGTCAGGCTTGGAACAATGCCCCAGAGGTTGAAACAGCTAAAAAAACAAAAGTAAAAGCATAAATGGCCACATTCAATAGGAAATTGTACCACAAAATGCAAAAGATGGTTGGGACAAAATAATTAGCGCGTGGGCAAAAGCTAATACATGAGCTCTAAGCCATACCCATGGTCATCACCCTGGTTCCATAGGCCCTAGATGAGCCTCCTTTGTCATTCAGGAACCCATGATTGTCCCAACCCCTAGAGGGCAATGAACCGTCGTACCTAAAAGGGGGTAATCACTACTATATCCTACACGTCATGATGTTGTCCTCTGAGCCCTAAGCAGTTAATCAAAAAAAAATCATAAGAGGCAAAAGGCATGTAAAGAAGGGCGGAAAAATCAAGGTCAGCACATCCCATGTACCACGATCTCTCCCTCCTACACATTATACACTCAAGTGTGGGCTCCTCTTTCTCTATGCCACCCTTGTGCCCCGATATTTGGGGCCCAGGATTGCCCCACTCATTCCCTATTCCATTTCACCTCTTTGTCACATGGCACAGCCTTTCGAGGGAAGTACCTTGGACATAATATTCCCTTTAAAGGTAGAAACCAGCTAATAAGGTACCTAGCTAACCCCCTTTAGAGCTTGCAGACATTAGCATGTTGAGATTTTGGGGTAGCATCGTGTGTGCTCTAGCTCTGAAACTTTGTGGAGGGGCTGGAACACATGAGATCTCCAAGACCCAAAAAGCGTTTGGAGAAATTCCATCTAGTGTAATAGTTATTCAAATAATTAATTTTTTAAATAAGGGCCCAAAGTCTAACTTAGGGAAATGAAAAACTTAAGGTGAATTAATTTACATGTGATGAGAATGTTCTAAGTGACGTGGATCAAGCATTCTTTTAATCTGAGCCATCGATTAGAGATTAGATCACGGTCGTTGGTTTTCTAACGAGAAAAGTATAAAGGAAAGGCTTGGGGTCAATTGAAGAACACACACAACGGATGCAGTGAATCTAAGTCGAAATTCTGGGGCAGGGTTTGCTGAGGATTCCGAAGTGAGTTTGCAATGCAATGAGAGGTAGAGATCGTCAAGGGATGATCTGATCCAAGGCCGAGAATACAGCAGCAAAGAGGCAACATCGTACCAAGCATCGCAAAGGCTAACAGGAGGGACGCAGACCCTTCTGGGTGACGCAAAGGCAGCACAGAAGCATTCAAAGTGACATAGGGGCAACTTGTGTTGCACAGAGGCTGCGCTGGGCTAGAGAGGCTGACGCAATTGCAAGAAGAGTTGTGTTGGGGTTCTAGTGGGCCAGAAAGGGCTAGTTATCTGTAATTCCCAATTGAGGGTGTGATTCAGCCATATTTTCTCTCTTTGAGTGATAAGGTTTAGCTACCGTGTATTTTCTCTGTTCGGCAAACCGTTTCTGGTGCCCAGAATGTGGTATTCACATTCTGCAGAATCATAAAACCCTCTACAGTTGTTGCACTGGTTTTCCCACATTGGATTTTTTTGGGGACATTTGTCCGAAAAATCTATGTCGTTTCTCATATGTGCGTGATGTTCAGTAAATGATCTGTATATGTGTAGGTTGTTATTTGTGTTTACTTCGAAGTTTTTCTGAATATTCAATTTAATAACTTGTCCAATAAATCAAGTAGGAGAAGTAAATCAGTAGTTAGCAGTAGGGTTTTTGTACTAAGGATTCCGAAATTTTAACATAGCACATGCTAAAGCCCACTATGGAAGGGCATGCCTGTTGGGAATCACGATTTTCATTAGACCAAAACCTGCAGGTGTTAGTGAACGATCGCATCGCCAGACATAAGGATCCACGAGAGGCAATTAGTCCATGTCGTGAAACACACGAGAAGCATTGGTTTCCAATGTCCAACAATCTCCCCACCAACGCAACTCGGGTGTGTATCCAACTCGTGACCCACGCTCTAATACCCCTTGTTGGGAATCACGATTGTCGTTAGACCAAAACCCGCAGGTGTTAGTGAACGATCGCATCGCCAAAGATAAGGATCCATGAGAGGCGGTTAGTCCATGTCGCGAAACACACGGGGAGCGTTGTTTTCCAATGTCCAACAATGCCATTATGAAGTGTCCACTTGTTGTCCATGGTTTGTAAGCTCTTTTACACGATTACTTTAATGACTTATTGTACTGAAGGGCTAGGGGACACATTGAATCTTAGACAAGATTGCAGATGGTGTCCATTTGGGTTTGGTCTCCCTATACGAGGTCCTAACCTCCCAGAAGGCTACATTGGCACAAATAGGGTGAGTGTAGAGAGCCATGCGCCTCCACAACAGCAGACAGCACTCCATGTATCCCCATAGATGTTCAAATATTACTAGAGATCCACCTTTGGGACAAGGAAGATGCACTTGGTACATTATGCCCACTTGGCCCTACAGGGGCACCTATTATTAATCAAATATATAGAAAAGATAATAATCATAAATTATGATAATTTATTAGTAATTAGTACTAAAGAGGCATGTCTACGGGACATGACCTTCTGTGAAAAGGCACATCCTTAGGTATATAAGCGAGACTCATTTGTAACATTTAACCAATCATTCTTCATACATTTTTATAGAATAATATTTGTATCCTCAATGGATATTTTCATATTCCAATTCTTTTGGAAAATTTGACTTTCGATACGAACTTTGTTCGTTCCATTCGGCATCAGAGAAGTTCGATTTTCTGGCCGCTCACCGCTGCACAGAGCCAATCTGATCCAAGTCTATGACTGTTGAAATTTGTCAACCTTGTTGTCATCATAGTTGAAGCGTTTCGCTACACATTGGGAGATTCTCCATTTTTGCCAATAGGCCCTTGGCCATTAAAAAAAGGTATAAAATAAAAAATAAAAATAAAAAAAAATGGAAAAAAAATAATAATAAAAGAAAACAGAGAAAAATATATATATATATATATATAAAACAGTCAACAAAAAAAAAACATATTGAAAAGGAAAAGAAAAATATTAATTAAAAAAAATAATAATAATACTTGGAAGAAAAGATATTATAAAAAATAAAGAGTGACGCAAGCGGCAACCCACTATATAGACACTGATTACTGGAATCTTTGGAAGTCGCCACAAGTCAAGCAATCCCCTCAATCGACCGCATCCACACCTTATCGTTGTGCTCAATACCCGCGCCACCATCACGCGTTGTCTGCATCCATTAACCTGTCTGTTCCGTATTACTTATTCTTAAGTTCACCAACCGTCATGACTTTTCTGTGTGGCATATTCCCTCATCCCCCATTGTTGAACGCAAGCCAACCATTGCCTGTCAACAGTCCCTACTGCAACTGTCTCCTTCATCGTCCACACCTTCACAACAACAACGGCTTTTGCTTCGTTGCTCGACCTTTGAATAGCCAGTTGCTGCCTCCTCCGCCACTGTTGTCATCGCCCTTTGCCGAATCGAGCCTTTTGACCCTGCCTCGGTTTACCGCCATCCATTCCTTTGAATGTGTTCTTCGCCGCCACCACCAAGGAATTTCACCATCCCTTCTTCCCAACTCTGCCTACCATGTCCTCCTGTCGACCATCCCCGACTTCTCATCAAACATGCTGCCAGTCTCGCGACAATCCCCCTCTGTCGTTCACTGTCGTCCCTGTAACATCGTTGCCTTGTTCTTCTGTGAATTGTATTCATTGAACCATCATTCATCATACCCTCCAAGCCGCATAGCTAACCGCATCGTTCTTGCATAACTAACCATCGCCCTCCCGCAACGCTGATAGACCACACCCCTACACCGCTAGCCACGTCAGAGTCATTGCTTATGTCAACTGCGACCACTGTTTCATTTCTGGCATCGACTCTCACTCCATGCATGTCATTTGCAATCCGTTGTTTGTGATTCCTCCGTGCCTATTGCCACTCCACCCTATTGCTTATCGCTATACACAATCGACCTCTGCAATCAAGCCACACATCGACCGCTATTCAAAGTTGTTCGCCTTTCCACAGTCAAACGGCGTGACAAATTCGTGCCTAACCAATTTGTCCGATTTGTTTCATTCTTAACTTATATGACTATATAATTTATATGTCATAAAGTTATAAAATTAAGAGGTTCGATATAGAACATAGTTACAATTTAATTATGTAATTTAATTAAATTAATTAATTAATAAATAAAAGAGCACCATACAAAGATATTAAAAATATTAAAAGAAAAAGGGGTATTACAAAAGGAATAATTAACTCCTGAAATTCAATTTAAAAGTTTTGAAGGATTAAAAGGGTTATTTTTCAAACATAAACCCTACTGTAAATTTTCAGATTTACTTTCTCCTACTTACATTAAGTTATTAATGTGAAATATTCAGCATGAACATCGAAGTAAATACATCAACAGCCTACACATACGAATCTAAATTGAATACTTGCACAATGACGAAATGACACACAAGGATTTTCTGGACAACTGTCCCCGACAAAACCCAATGTGGGAAAGCTGGTCTTCTCGCTCCTGGAGGTTTTATTATTAAGTAGAATCTAAGTACAACAAATCTGGGCACCAACTGGTTAACCCGACAGAGAAATAAAATTGCAGCTATACCTCTGTTCTGGAGACAGAAAAACTGACTGATTCACACCCTCAAATGATATTTACAGAACTCAACCCTTTTCAGTCTTCAAAAACCCCAACGCTGCTCTGAAGCCCTCTACGTCAGCTCTGCTAGTCTGCATCAGCCCCTGCGCTGCTCAAGAAGGGCTTGTGTCACCCCAGACTGGGTTACGTTGCCCCTACACTGCCCTGGTTGGGCCTGCGTCAGCCCTGCTGGCCTCTTGTTCCCTCTACGCTGCCCTCTCTGGGCCTGCATCACCCCTGCGTAGCCCCTAAAGCCTCTACGTTGCCCCTGCTGGGTTGTGGCTACTCTGCGTAGCTGCTACCCTCTCTGTGTTGCTCAGTATGTTGCTTCTCTGCCTTTTGTTGCACTCTTGGCCTAGGATCAAACCAACCCTCTCACCAATACTACCCCTCACTGCAGCTGAAACACTTCTAAAATTCTTAGCAAACCACGCCCTAAAATTGCAACTTAGTCTCAGTGCTCTACCACTATGTGTGTTCTCCAACTGACCCCAAGCCCTCTTCTTATACTTTTCTCGTTGAAACATCAATGGCAGTGACCTAATCTTGAATCGACGGATAAGATTAGAAGACGTTTGATCCATGTGAATCAAGTCACTTTCATCACATGTTTAATTTAATTAACTTTAATTCTTAGGGTCCCTAATTAAAAAGATTAATTAATTAAATATCTCTTAAACAGGATGGAATTTCTTAAATCGCTTTCTGGGTCTTGGATATCTCATGTACTCTAGTCCCTCCACCAAGTTTGGGAGTTAGAGCACACACCTGATGCTGCCCCAACACCCCAAAATCTCAGCACTCCTTCTTAGCAAGGAATGTGCTCTAGCAACAATACTTCACCCCGAAGTTCTACACTGATCGCTGATGTGGTTCTCTACATTGATGCTTGGCCTGCTACACCTCATCAATGCGATGTTGCTGCTCTCCCGTACTGTTGCCCATGACGCTGCCACCGACACTGCTACATTTGTACTGCAGCTCCCTCTCAAATCTACTACATCGTGCTACCAACTGATGCACTGCAACTCAGTTGCTACGAATAAGCAACTAAAGTACTCCTGCCCAATCTTTGACAGACAAGTCAGTTGGGCCGCATCACATCACTGAAGCTCCATAGGTTGTCATGTGGAGGTTGTTACAGCTCTGTACTCTCGTAAGTAGACCTCCCCTTCGTTGCCTCTGCATTGAATTCCCCTACGCTACGTTGTCCTCTTGAAGCCTCTGCGTTGTTGCAGCTCTGCACTGCGTAAGAAAGCCTACTCTGCGTTGTTGAAGTCACATCAGCGCCTTTGCGCCATTATTGTTGCATCTGCACTGCGGTGCTCCCTCTCAGCATCCAACTCTGCCTCTGCTCCATCTGTCATTCTCTGCACCCACTGATCCACTTGCCCTGCTACCGTCTTAAGGCTCCCGTAGCTCGCATGTGATCCAAGAGTTGGGCTACTCAAGGATCCTGCCTACACTCTGTAGCTGCTCCACAAATCCATGTCACCCCACTTTCGTGGTTCATGAGCGCTCATGGCTACTTCATCTTCGGAGCCATCGTCCAGCACAGCAGCCTTAGAGCTAGAAGCTTCCTTGTCCTTCTTCTTCTAAGGACAATTGCTGGCGAAATGTCTTAGTTCGTCGCATTGGAAACACTTGATCTTCGACAGACCCCGCTTCTTTCTCCCTTGCTGCCTCTTTGATGCCAAGGCTACATCTTCCTCTTCTACCTTCTTCACTTTACTCGAACCAGTCTTGTAATGTTTCTTCGTCATCCGACGGATTTCCTCTAGTCGGAGGATAGTCCACATGTTGTCCCAGTTGGGAAGGTCCGCTCTGCCCCAAGAGACTTTGGACAAAAGTATCCTAGTCCTCTGTCACTGAATTGAGAGCAGTCTTCACCATGACATGGTCATCTACATTGACTCCCATGCCAGTGAACTGATCACGGCTCGATTGTAGTCTGGATAGAAAAGGATCGATCTCCTCTCCCTTCGCCGTCATGAATAACCTCAATTGCTTCTCCAAAAGAATCTTCCTTTGGACGGATCTTCCTTCATATAGTGTGGTTAGAGCCACCCATATCTCATGAGTCGTTGCCTTCTCGGCAATGTGTGGGACCACATGATCTTTGACCCTGTCCATAATGAAGCGCTTGTCGTGTGTCGCAACTTCCTCATGCTTCTTTAGGAGAAGAGCATCGGTTGGCATGGCCAAGACTTTCTCTGCATGCTCCCTCAAGCCATATGCCTCCATGACTACTAGGATTCTGGCCTTCCAAATTGCAAAGTTTGGCAGATCGTCCAACCTATCCTGATCACATAGCCCATGAGGTGCCATCTGCTCAGAAAATGTGTCGAAATGAATCCTCCTATCTGTTGAATTTTCTTGAGTGTTGGGGTAGCAACGAATGTGCTCTAGCTCCCAAAATTTGTGGAGGGACTAGAGTACATGAGATCTCAAAGACCCAGAAAGGGATTTGGGAAATTTCATCCAGTTTGAGAGATAATTAATTAATTAATAATTTTAATATGGACCCTAAGTCTAACTTAAGAAAATTAAATTATTAAAGGTAATTAATTAAAACATGTGATGAAATTGTCTTAAGTCACACGGATCAAACTTTCTTTTAATCTTAGCCACTGATTCAAGATCTGATCATGGTCGTTGGTTTCCCAACGAGAAAAGTATAAAGGAAAGGCTTGGGGTCATTTGGAAGACACACACGGAGGTAGAGCACAGAGACTAAGCTGAAGTTCTAGGGCAAGGTTTGCTAAGAACTTTCAGAAGTGTTTCAGCTGCAGAGAGGGGTAGTTTAAGCAAAGGGGATGATCTGATCCCAGTGCCTAGAATCAGCAAGAGGCGAAGAGCAGCTTCCAGAGGCAGCGCAGAGAAGCAGAGGCAGCAGCAGCAGAGAGGGCAGCAGCTGCGCAGCACAGAGGCAACTTCAGCTACGCAGTCCCTCCTAGGGCAGTGTTGCATAGCAGGAGACCTATTTGCGTTATGCAAAGACCCCCAGGGGCAGCGTAGGGTCTGCGTCACCCATTCTGAAGTTACGCAGCCCTCTCCAGGCCCGCGCAGAGGCTGAAGAAACTGAGGCAGGAGCTTCAGGGGCAGCGCTAGGGTTTCTCGGGCCAGAGTCTTGTAAATCTCGTTTGAGGGTGTGGATCAGTCAACGTTTTGACTTCAAAACAGCAGGTTAGCTGCAGATCTATATATTTCTCTGTCGGGTTAACCAATGTGGTGCCCAGATTTGTTGTATTCAGAAAACTACTTAATAATAAACGCCCTCCAACAGTCAGAAGACCGGTTTTCCCGCATTTGGTTTTTCTAGGGACTATTGTCCAGAAAATATTGTGTCACTTTGACTATGTGTGCATGTACCTTTCTGTTTTAGATTTGAATCGGTGAAAGTCTATTATGTGTTTACTTCGATGTAAATCTGAAGATTTCAGCATTAATAACTTGTTAAGTAGGAGAAGCATAACCAGATCTAACAGTAGATTTTTGCATAAACTAACATTCAAAAATTTTCACATGGTATCAGAGCGATTGCAGATCTAGTAGGGTACCAGCAGAAGACTAAAGAATCTTGCTGCAAAAAGCAATAGAGAGAGCAGCAACAGCAGAAAGCCAGATCTGAAGGGACAGCGCAATTTTAGAGGGAGCAGAGCCACGCAGAGGTCAGGGTGACGCAATCCTACGTTGTCTCCACGAAGGCCCAAGTACTTACTGCACAGAGGCAGCATTGGGACTGTCTGCTCACGCAGAGGCCAGCTAGGGTGACGCAGATCTAAAGTTGTCTGATTTAGAAGTGCCGAATACAGAGCTGCAGAACTTCAGAGGGTATTGGTGGGGTTAAATTTATGAAGATTCAAAATTTAGCCTAAGCACTAGTGACAAAGCGCGGGAGGAGATCAGCTTCTCAAAGGGTTTCTAGCCTAAGAAATTTGTAGATCGATCAGTGGATCGAAGAGAGTTGTTTCGTTGTTGATTTGACGGATTTACAAGAGAGGAAATCAGTTGTCAGAGGGAGCAGAGGGTGTCTGTTTTGCCAAGGACCTTAGATCCAGATCTCTGATTCTCTAGCATAGAGAGGAGGAGCTCTGACAGATTTACTAAGTAAATGGCACCTCAAGGACTACGTGATCAGGATAGGTTGGACGACCTGTCCAACTTTGTAGTCTGGAAGACCAGAATCCTGGTAGTCTTGGAGGCATATTGTCTAAGGGACCATGCAGAATAGGTCTCGGCCACGTCAACCGATGCAAATCTCTTGAAGAAGCATGAAGAAGTTGCAGCACATGCCAAGCCACTCATAATGGATGGGGTTAAGGACCATATTGTTCCTCATATAGCTGAGAAGAAACCAACTAATGAGATTTGGAAGGCCTTAACAGCCCTATATGAGGGGAAGTCCGTCCAGAGGAAGATGCTTCTGGAAAATCAGTGGCGGTCATTCATGATGACCAAGGGCGAAGAGATGGAACACTTCCTCTTCAGATTACAAACGATCAGAGATTAGCTGATTGCCACGAGAGCAAAGGTGGAGGATGATGTGATGGTAAGGACTACACTCAATGCGGTCACAGATGAGTGGGAAACCTTTGTCGAAAGTGTCTTGGGAAGAGCGGACCTTCCCGACTGGAACAACTTGTGGGTAATCTTACGTCAAGAAGAACTCTGCAGATTCACCAAGAAGCAGTACAGCACAAGATCTAGTAAGGTGAAGAAGGAAGATGAAGATGATGCAACCTTGGCATCAAAGAGGCAGCAAGGGAAGAAGAAGCGTGATCTTTCAAAGCTCAAATGTTTCCAGTGCGGCGAAATAGATCATTTCGCCAGCAATTGTCCACAGAAGAAGAAGGACAAGGAAGCTTATACTTCCAAGAATATTGTGGCAGACGATGGTTTAGAAGACGATGCAGCCATGAGTGCTCATGAACCACGGAAGTGGGGCGACATGGATCTGTAGAGCAGCTATAGAATGAGGGTGGGATCCTTGAGCAGCTCATCTCTTGGATCACATTCGAGCTACGGGAGCCTTAAGACAGTAGCGGGACAAGTGGAGTAGTTGGTGCATAGAATCACGGATGAAGCAGAGGCATATCTAAAGGATGAAGGGAGCAGCGCAGTGCTGATGCAGCAACAGCATAGGGGCTGATGTGACTTCAGCAACGCAGAGCAGAGATGCAGCAGCGTGGAAGCTTCAAGAGGACAGTACAGCGCAGCAACAGCATGAGAGATTTCAGCGCAAGGGGCTGATGTGACTTCAGCAGTGCAGAGGGAGTTTGCTTACGTAGTGCAAAGCTGTTGATGTGCATCATCCTTGATATGACAGCACAAATCAGCAGCCGATGGAGCTTCAGCTATGAGGATGCAGCCCAATTGAATTGTTTGTCAAAGATTGGGTAGGAGATTCACTTGTTTCTCTCAACAACTGAAAATGGAGTGCAACAGAAGGCAGCACGGATGCAGCAGATTGAGAGGGAGTTGCAGTACAGATGTAGAAATGGCGGTGGCAGCGTCATGGGCAACAGTACAGAATGGCAATAGCAGCACAATGATGAAGGGCAGCGGGTCCAACATCATTGTAGAGACCCACACCAGAGATCAATGCAGAGCTTCAGGGTGAAGCAGAGTTTGTACTAGAGCACATTGCTCGCTAAGGGGGAGTGTTGAGTTTTCTTGAGTGTTTGGGTAGCATCGGATGTGCTTTAGCTCCCAAAATTTGTGGAGGGACTAAAGTACATGAGATCTCCAAGACCCAAAAAGCGATTTGGGAAATTTCATCCAGTTTGGGAGATAATTAATTAATTAATAATTTTAATTATGGACCCTAAGTCTAACTTAGGAAAATTAAATTATTAAAGGTAATTAATTAAAATATCTGATGAAATTGTCTTAAGTCACACGGATCAAGCTTTCTTTTAATCTTAGCCATTGATTCAAGATCTGATCATGGTCGTTGGTTTCCCAACGAGAAAAGTCTAAAGGAAAGGCTTAGGGTCGTTTGAAAGACACATAAGGAGACAAAGCACTAAGACTAAGCTGAAGTTCTAAGGCAGGGTTTTCTAAGAACTTTCAGAAGTGTTTCAGCTGCAAAGAGGGGTAGTTTAGGCAAAGGGGATGATCTGATCCCAGTGCCTAGAATCAACAAGAGGCAGAGAGCAGCTTCCAGAGGCAACGCAAAGAAGCAGAGGTAGCAGCAGCAGAGAGGGCAGCAGTTGCGTAGCGCAAAGGCAGCTTCAGCTACATAGTCCCTCCTAAGGCAGCGTTGGGCAGCAGGAGACCCATCTGCGTTATGTAGAGACACCCAAGGGCAACGTAGGGTCTGCATCACCCATTCTAGGGTTACACAGCCCTCTCCAGGCCAGTGCAGAGGCTGAAGAGATTGACGCAGGGGCTTCAGGGGCAGCGCTGGGGTTTCTAGGGCGAGAATTTGGCTGATCTTGTAAATCGCGTTTGAGGGTGTGCATCAGTCAACGTTTTGGCTTCCGAACAACAAGTTAGCTGCAGATTTATATTTTTCTCTGTAGGGTTAACCAGTGTGGTGCCAAGATTTTTTGTATTCACAAAACCACTTAATAAGTTAATAATAAACACCCTCCAACAGCCAGAAGATCGTTTTTCCCGCATTGGGTTTTTCTTGGGGCTACTGTCTAGAAAATCTTGTGTCACTTTTTCTACGTGTGCATGTACTTTTTCTGTTTTAGATCTGAATTGGTGAAAGTCTGTTATGTGTTTACTTCAATGTTAATCTGAAGATTTCAACATTGATAACTTGTTAAGTAGGAGAAGTATAACCAAATATAACAGTAGATTTCTGCATAAAGTAATATTTAGAAATTTTCACACTCTCTTTGCTAGAGACTCAAATCTAGGGTCCTTGGTGAAACAGGAACCCTTTGCTGCCTCTAACAACTGACTCCCTCTCTCTGAAGTCTGCCAAACAAAACGAATCAGCTCTCTTCGATCCTCTGATCGATCTTCATACTTCTTTGGCCTAGACATACATCGTCAACCTACACATACAGATCTAAACTGAATACATGCACAATCACACAGTGACACACAAGGATTTTCTAGACAACTATCCCCGGAAAAACCCAATGCGGGAAAACCAGTCTTCTAGCTGCTAGAGGGTTTTATTATTAAGTAGAATCTAAGTACAACAAATCTGGGTACGAACTGGTTAACCCTACAGAGAAATAAAACTGCAGCTAAACCTCTGTTCTGGAGACAAAAAAACTGACTGATTCACACCCTCAAACGGGATTTACAAAACTCAACCCTTTTCAATCTTCAAAAACCCCAGCGCTGCTCTGAAGCCCTCTACGTCAGCTCTGCTAGTCTGCGTTAACCCCTGCGCTACTCAGGAAGGGCCTGCGTCACCCCATACTGGGTTACGTTGCCTTGGCTGGGCCTGCGTCAACCCTACTGGCCTCTTGCTGCCCCTGAGCTGCCCTTTTTGAGCCTGCGTCAGCCCTGCGTAGCCGCTGAAGCCTCTACGCTGCCCCTGCTGGGTTGTGGCTGCTTTGTCTGCACTCTCTACACTACTAAGTTTTCTACTTCTCTGCCTCTTGTTGCACTCTTGGCCTGGGATCAATCCATCCCTCTCGTTGATATTACCCCTCGCTACAGCTGCAACACTTCTGAAATTCTGAGCAAGCCACACCCTAGAATTTCAGCTTAGTGTCAATGCTCTGCCACTGTGTGTGTTCGTAGCAGAAAAAGAGATCAAGCCTTTCATCAACAAGCTTTGAGGACAAAGCTTTTTGAGGAGGAAGGCAATGTTATGAATAAAATATATAGAAAAGATAATAATCATAAATAATGATAATTAATTAGTAATTAGTATTAAAGAGGCATGTCTAATGGGACATGACTTTCCGTGAAGAGGCACCTACCTAGGTATATAAGCGGGCCTCATTTGTAACATTCAATCAATCATTCTTCATACGTTTTTATATAATAATATTTGTATCCTCAACGGATATTTTCATATTACAAGTTTTCTGGAGTATTTGACTTTAGGTACGAACTTTGTTCGTTCCAGCACCACACACTTGGAAGGTGTCTCAGGACTTGTACGATGACATGGCAACATTCATTCTGTCATTTGAGTCCTTACAAATGATGTACAGGCATCTTCGACTCATATAGAGACTCGTGGGGTCATTGGTGTGCCTACACACCCACTGGGAGCACCAAAGGTCTACTACTGTTTAGAGAACAAGGGGCCACCCCCTTGTCCATCACCTTTTCAGGATTTTATTCATCATCATAACACATATGGGTCTCATCAATCCTCTTGGAAGGCCCCACGACATGCATGGATTATTATTTGACGTCTTGAGAGGCTTATTATTTTATTTATGAGCTAGTTTGATGGGCTTGTCACCAAAAGTTCGACCATTTGCACATTATTTTATTTTTAGGGGCTAATGTAGGCCCATTAGCTAAATCGAACTCCTAATTGGTGTATATATAGGAGTTAGTTGGATTCATTTGTATCATCACTTGACTTGGGATCTCTATATCTTTAGAGAACATCGCAGTTTTCCTTGGAGGACATTTTTTGGATGATTGATGATTTTTGATGTATGGATTGGGTTCTTTCTATCTTGGAGCTTATTAATTGCAAATTGGATGCTAGTTGGATATACTCTCTAATATTGTAAGCATAGTTTTAAAACCAGCCCGATTCGAATCGAACCAGGCCTGGTTGACCGAGCCGAAAGGCCTACCGCTCCGACCAGGTAGATGAAACGGCCAGTCGACTGGTTTGTTACCGAGCCGGCCGGTTTTTTCACCAACTCGGCCGGCTCAGTAACAAACTGGCCGAGCAGGCCTGGTCCGAGTTAAATCGGCCTAGTCAATCCAGCCGGCTGGTGGGCCCAAAAAATTGAAAAAAACAGACTTAAAACTCAAATTAATTCTGCTGTTAGGTTTTTTTTAGGTTTTCTAACCCCTCCCCCATCCTATTTAACTAACCCAACCCCTCTCAATACCTCACATCTTTCTCATTCAATTTGCTTGAGCATTTGTGAGGGTTTTCTGAAGAGTTGTGGAGTTGGTTTTTGGAGCAGCTTCAAGGTAATGTTAAATTCTTAAAGTAAAAGTGACATTCTCCTTAATCTTCATTTTCATCCTTTTACTTAAATTTTTAACATTACCATGAAATGACTCGGGATGTTTGAGAGTGGTTCCAACCTCATTGGATTTCATATGGAGAAAGTAGAATTTTAGATCTCATTCAAAATCCAGCAGACTTATTAGTTTTTCAGGATTTCAGGATTGGGTTATTGCAATGTTTCCATCGAATTTTGTCATGTACTAGGGTATGGAACTCGTATTTAATCAAGAGCACCAATCCCTCTATGTACCTTAATGACATGATGTTAGTGACATTGGTTATGTTTTTTGTTTTGATCTCTATATCATCATCCTGTATTGGACAGTGCACTAGGTGCAATTTTGATATAATGGATATATTCATGAGCCTACTTTGATCATATGTTGTTTTTTGTGACTTATCTATATTGTAATGCTTTGTGTTTGGAAACATGAATAAAAATCTTTAAATTTATGTTTTTGTACAAAAAAATTAATATTTAATGTATTTTTTACAAAACCGAGTCATTGAAACCGAGTCGACCGAGTCATTACCGATTCGGAGTCCGAGTCGGAGTCGACCCTCGGCCTGGTAGCTGACCAATTCCGTTTTTTAAAACTATGATTGTAAGTGCAAATTTAACGCTAATTTTTCTTGTTGCTGCATACATTGGAACTTCGCTATAATTTGGGCTAATGACTACATCTATTTAATGTAGAATTATGTGTCTATTTAGTTTATTCTATGTATGGGCCATTGTTAGATGAATGAAATGTCCTAGAGATCATGTTATCTTGATAAGCGTGCGCCATTTGTATGAAGTATGAATGCTTAAGAGTCACTTTTCTTCTCTTTCCTCTAACATTCGACGAAGTTGACTTTTGGAGCCTCCTTGAACAAGAAACTAAATCCATCTTCATCATTCTCCTTGACTCCATATCCCCAAGGAAATCAGGCACTGGTCGCTCAAGAAGAGTGATCATTTTAACCCTTTTTTTCACATTTTCCCCTTTTTTTCCTAGTTCTAGCCTCATTAGGTCAACTAGGGCATCAATTTCCTGGGAAACTGACCACATGAAAACTTCGATCTCCTAAGTACAACAGCGCTGGTGGGTTCCTTGCTTCTCCTCGGAATTTAAAGCAAATCCGACGGTGGAATCTTCGGATACCCCAAGCCCTAGCTCTTGGGTCAAGTTTTGCCTAGGTGTTCCCAAGGCTAGTAGCTAGTAGGATAAATTCAACATCTTTGGGTGAAAATTTATGATTGATCCTTCATCATCACCTTGGCTAGGTTAAGAACATCATTGGTTCCCAAAATGCACTTGGGTTGGGTCGACTTGGCCTCGTGTGGTCCCATTCTTCACCAAAGCCTATCTATCAAGGACTACTCGAGAATCCAAGTTCCCAATGGATTTTAGGGATTGAGAACCTCCCTTATAGGTCATATTCTTCTACCTCAACCCCCCAATACAAATCCCCTCTTCCTAGAAAATCAAGTCCCTTGCTTGAAAGGAAAGCAAGTTCCACTCTTCACTCTATCCTTGGGAAAGGGGCTTTAAGGTCACTTCACACCCATTCATTGATCTATCATTTATAATTGACATCCTAACTTACGAGTCTCCTCCCATCAGTGAAAGTCTGTAAAGAGCAGGGAGTCTTAGCTGCAATGACAATGCGATAAGTCCCCATCATTGCCCTTGACCTAGCAGTTGCCCTCTTAGGAGTCCCTTTTAGATCCCTTGCTAGTTTGAGTGGTAATACCCATCACATACCACAAATCAGTGAAACAGAGACACCATGAACTGCACCCCAAACTCTTTTATTATGATTATCAAAATGTTCCCAGCAAAACAATAGCTTTACATCAGCTTTACAAAATAACATTAGCCAAAGATCAGTTCTTGCTTGAGACACAAATGACCTCTAATTCATAGATCAATCCTCCAAGTGGAAAATAATAGCTAGTTGGCTTGATCCCCGTTAAAATAATCTCGACCGTTGATAAATCCTTGATCAACTTTCAATCTTTGTCGTCGAAAATACCCATTTTTGAGGAATTTTCGAATTTCTCATTAAACCCATTTTTTATTTGCTCAAAAATAATTATTTTGAGCTAATTTCCTCAAAAACATTTCTTGAAATTTCCAATATTTCCTTGGTGGGGGGCCTCCAAAAAATAATTTCTTTAAGACCCAGAAAATTTTTCCACTTGGAGAATTTAATTTCTCTAGCAATTTAATTTTTTGACTCTAACTAATTAATTTCCAGGCTTAGGATTAATTTCATTTTTGCCAAAAAAAATTAATTAATTGACAATTGAGGGGATTAAATATTTTTCCACCGTCAAATATTTTAGCCATGGTGTCTAAGTATCAGGGGTCGTGCACTTAAATATTTTTTACATAAGAATTTACAAAATTCAACCCCCAAATGGGGAACACTTGTTCGTTATAGACCCTCAAAATACACACTAAATTCTGAGACACAATATGATCTAGTAGACCAAGTGATTTGTAATAAAATAATTTAACCAATTGGCTTAAATTATTTCCAAATCACTTTTACAGATGACTCAATTAAAACACTAGGACTCACCTAAGACTTCGATGATAAATTCCATCCTAGCTTTGGGGTGAGGTTGGAGGGAAAAACTATGTTGATCATCTGTGTTTTGAAACACAGTTGAATCAATGAGACGAAAAACTTTCTATGATAAAATTCTCGCCAAAATAATAGGCTTACCTAGGTTGTTACATACATATACAGTCTTACTAGTATCATTTAGATTACAATTTTTTGCAAAATGGATTTACAATGACTCAAAAACAGATGGTTGATGATCTTGATCCTTTGAAAAATATGGTATAATTGTTTCCTTCAAACTTTGACAAGATGAGTGCAACAGAACCTACTGCTTTCTTTGCACATGGTAACAGAAGGAATGGTGTTGGTCCATCTAATTCAAGGAGACAGGGTCTAGGATCTAAGAAAGGATTCAAAGGAAAAGGCAAAGGAAGATGCTACAATTGCAACAAGTCTGGCCACTACGCTAGGGAATCTCCTAACAATAAGAATCCTCCAAGCGACAACGACAACAACAATCAAAGAAACATCAAGAATAACAATAAAGGAAAAAGGAATGTTCCTGCTGCTCGAGAAGGAAATAATCGACCTCCCAACAGGTCAAGAAATGTCATGTATGATGAAAATAATGTTACAAAATATGAGTTCTATCTTATTTCTGCTCTATCTACTGCCTCTCCTCTAGATACCTTGGATCATTGGTTAATTGATAGTGGAACCTCAAGGCATTTCACTGGATATAAGGAGGCCCTCTAAAATTTAGTTGAAAGAACTAATCTAAAAATTATTCTTGGAGATAATACCACCTACCCCATGAAAGGGATAGGATTTGTTACTCTTCGCTCGAACTATGGTCAAACCATACATCTTCAAGAAGGCTTGTATGTGCCTGATTTAAAGAAGAATTTGATGTCTATTTCCACGATGCAAGACAAAGGTTTCAAGGTAGATTTCATTGATGGAAAGGCACGTGCGTGGCATAGGAACTTCAAAGATGCTTTTACTCTTGGGTTTAGGGTACATGGTCTTTATCAAGTTGATGGAAGTCCTTTGGGAGCGTTGGCAAGTGATACCTCTGTTCAATGTAAGCTATGGCACCGGAGATTTGCCCACTTACATTACAACACCTTATCTGGTGTAAGGAAGATGGTCATGGGAATGCCCGAGTTTCATATGAACCATGAAGGAGTCTATCAAGGTTGTGCAACTAGGAAACATACAAAGGGACCATTCCCTTCTAGTGAGAACAAGACAACTAATATTCTTCAATTGATCCATTATGACCTGTCTGGTACCTTGCACGTAACTTCATTAGGAGGATACTCATACTATGCTATATTTGTAGATGACTTCTCCCGCAAAACATGGATTTATTTCTTGAAGAGGAAGGATGAAGTGTTCAAATGGTTTTGTTCTTTCAACACGTTGGTTGAGAATCAAACAGGAAAGAACATCAAGACGTTGACAACTAATAATGGAACTAAATATAAATCTAATGAATTCAATGACTTTTGCAGAGAGGCGAATGTTAAGAGGGAGACAATCGCTCCATATACTCAAAGCAAAATGGAGTTGTTGAAAGAAAGAACCGAACTATTATGGAAGCCACCCATGCCATGATCTATGATCAAGGACTACTGAAATTCTCGTGGGGAGAAGTTGCTAACACTGTTGTATATGTCAAAAATAGGAGCCCTCATCAAGCCGGGTTTCAAGACACTCAAAGAAGTCCTCACAAGTAAGAAACCTGGTGTTACTCATTTTAGAATAATCTTTGGTTGTCATATGTATTTTCATGCGTCGAAAGAGAAAAGGAACATGCTGAAAGCTTCTGGGAAGAAAGGTGTATTCGTTGGATACAGTGAAAATTCAAAGGCACATAGAATTTATGTACCTGGTCAAAGAGAAGTAGAAGTAACTAGAGATGTTACTTTTGATGAAGACATTGCCCTCGGGAAAGCCAAAGATCTTCCCATCTCAAGGCAGGAAGATGATGCTACTAAAAACAAGAACCTTTGATAGATGAGCCTTTGCCCGATGTTGATGGCCCAATGGAACCTCTTGATCAAACCTCCTTGTGATCTGTCTACCACAAAGAAAAGACCACTATGGCTCTAGGATACCCTTCAAGATACAAAAAAAAACATTATGCCCTAGAGGGACATTTCGAGAAAGTAAGAAGCCTAATAAATATCAAGGATATTTGGTTGCCATGAGTACTATCATTCAAACCGAACCTTGTACCTTCGAATAAGTTGTAAAGCACCAGGTATGGAAAGATGTGATGGCTAAGGAGTATGAATCAATCATGAAGAATGATGTTTGGGAAGTGGTGCCTAGACACAAGGACAAGTTCGTGGTCACTTCAAAATGGATCTTCAAAATTAAGCATGGAACTGATGGAATTGCTGAAAAAATATAAGGCAAGATTTGTGGCTTGTGGTTTCTCTTAAAAGGAGTTGACTATGATGAAATATTTGCAACGATTTCTCAATACACAACCATTCGATCCACAATTGCTCTTGCTACCAACCAAGGATGGAGCCTACATCAAAAGGACGCCAAGACTGCATTTTTGCATGGCTCACTTAAGGAGGAAGTCTACTTGGAACAACCTCAGGGGTTTGAAATGCAAGATAGAAGGACACATGTATGCAAGCTTAAGAAAGCCCTTTACGGGTTAAAGCAAGTCCCTGGGCTAGGTATGAGAGGATTGATAGTTATCTTTTGAAGTTGGGACTTACGAGGAGCTATGTTAATCCAAACTTATACTTCAAAGTTGAAAAGCACATGCCACTTATTTTGGTCTTGTATGTCGATAATCTATTTCTAACAGGTGTAGGCCCTCTCATTTGTCAATGCAAGAGGGAATTGACTTTTAAATTTGAGATGAAGGACCTAAGACTGATGCATACTTCCTAGGCTTCGAGGTCAAGCAAAATCCAGGCGAGATTTTCCTTTCTCAAGGCAAATACATTATGAAGTTGTTAGAAAGATGTGGTATGGTGGAATGCAAGTTAGTGCCTACTCCGATGGAACTAAATTTCAAGAAGTTATGTGGAAGTGTTGTTGGTCCGAAATTGGCAAGTCCTTCTGAATATAGACAACTTGTGAGGGCCCTAATGTTCTTGGTGAACACCCCACCGTACAAATGCTTCACTATAAATACAAGAGTCAATTTATGGTTGAGCCTCATCGGGTACATTGGGTTGCTGCAAAGAATATTCTAAGATATCTTTGTGGCACTATCAACTATGAATTAAGATATATTGTCGGGAATTTGAGGCTATACGGATATTTTGATGTTGATTGGGCTGGCAATGTGGTGGATAGAAAAAGCACATTTGAGTGTTGTTTTTCTTTAGGATCTGATGCAATCTAATGGATGAGCTGAAAACAAAAATTGTTGCACTAAGCACCACGGAGGCTGAATTTCTTGCAGCTAGTATGGCCTGTTGTGAAGTTATTTGGTTGAGGAAGTTCTTCAATGTGCTATTTGAGCAAATGCTGGATACCACCATCATTTATTGCAATAATCAAAGTGGGATTCGTCTCTCAGAGAATCCCGTGTTCCATGACCAATCCAATCATATCGATATGAGGTACAACTTTATCTAAAAAATGGTACAGTGGAGAGCAATAAGGCTCCATCACATCAGGATGGCTAAACAGGTTACTGACATCCTCACAAAGCCTTAGGGAAAGGCCAAGTTCTTAATTTTCAGAGAGAAACTTGAATCGTGCAAAGGCACTCTCATGAGGGTCATGCTTGAGTTGGACAATGAGCTCTAAGAGCTCTTCGAGGCTTGGGGTACTTCTTCGAGCTATATGAGCATAACGTGATTGGTTCACCTTCCCCTGTGGAAGACACTATTTGAGAAAAAGGTGAGTGGTTCACCTTCCCCTATGCAATAGGCTATATGAAAACAAGGTGAGTGGTTCACCTCCCCATGTGGATGCCCCAGCATACATCCTACCCTTGAAGTTTGGGACTCTTGGGAAGTACCTCTCATTTGGCCAATGAGTTGGGAAAAGATGTTAGAGTTAATTAGTACTATTGATGGATGCATCACGTACTACTGTATACCCTACGACTAGGATGCATGTTAAAATTGGCAACTAGGGCCAAATTCCACCTTGGGACAGTTCATTTGATGGAGATGATGATTGCATTAAATTCCTCTTTTCAAGAGGACCAAAATTGATCTAAATATCATCTCAATTGGACAAGCAGAAGTATGATTTTGAATTTATGCCCACACATGTGCAAATTGTTCAGGTCAGCCTCAATTAAATGTAGGCTCATGAAGCCCCATGGACGTCTTCATTCACCCACAACGAATTGTATAAATAGAAGTGACCTCATAGGCTCACACCCCATTTGGCATTATCATCAGTCACACATTCTTCTCTCTCTTCATCAAATTGGTTTGTACAACTATTTGGTAGCCTCTCTCTCTCACACATCTGGCAGATGGACGAGTTTTCGAAGACAGAAATTGCAGGCCGAAAATTTCAGATTTCAGGACAGGATTGACTAGCGCTGACTAAGGGGTTTCTGACCAAGTTTGACAGCGTTTTGAATGTCAAAATATCGTTTTTCTTAGGCCGCATTGCTAAGCACAAAAACTGAGAATTTCTGAGCTAGTTAACCTGCGTTGACTTAAGGGTTGACTATTGTTTGACGGCAGAAAATTACAGCAAGTTTTCTCTTTCCTTTGACCGAGTTTGACAGAGTTGTTTTGGCTTCAAATTGACCTCCTGAACAAGCCGAGTTTCACCAAGGAAAACCGAGCTGCTTTGAGGAAGGATTGTTGCTATTTTGACCAACGTCGACTTTCTGGTTAGGGCTGAAGTTTGATTGCAGAATTTGAAAAGGTTGATTTGACATTGTTTTGGGCTAGTCAATTTGACTTTTGTACTCTCTCTCTCTCTCTCTCTCTGTTGAACTTTTGAATAATAATAAGAAGAATTGATCAAAGGGTTTTCCCCACATTGGAGTTTCTCCCTGGCATCTGCGTGTGAAAATTTCAACTTGAAATCCAACTACAATATCTAATATTATTTCTCCTACTTATTAATCAAAAATAAGTTACTTACGGAAATCTCTTTAGTAAGTACTGAAATAAATTCAAAAGCAGACTTCACCATATAATTACTGAGCAAAAGTAACAGGGAAATACTCGCACAAGAATAACACAGAAAATTTTGGACAATTGTCCCCGAAAAAACCCAATGCGAGAAAATCGATGCAGCAGATGACGGTTTCTATTATTCTTTAGCAAAGTCTTCTTGTACAATTTACAATCAACAGTAACAAAGAGAAATTCTCTATGATAACACTAGAGAAATTTCTCACAGAATTTTCTGATGAGAAATGACCCCGAAAGAACTCTCCTGGGACTCCTGCATCACCACTGTGTTGACTCTGCGTGGGGACTGCGCAAAACTGCATCACCTATGCGGTGTTCCCTTCTTGGCTCTGTGATGTCCCTTCATGCCACTGCGTCACCTACTCCTGCACCCCAGATTGACGTTGAACACTCTTTGTCTCTCCTCCACCAGTAACTCTCCCTCTATATCGATTTTCTCTTGCCAAACCTCAGCCACTGAGAAAATCGATTTTACTTGGGCAACTGAGTATCTGCATTGGTGTATCTTCCAAATGACCCTCAACCCTTCCTTTATAATCTTCTCGTTGAGATATCAAAGGCCGAGATTAAATCTTTAATCAACGGCTAAGATCATAACTTGACTTGATCCATGTTCTCTAGAAGATTCACACACTGTTTTATTAATACCATTTAATTATTTAATTTCCCTAAGTTTAAAATAATTAATTATTTTAATAAAACATATTACAAGTGGAATTTCCACAAACGATATATGGGTTCTTTGGAATACATGTGCCTAAGCCTCTCCACAAAGTTTGAGACTTAAAGCACTTCCGATGCTACCAAAAATCAACACTCTTAGCGAGGAAAGTGCTCTAACAACATGTCTGTTGCATACTGCTCTGACCCTGAAGCATCCTCTGTGCTACTGACATCTGACAAGTTGTCCATCAGCCACTACATTGTTGCCACTGTACCGCTGCCTATGACATTGCTACTGCCACTGCAGCATTTGTACTACAACGCCCTCTCAAGTTTTGCCTCATCTGTTTCTGCTACTGAAACAGATTTTTAATCATCCCCATATTTTCCCTGAAGTGAACAAATTTTGTTCTTCCTAGGACCTTGGTGAGAATGTCTGCTACCTGATCTCCCATGGGGATGTATTGCAACTGTACTGCCCCCCGTTGTACACAGTCTCTGATAAAATGACACCTAATGTCGATGTGCTTCAACCGATCACGAAAAACAAGATTCTCAGAGAACTTAATGCAACTCTGATTATCACACAGAATGTTGGTCACCTCCATCTTCCTTCTGAATATATTCACTAGCAATTTCCTAAGCCATATGGCCTCACACGAAGTTGTGCTAGCTAACATATATTCAGCTTCAGCTGAGCTCAGTGCTATAGACTTTTGCTTCCTACTACACCAGGAGGTCATTCCTGATCCAACGTTGAAGCAGTACCCTATGGTACTTTTCCAATCTACCGAATTACATGCCCAATCTGCATCCGTGAATCCACGCAGTCTAATATCATTGCCTTGGGTGTATTTTAACCCATATTCGATTGTTCCTCGTACATATTAGAGAACATGCTTAGTTGTCGCCCAATGCGCCCTCTTTGGTTCTTCCATGAACTGACTGAGGGAGTTAACAACGTAACAAATGTCTGACCTAGTATTGACCAGATACATAAGAGATCTTATGAGCTACATGTACAAGGTGGGGTCCACTTCTTTATCTTCAAATGCATCGATTTTCTTCCAATTGGTAATCATTGAAGTAGCCATGGGTCTACAATCCTGCATTCTAAATTTCTTTAGAATTCCTGTAGCATAACTCCCTTGCCCAAGGAAGATTTCTCCCTTCTACTGCCAAACTTCCAATCCCAAAAAATAGTGCATCAACCCCAAATCCTTCATGTCGAATTCTTCTGCCAGATTCTTCTTGCAGTGTTTGATGAGCCTAGATGATCTTGTCAAAAACAAATCATCTACATACAAAACCAAAATCAGAGGCTCATCCTCTGTTGTGAGATAGTAGAGATTGGGATCAACTTCACTCTTGACAAATCCCATCTGCTGCAACTATCCATCAATTCGACCGTACCATGCTCTAGGTGCCTTGTTTAAGTCCATACAGGGCTTTATTCAGCCTGCATACATAAGTTTTCTTCTCGTGTGTTTTGAAGCCTTCCGGTTGTTCGATGTAGACCACTTCTTCTATCACCTAGTTCAAAAATGCAGGCTTGACGTCCATCTGGTGAATCTCCCATCCCATCTGCGCTGCAAGGGATATAATGGATCTGATAGAGGTATATCTGGCTACCGAGGGGAAGCTTTCTTCATAGTCTATCCCTTCCTTCTGAGCATACTCCTTAGCCACGAACCTGGCCTTGTACTTCTCTACATTGTCGTCTGCAACATACTTGATTTTGTAGATCCACCTGGAACCTACAATTGATCTGTCCGGCGGTCCAGGTACGCCTTCCCAGACATCATTAGTCATCATAGAGTTGTACTCCTCTTCCATAGCATCCACCCAAACTTGATGTTGTGAGGCCTCCTGAAAGCTAGAGGGTTCTTCAACCTGAGCTACCAATGCTCAAGTTGAAGTTTGAGGCTGTGAAGCAAGTTTGACTAGTGTTGACTTGAAGGAAGAAAAGCTCATCTAGAAGAGGCTTTGACTTGGCCTTGGACGGGTTTTGGTCAAGGGTCTAGGTCTTGGAATTCGCTAATTAAAGATTCTATAAGAAGAAGAATTCTTGTGGGTTTTCCTCTCAATTTGGAGAGGTTTTGGCCCTAGTTGATCGCCTATATCTTGTGTCCTTTGTCTTCTTGTTCTTTGTTATTTGTTAATTGTTTGATGAAGTTAAATACTAATAATAAAAAGTGAGAATTTAATTAATTGAAATAAAATACTCCACAAACATTTATCAAAGAACAGAAATCACCTACACTTGTTGACCCCTAGATTTCTCAACACCTAGGATGCAATCCTATAGAGCAACTACTAGGTCAAGTGGCAACAATGGAGCAATAGCCAATTGTCACCTCAGCTAAAGCTACCTACTCTTTAAGAAATTTCACCGATGGGAGGAGACCCAGTATAAGAAGAATCACAATGATGAATAGATCAACAGTCGAATAAGGAGTGATTCCTAAAACCTATTCACAAGATAGGCTTAAATAAATGGCTTACTTGCTTGAGAAGCAACGTGACAGGCTCTCTAAGAAGGCCTAAGAGGACACTTGGGCTTAGGTTTGGAGGATATGCCCTTACAGGGGCTTCCTAGACATTAGGTTCCTTATGGAGGAATGGATTCCATATAATCCTTCCGGAATGTGAGTTATAAAGTTGTGGGACCACAAGAACCAAAGTAGACCCAAGCGAGGTGAAAGGTATCGAGTTGATCAACGAAGGAGGGTCTTGATCTAATTAGGAGATAGAATAGGACCAAAGGACTTAGTTTCTTTTAAGATTTGAATGGAACGATAGAAATGAGGACACTCACCCAAATCAACCTAGGGAAAAAGATGGTATTGCAACTAGGGCTTGTTATCTTGGGATTCCACCGTCGGATTTGCCTCAAACCTAGAGGACCCCAAGAGAAAACCCCAATGCAGTAGTGGACCAAATTGAAGGTGTTTGGATGGCTACAATAGATTTCACTTGATGCCCTAGGTGATTTATTAGGGTTAGGCCTAGAATTAAAAAAAAGTGAAGAAAAGAAGGGTTATTTTAACCACCAAAGGGATGTGAGGATTGGTGCCTTGCTTCTTGGGCTTAATGGAGTCAAGATACACCTAGATCAAGAATTTTCGTGAGCAAAGGAGCCCAAATGGAGCTTCATTATCGTTTCGAAGGGCAACAACTAGGTTATTTGGGTTTTATACCTCAAATTTGCAAAGGAGATGAAGTTTCACGGTATTTAAACTTAAGAGGTGCCTCTAGGAACATTCACCCAATCACTCAAAAGATCAGCGCATGCATTAAATCACTCATTCATGGTCTCCAGAAGAATTTTGCATTATTTTAACCCATACAAGGAGAACAGTAACAATATCATGCACTAACAATTAAGATAACAAGAATAGCATTAAAATTTCCCTTACACGAGAGAGAGAGAGCATATCCATTCATCAACTTTGCATTAGAAAAAAGCTCCAAAGACAATAGCGAAAATCCAAACATCATAGCGCATCAAGAAAACTCCAAAAAATTTGTCCCAACAACAAGTACAAAAATCTTTCAAGAGATACTAATCCAATCCAAGTGATGATGAGAGAAACGAATCACCTCTCATCTATTTATACAATCCAATAAGGGGTTTGAATAGCCTAATTAATCTAATTCAGCCTCAACTAATAAAATAATGTACAACAGTGATATAACTTGGTGACAAGCCCACCAAGATAGCTCAATAATACAAAGAAAAGCCTCTCAAGAGGGCAAAATAGTGAACATGATGAATCGTTGGGCCATTGAGGAGGTTTAGTGGAGTCCAAATGTGCCAAGTTGAGTAAATAGGCTCCAAAACATATTGAATAAGGGGTTAGCCCCTTAATATCCAAGCAAGTCACATGCGGTGTCCTCAAGTGGTTGTGGGGGCACAATGACATCCTTATGGATCTCCAAGTGGATCAAAAATGCTTGTAAACCATCTGTAAGCGCCAAGATGATGACATAAGCCCTCCCTTTGTCTCTCGCGGTGAGACACATCCTCATTTGGTTCTTGGAACATTTGCCAAGTGTATGGTGCAAGTCTGAAGCCGGTTCGGCAAGTTGGTCCAAGTGCATCATCCACATCGAAAAGGTGGAACACGAGCAATCAATGCATGGTGTTGGGGATCCATGAAGTTCTCTTTGCTATGGTGGAGGCCCATGGCTCTCGACACCCACCGTACAAGTGCCAATGCGACCCTCTGGAGGGCTTGGACCCCATATAGGGAGACCAAACCCCAAATGAAGACCCACCTGCAATCTTGTATAAGAACCAACGTGTCTCCTCGCCTTCCAGTACAACCAATCATTAGAATAATTGAGTAAAAGAGCTTACAAATCATGTAAAATCATGGAAAGCAAGTGGACATTTCATTGTGGCATGCCTTTCCATAGTGGGCTTTGGCATGTACAGGTGTCTCCAAGCTCAATAAAAGGGTTAACGAAGGACTTTATTAGGTGGTTTCAGCCTTTGAAGGGGTTGACATGTCCATGGTACATCCATCAAGTGGTGGTGGCATGTGATATAATGATGGAATGGAGTGGGGATCAAGGGAAGGCTCCAAGCCACATGCCACAGTACAAGGGTAGCTATAGTAGGGGAATCCCAAACTTCGATATATGAGTGCAGGAGGGAGCAATCATGGTACATGAGTTATCCCAACCTTTGTTTTTCCACCCTTCTTCATATGCCTTTTTCCTTTTATTGATATTTTCTTTATAACTTCTAGGGGCTCCAGGGGATGAGAGCATGATGTGTAGGATATAGCAGTGAATGCCCCTTCAAGGTGGGGCAGTTCATCGCCCACTAGTAGTTGGGACAATCATGGGCTTCTTAATGATGGAGGGGGCTTATATAGGGCCCATAGGATCTCGGGTGATGGCCATAGATAAGTGGTAGAGCTCATGTTCGAATTTTGCCCACACGTGCTAAATTTGTATGTCCCCGCCATCATTTGTATTTTGTGGTACATTTTCTGTTGAGAGTGGCAAAACTATGCTCTTTCCTTTCTTTTTAGTTGCATCAACCTCTGGGGCATCATGCCAAGCCTGACCCAAGGTGGGGACAAGGGGAGGGGGAGGCTAACTGCTTGTGGACTCAGTGGACAAATGTGGAACCAGATGGGAAAAGTGATGAATGGGGTTGTAATGAGCAAAGGGGGAGTGATGTATATGGTATCGGGAAGCAGAGCCACAACCAAAATCATGATTTCCCAATAAAGGATATCACACGGGACTAGAATTCAAGGTTAACCATCAAATTGGGCAGAGGAGAAAAGAGTACAAACCTAGTCCACTCTTTCCGTGGAATCCCCCACCGATCCATGGCCAAAAGTATATACGATAAGTAGACAAAAATACCCCACTATGTAGTGAAAAGTCATACCTTCGGGGGTGGAAGTCACACCTTCAAACATGCGATCATAACAAATGGGCAAGGGACCAGATGATTGGCTCAAGTGGCAGAGGAAACGGTACATCGAGCTATCTAGTGGCTACAAGGGGTTGTTGGCTACCGGTTGAGGACCATCTAGTAGAAAAATTGTCTCATATTCATATCACCCACAAGGTTGTGGGTAACACGACCCCTGCACACTCAACGAAATCAGCCGACTAGATCAATCAACCTCTCCACAAACCAACCACCTTTACGATTCAACTACTTGGCCTCTCAATTTCTTGAACTTGGCCTCTTGGAAATACTCCTGAAATTCCCCTACATTCTTCCTCCTTTCTCTTCAGTATAGTTAAGCATCTTGCTCTGGAGAAAATCACTTCCACCCCATGAGAAAATTGGTCTATTAATGTTGTGTAGTTGTGTTGTGTCTTTACCTCTCAATTAGGCTTCTTTTATAACTTCATTAAGCCAAATCCCTAACCCTAGTCTCCTAAGTGATTAATGGTCGAGATTAGATCTTGCCTCACTTGAAATCAAAGGTTGAGATCATATCTAAGTCACTTAACTAATTTTATCATTTATCCTTAGTACTTTGGCTTAATAGTCTACAATACTTAATTCACTTTTATTGTTGTACTTTTCCGAAGTGAGACTTAAGAAAGAAGTCATAAATCACTACTCCAACATGCAAGCAACTAAAGAGGCAATCAACCATCTTCTACATGCTAATACACCAAGCTCATGTAGAAGACATTCCAAAGCTACCAAGAACTTTAACAAAAAGCTTGTGTGTTATACTCTTGATGTTCCATGGAGACCCTCGTGATTGTGTTTGTAGAGGAGTTGAAAACTTAGGTTTGAGGACCCAAACCTGAGGATGGACATGAAGACTTGGATGCTAGTGGTAGATTTGTCCTGTAATCCTTAAACTTGCATAACTTGCGTAATTATAGAGGCATGTAAACGTGAAGGAAGACAAAAGTATGAGCGTGGAGACCTTGAAAATGGCGTAATGCTTTGCTTGGAGAGCCTGTGCAAGGAAACCTTCAAGAATGATCAAGAGTGGAGCTGGCAGTGTTGATGCTCGCTTGTTATGGCGTCTTAACTATTGGACAGATAGCTCGTTGCAATTCCTTGCTAGGCCTTTGTACTGTTGTATAGGTTTGTTATCAATGGCAGGTGCCATAGCTAGTGTTCAAATGCAATTGAGAGTCCTAATTTATGATAAGCTTGAACGACTATCTTATAACTTCACTCTTGTGTGTCTCTGAAAGGTATTTTCTGTCCAAACATTGTAATCTTGCAAATACTTGAAAAGCTTATTTTCATTGTATAATCTTATGGTGAATGAATTATTTCTAGTGTTGTTTGATATGCTAATTGATCATGAACAGCTATGTGATTTTCTTCAGTGATTTGAAAAACATATAGAATCCAAATGAGCAGTTTTATGACTGTAATAACTCTGTTATCACTAAAAGGCCGAAAGTTCACAATATAATTGGTTGGATATCAGTAAAATATATACTACTGTAATTTATACTTCATACTTAGCCCTAAGGAATAAACCTAGGAACCTCAAGGTCGATGTGAAATTTCTGAATTAGCATTAAGCAACGATTCTGAAACATTCCACATCAATGGTGTCAACATTGTCTAGAAAATAAACTTTCCAAAATATATTACTACTGAGGAGTTGATGCCAGGTGCCCCATACGAAATCCCAACACTCTCAAAAACAATTGCAGATCCAAAAGATGTGTTGAATGGTTTCAACCTCTCCACAATGTAAGACTTGTCTAAGACACCAGCTCCATAGAGGGAGAATCCAGATAGAGCAACAGCCACTGCAAATACCCTAAACCTTAAGGAGATGTTGAAGGACCACACTCTCCAGATGGAACTCACCCACTTCTCTTCAATATGTGAAGGACTCAAACGTTTGTTCAGCAAAATAGGCTTAATGCAAATCTAAATAGGCTTGCCATACCACCACATCCAATCCCACCAAATCAGCTCAAATGAGAACATTGAGCATCCAAAGCCCCTCAAGCCAATCAGACATTGAATATGTTGAATAAGCAGACAATTCCACAGTAGCCCCTTGGAACCTATTTGTTAACATGAGATAAAAAGAAATCTCATATTCTCTAGGGCCAGAGCACATAACAAGCAATGTCAAATTCTTCTTCTAAATCCATCCTATTGCCAAGTTGGTGCAAGAACTCTTTTCCATGCTTCCAAAAGATTCTAAATAAAATAAGTGGATCACCAATGCTAACGCCAATCAAGGTAGCAATCTCATCATTTAGTATGAAATGCCCCTTGACCCGCTGTCAGAGTTATTAGCGCGGTAGCAACTTCCATGGTTCCTTGCTAAAAAGGCACCGCATTATCCTATAGCAGATAAGATAGCCCCTTGCAAGTGACCTCAATCAGACCTAAACCACTGGGAACTTGGGCAAAGTGCAAATGCACCAAGTCACCATAGGAAGAGAACAGCCACTCCAAATCAGAGACCACAAGAAGTGAACAGATCACCCAAAAATAGTACTGCAAAAATTTGTTAGGCAAAGTTACCTTCTTGCACCTTACCTTTACATCTTAGTTGTTGATGGCTTCGACTATCTACTGGATGTTGCTAGAGCACAAGGTCTAATGGGGCACATTTCCATACTAGGTGGACGTGAAGTGTTAAAAATCAATTTGACGATGATTTTATCCTTCCATTGACTTTCCACAAGAATCGGTTGATGGAAAGGTGTAGTATTTAAATGTTTTTTGTACTGCAAATGAGGCAATGATTAGCGATATCGAGTCTATATTTTGGTCGAGTGGTACTAAATACAAACCAAATTGCTTGAATCATTGGTGCCAATGAATGATGGGCAATGACATGGTATGCTTCTAAGGTAGCTTACAGCACCCCTACAAATTGATATTATTAATTGTACCTTCCATCCTCATTGACCTTTCTTATATTATTTGTTGGACATTAATAAAATTATCCTACCCATGTGGGAATGGTGCATGCAAAAGCTTCGGCATACATAGTTGGAAATTCAGAGATCTTCCCTTGGAAGGTAAACGTACAATTTATTATGTTTCTTCTTAGTCAGCCTAATTTCTAAAATGCCATAATAATATATGAAGACCCTATTAAACTATATTTATCGATAGAGCTAATCTACACAAATTGATCACTACTTTGGATCGAAATACTTCTATGTATAAGAGAAGTAGATTCAACAATAAAATATCCACAATAGTATCTCAAGCTATAAATGTATTGTACATTCCAAATATTGATCTTGTGACCGATTTCAACTAACCTTCGTACAGTCTTTTTCAAGCTCCAAAGCTTTCCTACAATCAGCCTCAACCCGGCTCCAATCACTACATTTAACGATAAATGATATTTGAATTCCATGTTCATGTAAATAGAGAAACTTAGAATAAAAAAGGATTAACTCAATCAACTCACTTCTGTTTCATGTGACAAAGTGCTCGATTTGTCCAATAAATTGCATTATTTGGGAAAAGAGTTATGGCCTACACCAAAACAACCACAAACATCAATTTATATTCCCGAGCAACAATAAAAATAAATATTTTCAAAGCAAATGATAATGTATAAATAAATGTGATTTCCTCCCATCCAAAAACTAGACAAGCTAAGAATCATATCTTGTGAACCAAAACAAGGAGAAGACATAGGAGACATCCTTTAAACTTTGCATAATTGGAAAACAACAAATTAATGTTATACATATTTCATAGAACATGTGCATTATATCATACAAGTAGATACATACAACAATGGTATAAAAGAAGTATACCAACAAATAAGAGAGAACCATTTGAATAACATTCATCATTTTTTGCCACGAGGATTAGCTTTTTTGGTAGATGCTCCTATGTGAAAGTACATGAAGCTCACGGAATCAAATGCCATTGAGTCCCTTGGGCTTACCCATTGATATTTTGGTTAGCAATTGCTATTATCCTCCATCCAAAAAGAGGAACCAAGGATAAATCCATAGAGAGCTAGCAAGGTAACAACGTCCTCACTTGCAATGCCTGATATAGAAGCAAGTGACGAACTATATTTATCCAAAAAACACAAAAAAAGCATTCTTCATTTTCAAAAACACATATTCTCGAAAACAGATGGTGCAACATAAAGACGATGCTTTCACAATTTGGCATCAATTACAGGAAATGCACTAAACATCTAATCAACATAGAGCCTTGCTTTTTCAAAAACATGGATTTGTTCAAAATGGAATGAGATTAACTTCGAGAACATATTTCAAAAAATAAAGTTATGAGGGATTAGTTGAAAGGAATTGATAGGAAGGTCAAAGAAGAAGACGTCATTTTTATAACCTTAAAAAGTCTCTTGCCCTCCCTATAAAAATTTCATTCAAACCCTCAACATCACATCAAAAAGCACTAACATCACATTTCAGCAATTAAGAAATAGTCACAAAAAAGAAAGAAGTACTTTGGCTACCAGCGGGAACATAGCTTTAAAGATGGCTCTTGCAACAAAAATCAAAGGGAAAAGGCAAGTTTAGCAAGCAAACTGATGGCAGCAAAACCTCAGTTACACACACCCAAAAAGTCACAAAATTCTTTTAGTGTGGAGATGAAGAATATGAGTAACGCTTCTAGTAAACAATCATAGGATGAAGAACACAACCAAGGGCCTCAAACTATAAAATGGAAACAATCCAAAACGAATAAGGTTGATCCCAATATCGTTGCATATTGGAGGAAGAATTCTATGCATATATAGCAACCAAGGATGTTAAAGGTGATGAGACAAATGATTGGTATATTACTTCAATAGCATCTAGACATTTAAATAGCCAAAATAATTGGTTCATTGATTTTGTAAAAGACAAAACACAATCTAACACTTTAGTGTTCGGTAATAGAGTGGAGCACTTTATTGAAGGAAACACCAATATCCAAATCAAAATGTAAGGTAAGACATTGAAATCCATGAATGTGTTATGTCCCTAAATTTGGAAAAGCATTTAATTTCAGTGAATTTGATTACAAAGAATAGTCCACATCGAGATGTAACTTTTCGGAGTGGCAAACATATTATAATCAAATAAAAAATAAGCAACAAACTAATTGTTGTTGGTATGGCAAAACAAGTTGATAGCCAACATTAGAAGAAAAAGCAATGTCCTTTATGATCCAGATTGGATCTGTTGTCACCTAAGATATAAACCTAAATGTGGGAAAAGTTTCCAACCCCACAACGTATAGTCTTTATGGTGCAATGCTCAGAGTAGGGGTTGTCACCTATTCCCTACTCACTTTGTTTAAGCTCCCTCCTAGGAAAGCTAAGCAGGGTAGTCCCTAAAGATAGAAAACTAAAGAAAAACTTGATGAAACAACCAATCTAGGAGATCTAGAGGCAAGGCAACCACTTCTCTTAGTAACTTGAATTTGTTGATTTGTGGTAGCATCGGATGTGCTCTAAGTATCAAAATTTACAGGGAGGCTTAGGCACATGTACTCCAAAGAACCCAAAGAGCGTTTTGGGAAATTCCACTCAAATCATCTTTTATGAAAATAATTAATTATTTTTAATGGGACCCTAAGTCTAAACTTAGGAAATTAAAATAACTAAAGGATGTTAATTAAAACGGTGTGTGAATCTTCGAGGAAGACGAAGATGAAGTCAAGTTTATCATAGTTGTTCATCAACGATTTAATCTCGGTTGTTGAAGTCTCAACGAGAAGATTATAAGAAGAACTTGATGGATCATTTGGAAAGTACATCGAGACGGAGAAAGAATGCAGAGATCAAATTCTTTAGTGAGCAATGCTCCGGGAGAAGATCGATCAAAAGGATTCTCGTAGAGAGGGGCAGGGATAATTGTCGGTTGGAGATTTTCCTGAGTCGGTAATACACTGCAGAGAAGACAGAGAGCAATACGCAGAGATGCAGTGTAGCACTTGCGCAGAGCCAGCAGAGGCAATGCAGCAGCCTTGAAGAGATCTGTGAATCAGCTGAGGGTCAGTCAGATCCAGTGCCAGAGAGTCAGGGTGTGAGACCGGAAGGGGCCACAAGATCAGATCCAAACAGCAAACAGAGGTGACACAGTCCCCACGCAAAGTGATGCAGAGACTATGCAAAGACTACGCACAGGTAGCGTAGGGCACATCAGCTCAGAGTTTGGCCAGTTCGGGTTTCCAGTGTCAGTGTGAGGTAAAATCACAAGCTTTTTGTCAGTTAGATTCTCTGTGTGGATGGCCAACAAGGCATCCTAGAATGTATTCAGAATCACTGCATAATAAATAAAACCTCAGTTGTTGCACTGGTTTTAACGCATTGGGTTTCTCTAGGGATATTAGTCCAAAAATAACGGTGTCATGTGTCTATCATTTATTCTTGCTCAGATCTTGTTTCCGCAATTTATTTTTCAGCAGTTTAATTTTGTGAAGGTTGCAGCGTATGGGTTTTCGATGTTTACCGTAGAACACAGTAAATAATTTGTTCAAGGAATTAACAAATAGAAGAATCCTCATCAGTTGTTGCAATAGGATTCCAGATCTAGGAATTTTCACATGGTATCAGAGCTTGTTTAGCAATCCAGGAGGAGCAAGAGAGCAAATCCAGTAGATCCAGCGTTGAATAAGAAGTCGAGGATCAAAGAGCAGCATAAGCAACAGATCAATCTCCCCAGTGATTGCGCAGTCCAAGCTGGGAGGGCTAGATCTATAAGGAAATCTCTCTCTGAGTGAGCCGACATAGACGTAGGATTTTCCAATTTGCAGTTTGTCAAAGGCAGAGGGAGCAGCGCAACAGATTCAGCGCAGATCAACAACTATAGGGACGCAGTCTCTGTGTAGCAGTGATTTTTGGTGCAGAACGCGTCAGAAGAGAGTAGTTGAAGACATGTTGAGGGAATTTTCTTCCTCGGAGAATTCCTAGCAAAGGAATTCTAATTCTCGATAGCTGAAAAGCAGTATTGAGTGGCAGATCTACTATCTCTAGCAAGGAGTGCATAGGCCAGGCCAACAGTTGCGCAAAGGAGAGAGAGGGAGCTAGTTTGACATTTTTCAATTGGCGGAAATGGCAGCAAGCGTGCTGAGAGATCAATATCGGTTGGAAGGAGCCTCCAACTATATGATATAGCAGGCAAGGATCAAACACCTATTAGACAAACATGATCTCAAAAGCTTTCATTGATGGTGTGGTAGTTGTACCTATAGAGGCAGATCCGCTGGAAGCATACAAGACAGATATGGAAAAGGTGAAACGTTTGTTCCTTAATGGAGTGACGGATCATGTTGTATGTCACATCACCAACAAAGCGAGAACTAGAGAGATGTGGTAGGCCTTGGAGATGCTATATCAGGGAACTTCTGAGCAGCTAAAGATGTTCTTGGAGGAGAAGTTGCATTCTACAAGGATGCAGAAGGGCAAGCGCATTGATCTGTTCTTATCTAAACTTCAGGAGAACCGAGATCAGCTGGCAATTGTAGGATCAGCGCCTCAAGCTACTGAAATGGTCAGATTTTCCCTAAACTCAGTTTCAGATGAGTGGCAGGTCTTCGTCCAGAGCATCCTGGGCAGAGAAACACTACCAAATTGGAAAACGATGTGGGCTTCTCTTCAGTAGGAAGAGATGAGGCGAGACATGCTCAAGTGTAAACTTGAGAGCAGCGGCAACAGCAGCGGTTGGAAGCTCGAGGAGGAGGAGAATGCAACCCTTGCATCAAAGGGGCAACGGGAGCAGCGGAAGCGTAAGAAGTATGTCTCAAAGATTAAGTGCTTCCAGTGTGGCGAGATGGGACATTACGCCTCACAATGTCCTCTCAAGAAAAAGGACATCGGGAATGTTGATTTCTGTAGCATCGAGTGTGCTCTAGCCTTGAGATTCTGCAAAGAGGCTAAGACACATGTATTCTCCATGTGAATATTTCTAAATATCTCAAACAAAAACCCTACTGTTAATTTTCAAATTTACTTCTCCTACTTACATTAAGTTATTAATGTGAAATATCCAGCATTAACATCGAAGTAAATACATCAACATCCTACACATACAGATCTAAATTGAATACATGCACAATGACAAAGTGACACACAAGGATTTTATAAACAACTATCCCCAGAAAAACCCAATGCGGGAAAACCAGTCTTCTCGCTGCTGGAGGATTTTATTATTAAGTAGAATCTAAGTACAACAAATATGGGCACCAACCTGGTTAACCCGAAAAAGAAATAAACAAACTGCAGCTATACCTCTGTTTTTGGAGACAGAAAAAACTGATTGATTCACACCCTCAAACAGGATTTACAGAACTCAGCCCTTTTCAGTCTTCAGAAACCCCAGTGCTGCTTTGAAACCCTCTGTGTCAGCTATGCTAGCCTGTGTCAGCCCTTGCGCTGCTCAGGAAGGATCTGCGTCACCCCAGACTAGGTTACGCTGCCCCTGCGCTACCTTGGTTGGGCCTGCGTCAGCCCTGTTGGCTTTCTACTGCCTCTGGGCTGCCCTTTCTGGGCCTGCGTAGCCCTTGAAGCCTTTGTGCTACCCCTGCTGGGTTGTGGCTACTCTGTGTAGTTGTTGCCCTCTCTGGGCTGCTTAGTTTGCTGCTTCTCTACCTCTTGTTGCACTATTTGCCTGGGATCAAACCATCCCTCTCGCCAATACTACCCCTCGCTACAGCTGAAACACTTCTAAAATTCTTAGCAAACCACACCCTAGAATTTCAACTTAGTCTCAGTGCTCTGCCACTGTGTTTGTGTTCTCCAACTGATCCCAAGCCTTTCCTTTATACTTTTCACGTTGGGAAACCAACGGTCGTGATCTAATCTCTTATCGACGGCTAAGATTAAAAGAAAGCTTGATCTGTGTGACGTAAGTCATTTTCATCAAATGTTTAATTTAATTAACTTTAATCTTTTAATTTTCCTAAGTTAGACTTAGGGTCCTTAATTAAAAAGATTAATTAATTAAATATCTCTTAAACAGGATGGAATTTCTTAAATCGCTTTTTAGGTCTTGGAGATCTCATGTACTGATCTCTAGTGTGGGTCTCTGCGTTGATGCTTCACCTACCGCCCTTCATCACTGCATTGTTGCTGCTCTCCCGTATTGTTGCCCATGACGTTGCCACCGCCACTGCTACATTCATACTGCAGCTCCCTCTCAATCTGTTGCATCGTTCTGCCAATTGTTGCACTGCAACTCAGTTGTTGAGAGTAGGCAACTGAAGTTCTCCTGCCCAATCTTTGACAAACAAGTCAGTTGTGTTGCATCTCATCACTGAAGCTCCATAGGTTGTTGCTTTGTGTTGTCATTTGGAGGTTGTTGCAACTCTACAATGCGTAAGCAGACTTCCTCTGCATTGCTTCTGTGTTGAAGTCCCCTACGTTGCGTTGTCCTCCTGAAGCCTCTGCAGCTCTACACTACATAAGCAAGCCTGCTCTGCACTACTGAAGTCACATCAGCCCCTCTGCATTGTTGCTGCATCTGCACTGCCTTGCTCCCTCTCAGTATCCAACTCTGCCTCTGCTCCATCTGTGATTCTCTACACCCACTGCTCCACTTGCCCCGCTACTGTCTTAAGGCTCTCGTAGCTCGTATGTAATCCAAGAGTTGGGTTACTCAAGGATCCTGCCCCACTCTGTAGCTACTCTACAGATCCATGTCGCCCCACTTTCGTGGTTCATGAGCGCTCTTGGCTACGTCATCTTTGGAGCCATCGTCCGCCACAGCAGCCTTGGAGCTAGAAGCTTCCTTGTCGTTTTTTCTTCTGCGGATAATTGCTAGCGAAATGTCCTAGTTCATCGCACTGGAAAAACTTGATCTTCAACAGATCACGCTTCTTTCTCCCTTGCTGCCTCTTTGATGCCAAGGCTACATCTTCCTCTTCTTCCTTGTTCACTTTGATCGAACCAATGTTGTATTGTTTCTTCGTCATCCGACAGATTTCCTCTTGTCAGAGGATACCCCACATGTTGTCCCAGTTGGGATGGTCTTCTCTACCCAAAAGACTTTGGAAAAAAGTTTCCCAGTCCTCTATGACTGATTGCATTGGGAGCAGTTCTCACCATGACATCGTCATCTACCTTGACTCCCAAGCCAGACAGCTGATCCTGGATCGATTGTAGTCTGGATAGAAAAGGATCAATCTCCTCTCCCTTGGCCATCATGAATAATGTCAGCTGGTTCTCCAGAAGCATCTTCCTCTGGACGGATCTTCCTTCATATAGTGTGGTTAGAGCCACCCACATCTCATGAATCATTGCCTTCTCGGCTATGTGTGGGACCACATGATCTTTGACCCCGTCCATAATGAAGCGCTTGGCGTGTGCGGCAGCTTCTTCATGCTTCTCTAGAAGAAGGGCATCGGTCTGCGTGGCCAAGACTTTCTCTACATGCTCCCTCAAGTTGTATGCCTCCATGGCTACCAAGATTTTGGCCTTCCAGATTGCAAAGTTGGGCAGGTCGTCCAACCTATCCTGATCAAATAGTCCATGAGGTGCCATCTGCTCAAAAAATGTGTCAAAACAAATCCTCCTCTCCATGCTAAAGACTCAAATCTAGGGTCCTTGGCGAGACAGGAACCCTCTGCTCCCTCTGACAACTCACTCCCTCTCTTGGAAGTCTGCCAAACAAAACGAATCAACTCTCTTCGATCCTCTGATCAATATTCAGACTTCTTTGGCAGGAAATCTTCTGATAAGTTGTTCTCCTCCCGTTCTTCGTCAACTTAGCTTAGGCTAAATTCTACACCAACAGAATTTTAACCCCAGCAGCAACTGTTGAAGGTCTGCAGCTCGGCTTCCGGCACTCTGAATCAGCAATCAGCTTCAGGACTGGGTCACCCTAGCTGGCCTCTGTGTGAGCAGACAGTCTCAGCGCAACTTCTACGCTGCCTCTGTGCAGTAAGTGCATGGGCCTGCGTGGATCTCTGGTCCTGCCTCTGCGCACTAAGTGCTGCCCTCTCTGGTCTGATTTTCTGTTGTTGTTGTTGCTTTCTCTATTGCTTTCTGCAGCAAGGATTCTTCTGTCTTCTTGCTGGAGATCCAGGCTAGATCTACAGTCGCTCTGATACCATGTAAAAATTTCTAAATGTCTCAAACATAAACCCTACTGTTAATTTTAAAATTTACTTCTCCTACTTACATTAAGTTATTAATGTGAAATATTTAGCATTAACATCGAAGTGAATACATCAACAGCCTACACATACATATCTAAACTGAATACATGCACAATGACAAAGTGACACACAAGGATTTTCTAGACAACTGTCCCTAGAAAAACCCAATGCGGGAAAATCAGTCTTCTAGCTGCTGGAGGGTTTTATTATTAAGTAGAATCTAAGTACAACAAATATGCGCACCAATTTGGTTAACCCGACAAAGAAATAAATAAAACTGCAACTATACCTCTATTTCTAGAGACAGAAAAATTGACCAATTCACACCCTCAAAAGGGATTTACTGAACTCAGCCCTTTTTCAGTCTTCAAAAACCCCAGCACTGCTTTGAAGCCCTCTGCGTCAACTCTACTAGCTTGCATCAGCCCCTGCACTGCTCTGAAGCCCTTTGCATCAGCTCTACTAGCCTGCGTCAGCGCCTAAGTTACTCAGGAAGGGCTTGCGTCAACCCCTGCGCTGCTCAAGAAGGGCCTGCGTCACCCCAGACTGGGTTACGCTGCCCTGGCTGGGTTTGCGTCAGCGCTGCTAGCCTCCTGTTGCCTTTGCATTGCCCTTTCTGGGCCTGCATCAGCCCTACATAGCCACTAAAGCCTCTGCGCTGCCCCTGTTGGGTTGTGGCTGCTCTGCGTCGCTACTGCTCTCTTTGCGTTGCTCAATCTACTACTTCTATACCTCTTGTTGCACTCTTGGCCTGGGATTAAACCATCCCTCTAGCCAATACTACCCCTCGCTACAGCTGAAACACTTCTTAAATTCTAAGCAAACCACACCCTAGAATTTCAGCTTAGTCTCAATGCTCTATCATTGTGTGTGTGTTCTCCAACTAACCCCAGGCCTTTTCTTTATACTTTTCTCGTTCGGAAACCAACAGTGGTGATCTAATCTCTTATCGACGGCTAAGAATAAAAGAAAGCTTGATCCGTGTGACTTAAGTCATTTTCATCACATGTTTAATTTAATTAACTTTAATCTTTTAATTTTCCAAGTTAGACTTAGGGTCCTTAATTAAAAAGATTAATTAATTAAATATCTCTTTAACAAGATGGAATTTCTTCAATCGCTTTCTGGGTCTTGGAGATCTCATGTACTCTAGTCTCTCCACAAAGTTTGGGAGTTAGAGCACATCCGAAGCTACCCAACACCTCAATATCTCAACACTCCAAGACTTAGAAATCATTTGGTGAAATTCCACCCAGAAGTGACGTAATTAAAATAATTAATCAGTTTTAATATTTCCTAAGTCTAAACTTAGGAAATATGATTAATTAAAGTGTATTAATTAAGTCGAGTGTGAATCAAATCCAAGTTAATCTGAGTCATCGATTAAGATCTAATCCTGTTCATTGATATCTCAACGAGAGATTATAAGAAGGAACTTGATGGGCACTTGGAGAACACACCGTGAGAGAGATCGAAATTGTTGGCAAATCGATTTTCCAGAGTAGCAGCGCTAAGTTGCAAGAGAGAGAGCCACTGAGCTAGGTCGAAGGAAAGTTTTCCAAATCCGGTGAGTGCATAACAGAGAGGCAGCACAGAGGCCATGCAGAGGCTGCGCAGTTCTTCAGAGGAGATCCGCAATTTTGTTGGGAGACAGAGCCGATTCAATGCCAGAAGCCGGAGAGAGTTTCCGAAGGCCAGAAGGGTCCAATTTCCAGACAGCAATAGATCAGAGGCGAGGATGCTCCCAGCTGTGTGTCGCAGAACTGTGGAGGGTGACGAAGTCACTGCACAGAGGCCGCGCAGAGCAGCTCTTTCAGAGCGAAGGTCAGTGTCGAATCACCTGTCGAAGTGAGAATTTTCTCACTAGATTGTTTGTCAGTTATTTCTCTATATTGGATAGCCAGTCTGGGCATCCAAATATTTGTACTCAGATTTTCTACTGCTTAATATTAAAACCCTCAACTACTGCACTGGTTTTCCCAAGTTGGGTTTTTTCCAGGGACTTAGTCCAAAAATTATTGTGTACTTGTGTGTGTGTGCATCTAGTCTTCCATGCGTTGTATTTATTTTCCGCAGTATTTATTTGTGAGGGTTGTAGAGTATTGATTTCGATATTTACCATAGTACACGATAAATAATTTTTTCAGTAAATAACAAATAGAATAAATCCAATCAGTTGTTGCAGTAGGATTCTAAGTAAGAAAATGATCACATGGTATCAGAGTGCAGAAGAAGTAGGAAGAGCTCAGTTGCAGGATGAACGAGGGAGCTTCGAAGCACTGCATAGGCAGCTCCTCGAAACACCCCTGAGAGATTGCACAGTCCTTTAGCCAACAGGGCAATTTTTGAGGAAAATTTGTTTCTCTGAGTAAATCAATAAAGAACAAAATTTCTCGGTCTAGGATTGTCCGAGGCAGAGGGAGTAGCAGAAGCATTTTTTCTACAGAGAAAATCCTCAACTAGGACGCAGTCATTTTGCAGCGGTAGCTAATAGAATAGTGTCAGAAGAAAAGAAGAGCACACACTGAGGAAATTTTGTGCTCAGATAATTTCTAGCCGAGAAATTCTAATTTTCTACACAGAGCAACAGTAGCCGAGAGTAGATTTACCCACTCCAGCAGGGAGTGCATAAAGCCAGTCAGCAGTTGCGCAAAGGAGAAGAGGTAGAGTTTAACTTTTGTTTGGCGAGATGGCATCAACAAGGCTAAGAGATCAGGATCATCTATTGGACAGAGCATCTAACTATGTGATCTGAAAGACAAGGATTTCCTTCCTTCTAGATGAATACGATCTCAAAGCTTACATCGATAATGTGGTGGTTGTCCCTACAAATCTAAATCAGCATAAGACATACAAGAAAGGCATGGCTAAGGCCAAGAGGATGATTCTCGACGGAGTTCGAGATCATGTAGTTTCTCACATAGCGGCCTTGGGTACGGCCAAAGAGATGTGGGACTCCCTTGCAACGTTGTACTAGGGATCTTTCAAGCAGCAGAAGATGTACCTGGAAGAAAAGTTGAGATGTACCCATATGCAGAAGGGAGAGCAAATAGACCACTTTCTCACCAAGCTTCAGGATGTCCGAGATCAATTGGCAGCTGTAGGGTCAGTGCCTCACGCTTTAGAGATGGTGCGGATAGCTCTAAATTCAGCCTCAAAGGAATGGCAAGTGTTTGTCCAAAGTAATCTGGGCAGAGAAACATTGCCAAGGTGGGTTAGGATGTTGGTAGATCTACAACAAGAAGAATTGAGACGAGAACTAGTGAACAACACCATTAGTGGCAGCAGCAGCAGTAGCAGTGGGACGATGACAGAGGTGAAGGAAGAAGAGAATGTAGCCCTCGCACCAATGGGGCAGCAAGAGCAGCGCAGAAGTAAGAAGGATGTCTCGAAGATCAAGTGCTTTGGATGTGGTGAACTAGGTCACTATAGCACCCAGTGTCTACTAAGAAAGAGGGACAAAGAGGAGAGACAGGACTATGAGGCTGCATCCGCAGAGATCGACAGGTTGTCCTCCAGATTGGAGGAAGAATTTGCGATGATCATCGACATACCTCTAAGGGTGAGGTGGAGTTATTTGGTTTTGTAGCCCCAAAGAGCTACAGGATGGGCAGGATCCTTGAGTCCACCTCTTGGATCAATACAGGATGGGCAGGATCCTTGAGTCCACCTCCTGGATCAATCCCTTGCTACGGGAGCCCATAGCAACAATAGTGTTGACCACTGGAGTGGCAACTGATGATAATGAGAAGACTCCATGCCCAAGGATGAACCAGAAGACATTTGTACCATCAGATATCATCATATATCATTAGATCAACAGAGTTTTTAAACTCTACTTCTACTTCTTATCATTTTCTCTTGAACCCAGATTCCACGCCCTATGGGGAATTGTAATAAGTGATGCCAGTAATGATGAATTTGAATCAATATTGAGTCTGTAACAGACCTAGGTTGCTTGGGACCTTGCCAACAAGTGAGTATTACTCTGGGAGGCTTTTTTTACTCGATTAATTATCATCTCCCTACCAGGAGTTAATAATTAATTGAGTTTTTTCCTCCAATTTTACCCCAAAGCCGGAGTACGGCTTGATGGTGATGCCTTGGGTGATTCCTAGTGTCTAGAGTCAATGTTATTACCATACTAGATCACACACAAAAATTCGTGGAAATTGGTTAAGTCTAGGTAGGAATTTTTTAATTTTTTAGATTTCCCGCAAATCAAAAATTGCAATGAAAATTGTAATTGAATTGTAATAAGTGTTGCCTAGAGAAGTTGTATGGGGTATGAGTAATCAAAATTACACCTCTCATGCTCAATTTTCTACTATGACACACTTTAAGGGGTTAAAAATGTGTTTCGAACCCTCAAAACCGACTTTTCCTAACTTTAGTGGAAAATCTGGCAATTAATTAAGCCATAAATTAAATAAATGGAGAAAAATAAATATCCACACATGCTAAATGAGGTGGAAAATTATGGAGGAGTTAAAGTGAAGTCCCAAGGTGATATACACTCCTAAAATCAAAGAAAACACATGTGCTCAAATAAAATTGAATTTCCGGCATTAAATGATAGCTGCTTACTTGAAAATTCGAACTTGTGAAGTTAGTAAATATTTGGGAGGATTTGAGAGAATATTTGGTGGATATTTTTGTGGGAAATTGTCCCCACATGGGTTACCAACCATATACACATGTCATTCTATCATAAAATTCGAATTTGGCACATAAGGAAGAAGAAAATGATGTCCACTTGCCAGAATTCGATTTTTACACTTGGCATTGGAGCTCCACTTACCAAATTCGAATTTGCCTTGAAATCTCCTCCCTCTCACCACTTGGCATATGGTTCTTCATTGGGATTTGCTCCCAACTTCTTATATAATGGAGCTATGGGCTCTCATATGGTATCATTGGATACGAACAATGGTGCTTGCGGAAGCGCTGCTACTTTGTACACTTTTCAAGAATATCAATAAAAAGACTTTGGGAGTCCATTCATGGGTGTTCTTCCTTTGGAGCATGGTGCATTTGGAGCTATTGGTATAATACTTTTTATTCTTTGAGTTATTTCATTTTCCATGTATTCTTGCGAATTTGCTAGTGCACGGCTATCTTGTATTAGCATTTGATTTGAAAGTAGGCTCTAGAGGTTGAAAGTTCTAGTTTATTTTCAAATAAATTTCTAGAAGTTTCAATTCATTGTTTGCTTATCTAAATTTACATGGACTAATGTGTGACTTGAGTATTGTAGAAGAATTCTTTTTGGATCAAGCGTGAAGGGAAGTTTTTGGGAGACCAACCCACTCTTGAAGCACCTTCAAAGGAACTTTCATTTGTTATTTGGATTTTCATTGTTTATCTTACGAAAAAGTGTCTTACAGGGATTCATTTGGACATAGTTTGTATGCATGCAATCATTTAAAAATATTTTACTTCTCATTGTGCGTCAGTGGATCATATTTTGCTATTTAAAGAGCTTAAGCATGGCTAGACAAAAAGGAGAGTTTACTCATCCTCTTTGGTTTAGCCCTTTGTAGATTATTGTGCAATATTTTGTGATTTTCTTTGTCTAACACTTGGTTGGTTTTTTGTAGCCTTTTTTTTCTAACTTGTTTTCTTGTAGAAATTTGTGGGATTCACCTTCAAGAAACTACTAACAAATTGTTGCAAGACATTTGAGCTATAATGTCAAACGAGAAGGACTCTCTTTTTCGTTTGGTCGTGAGCAGTTAAGGAGCTCCCTTGAGGAAGGCTGAGTTCCTTTTGTGGCTTCTTCCCTCTCTCTTGGCCATGAGCATTGAGGAGACTTAGCCTTTCTTCTTCACTTGTAAAAATCTAATTTCTATTAAGCCTTTATATTGCAAAAATTTCTCATCAATGATAAGTCTAAGACCTCAAGTTTCATTTGCAAAGGTTTTCCTTGAACTTGTAGGAGGCTTCATAGTCTCTTACTTCTAACAACTAATAAAATTTGTGATTTTGGGAGTGTGGGTTTTACCCATTGGCATCCCAATCTCTCCATTTTTAAAGAGGACTTGTGGCGAGATTTGTTGATCTCTTTAAATTGCATGTATATCATTTAATTGGTCAATTAACACAACCATGCATTTCATTCATTTCACTAACTATTCACTTTGATTTGCTACAAGTTTTAAGAGCATTTATTTTCATAGAAAATTCAGATTTTTTTTTATATGCAAACATCTTTACTTGAATTTATTTAGCTTGAAATCATACTTCAAATTTGCTTATGCTTCACCATTGAGCACACTCTACAATATTAAGTTTGATGCATCAAGTAAAACTACATTTTATTTCATGACAAGCAAATATATTTCAAGTTGAAGTTGAATTTTCATTTTCATGTTAATTTACTTTTAGATTTTACATGCCCCAAGCATCACTAAAATTTACCTCCAACTTAAGTTGGTTGAATAGACATTTTAGGGACCCTCTGCCTCTATGGACTCCTCACTGTGAGATCCAAATATTTGGGCAAGGGTGAGGTCTGAGGATTAGAGTTCAATTGTAACCTTGCTTTAGAGCTAACTAATAAAATAAACCAAGAGCACTATCTCATCACATTTACTTGCAAATTTCCCAAATTTTTGCTATCTTGATGGTTTAAAGATTCACATGAAAATATTATCTCAAGAAGCACTTTGGATGCAAGCATTTTAATTCCTTAAATTTTGCAACAAGTTTAATTCTATGGTACTTGGAAATTTGTTTACTTTTGCAACTTCATTGCATGTTGTCATTTTAATGATCATTATGCTTATGGATGATTGATATATCTTGTTTCATTGGAAAATACCCTTATTTAGTTTTTTTTTGTAAAATTCTTTTGGTAATAATCACATGCAATGGAACATGGTCGACGCATTTCGAACCAACCAATGTGGTTCATCATCAGGACTATGTGAGAGATCAGATCGAGACATTAAGTTTAAATAGATGTAGAAATGGCTCAACTAGCCGTTAGGATAATAGCTAGTTTGACTTTGAATATTTTTTTATTTTTTTATTTTTATTTTTTTTATTTTATTTTTTTGAATAAAATGTTTAATATATTTATTCAACTAATTAATCAATTAATTTATTTATTAGTTAGTTATTTAACCAATAGTCATAATAATATGTATATATGTATATATCTCTTATTTTATTTAATTGATTTAATTATTTAATAATTAATTATTATTATTAATTTATAATTATAAATTATTTTTAATTTTATATTTGACTATTTATAAGAGCAAAGGTCCAAGGAACAAAGAAAATTATAACCAACGCCTATCAAAGAATCATACAACGAGCCAAAAAAAATATATATGTATATATATAAAATAAAATAAAATAAACGAATAAAAATAAAATATAAATATAAATAAATAAATAAATATAAAATATAAAAAATAAAAATAAAATTAATAAATAATCAATCAATAAATAAATAAAAACAAATAAATAAATCAAGAATATAAGGCAGGAATCCAACACCTGTTGATATTCCAGCCGTCATCTCTATTGAGATTAACGGGTCTTTTTTCAATTTCAATGGCCTCTCTCAACTTACGATGATAGAAATGGTCGATCCTAGCAATAACATTAGCATCTTCTATGCAAACATGATAGTTAGTCTTTTTTGCATGCTCGGCTAAGGCGAACGAGCTAGATCTTCTATGTTTGATGTCAGCAGCATGCTCACAGATCCTTTGATTAATAGACTGACCAGTTTCACCAATGTAAGGAGTCCCACAGGAACAAGGAATGATGTAGACACCTTTTCCATCTCTAGGGTCAATCGGATCTTTAACCAATTTGAGAGAACTGCGAATCGTGTTAAGGGGCTTGAAATACGAAGACACCTTATGCTTCTTAAGGATCCTAGCAATCTTATCAATGGTACCCTGAATGAATGGTAGGCGGACATTGCGAGACCATTCACTAGGCTCTTTTTTATTTTTAACTAAAGAACCTTTTTCGAAACACGTCGACCATGTTCCATTGCATGTGATTATTACCGAAAGAATTTTACAAATTTATATGATGGACCACAGAAGCTTAGATTCCAAAAAACCCTTATTTAGTGTTGCAAATTTAATTGTGTGTTGTTATCTTGGTCTAACATTTGAGTTTTTTTATCATCTCATTTACATTCTCCAAAGTAGAACACTAATTGTTTCCTTTTGAGCAAGATAGTTTCTCATGCTTTGATTCATAAATTTATTTATCTTGAGAGCATTTATGATATCTTGTGCTAACAGTCTTTTGTTTCCATTTCAAGATTACTATGTTCTCATCTCTTTGAGCATTTCTTTCACTTTTGAGCACGTTATTTGTAAAGGCATTGGGTTAAATGGTTTGTCATTATTTAAGTTGCTCATAAATGCTCATGAATCTTCAAAAGTAATCCAATTTCACTCTAATATTCTCCTAGAAACTCAAATCTTTAACTTAGTTTTCTATTTAGGGACCACCCCCCATAGCTAACCTAAGAGATAGCTTAAACGGAGAGAGTTGGGATTAGTGTGACAGCCCCTTCTCTGAGTTCATTGCCACCAACCACACCTTGTGGGGTTAAAGGCTTTTCCCGCTAACTGTAGGTAGGTGTAGGCGGCAAGCGATAACATTTATGGCATCGTTGTCGGGGACAAATCTTCTTGTTCCTGGGAAATCGACTAACTTTTGGTTTTCGCATTTTTGAATTTTTAGATTTAGATTCTTGCTCAAGTGGCGACTCCACTCAATCCTAATTTTGCAAGAGTTTCTACTAGCAGAAATTCAAGTGGTTTAGTTAGCCCCTCTCTTGATCATGAAAGGGTTTATAGAGAGAGGTTCAATAGACTTTCTCATAGTAGAGCTCTTGCTAGTCTTGGGCAAGAGGCTATTTCTGACATTCATTTGTTGTTTCAAGAACAAGTTGAGCCTAACATCATGAATGATCTTTTTGCTCCTTGTAACTTTACTAACATTAATGGCTATCCTCACAATATCCTTGACAAGGCTATTGAAAGGTTGTTGTTGAAATTTAGTTACCGGAGGACAGGTGGTTCCCTAAGGCTTTGATCTTTGGCCTAGGGAAAAGTGTCCAAAAAAATTTAATTTTTCTCCTAAAATGACTTTATAAAGTTATAAAGTCAAATCTAATTTAAATGTGACTTTAAGTGATAAAGTTACTAAAGTCTAATTTTAAAGTGACTTTAATAAAGTCAATGTAAAATTAGAAAGGAAAAGTGACTTTGGAAATAAATGACTAAGTGGGTCTTTATTAAAGTGGGGTGAATTAAAAAATAGAAAGTGAGATTTAAATGAGCATTTAATCTCGGCCCTAGATCTCAATCTATTTCAGCCATTAAATTTAGGGATTCCCCAAAAGTCACTTAGGGTTAGGTTAAAGGAGGAAAAAGTCATTCATTCTTTCATGAGCAGATTGAGAGAGGAGGAGAAGGAGAGCTGGAGAATTTTTCTGAAGAGAGCTTGAGAAGGTGAAGGAGAGGCAAACTCAGCAAATCCGTACAGCAGCAAGGAGGGCACAATTTTCGAGGCAGAAAGAGGCTGCACGAATATCGAGACAGCAAGGCTGTACAGCAACACAAAAACCGAGATAACAATCCATACAGCTGTTTTGTGGCACATTTTTCGAGGAGAAAGGCGACACGGTTTTTGAGGGAAAGTACAGCAACAAAGGGCTCGATTTCCAAGGTTGTTGGGCACATTTTTCAAGGTAGCCAGCGCAGTTTTCGAGAAAGGCAGTTTGCTATAATAAATTTCTGTTTTGAGTATTTTGCTGTTCTGGCACGTTTTCCAAGGCAGAGGCAAGCACAGAAAACACGATAAGTCTGTAATTAATTTGCTGGAATTTTTCCTGTATTTTTCACCCCTCTGTAAAAGCATTTTCCAGAAATAAGAAGGAGCTCTCAAACTGGTTTTCCCCAAGAGTTGTAGGGGGTTTTTCCAGAGTCATGTTGAACAAAAATCTCTGTGTTATAATGTGTCGAATGGCTATTTATATCTGCTGATTTTTATTTCTGCATTTTCCAGCATTCTGTAAATTTTCCAGAATTTGTGTTTTCAGCAAAATTTATTTTCCAGTTTGTTGAATGTAAGGATATGGGAAAGGGCATTTAACTATTTGGAGAAATAAGGTGAAACTGAAAACTGGGGTGGTAAAGTCAAGAAATTTCAACATGGTATCAGAGGTTGAGTGCTAAAAGTGCAGTTTGGGACAGCAACGAGAAAAATACAGCCTGCTGATTTTTCACTCGGAAAATTCCAGCAAGCTGATTTTTCACAAACAGAATTTTTATCTTCACTACAGCAGTGCTATTTTTTAGTTTTAGGACAGCAGGATGTCATTGGGATTGAGGGTGGAGAATAGGTTGGATGGGCATACCAATTACAGCGTTTGGAAGGAAAGAATGCAGAGTATCTTTGAGGAGGCAGAAGTCTGGGATATCATGGTTCATACCCAACAGTAGCCTGTTAATGTGCCTACTGATGCTGTTCAGTTGGCAGCATATAATAGAAAGAACAACAAGGGTAAGAGACTGATCCTAGACGGAATCAAAGACCATTGCATTCCTCATGTGAGAGGAAAGAGAAATGCTCATGAGATGTGGACAGCATTGTCCAATCTCTACCAAAGTACCAATGAGAACCGGAAAATGGTCCTAAAGGAGAAGCTGAAAACCATTAAGATGGGTAAGACTGATAGTGCAGCTGGATATCTCACAAAGATTACTAATGTGAGAGATGAGTTGGCGGCAATTGGAGAGGTCATTCAACCCACTGAGTTGGTGCGGATAGCAGTGAATGGCCTCCCCAGTTCATGGATGAACTTTGCTGATGGGGTTTGTGCACGTGAGACCCTTCCCACATGGGAGAGGTTTTGGGATGATTGCATTCAGACAGAGATCAAGAAAGGTCAGCTTGGGGCAGCCAAGCCAGTTGAGCAGGATGAGGATGTAGCACTGTTGGCAGGAGGCAAGAAAGGCAAAGGCAAGAAGCAGGCTTCCACAAGCAATGGTGGGAGCAAAGGTAAAGGTAAAGGTAAACAGGGTAACACACAAAAGGACTATTCCAAGGTGAAGTGTTGGAATTGTCAGAAGATGGGACACTATGCAGTTGTGTGTCCGGAGAAGAAGAAGAAAGGGAAGAACCAGAACATGGCAGCATCAACAGAGGTTGAGGACTTTGCAGATCGCTTTGACCGAGAGTTTGGGTTCATTGCGTGTGAGTCCTCTAGTGCAGGATTACCTGCCACAGAGGTTCAAAGGGAGCATGCATTTCCCTCGACTAGCAGAGCATCTTCGGGTATCTGGTATGTGAACAGTGGGGCTTCATGTCATATGACAAGAGTCCGTGAGTACTTCTCAGAGCTTTCAGAGAGTGGCACTGATATAGAGGTAGTACTCGGTGATGACAGAGTTGTTAGAGCAGTCGGTGTGAGAACACTGACATTTCAGACGGAGTCTAAACCTCCCTTGAAGGTGTCAGATGTTCTTTATGTGCCAGGGATGAGGAAGAACCTCATATCCGTCTCAGCTTTCGAGGATAGAGGATATGAGATACTGTTCAGGGGAGGACAGATGTTGATGTATCCTAGGGGCACTCCAGCTGATTCAGCGAGAGTGATAGGTGTACGCCATGCAAAGGTGTACAAGTTTGCATTTCAGCCCCTTTTGGCATTGAGCAGTAGTACCGACAGCAGAGCTAGCAGTTCTGAGCTCTGTGAGATTTAGCACCGCAGGATGGGGCATATGTATCATGGAGCCTTGAGGACCTTGCGGGAGATCACTACAGGTGTGCCAGATTTCAGTACTGATCACTTTGATACTGTAATATCCCCAAAGGGAGATAACCAGTAACAAACATAAATATACCAGACAGATATAGAAAATACAATGCTGAACCAGATCATGGAACAATTACACATAGAATACCAGAAAACTGAACCATTTTATTAATCTGAAAGTACATAGAGAGGAGTACAAGATAATCAGAATGAGTGCACCTATCCTTGCCCTAGGCAAGTGGAGACCCTCTCAGAAAAATAAGAAATTTCTACGAGAGCTGCATCCCATTCTTGGAAGGCGAAGCTAAAATTTGATCCCTTCTTAGGAATAGACTAAAAATCTACGGATCACCTATACTCGCTGCTCGGACAAAACCCGAAAGCAGTGAAAACAAATGGACCACCTCCATGCGCCCCCAGAAACCCTCCTCCTACAAAAACGCTGTGCCTTCAGGAACAGCACAGAAGCTCAGGGAACACGCTGAGAAAAGGGGCTGAATCTGACCACAAATCCTCCAGATAAGATAACCAACTCCTCAGGGCTGAAAACACTGAAAAACGCTGCCAAAACCCCACATAAAGACCCTACTCATCAGATCTGCGTCCTCCCTGACTGGATCTGCGTCCTCTCTGCCCAGATCTGCTGGATCTGAGTTATACAAGGCTGGATCTGCTACTATCTCTCCAGATCTGCGTCCTACAAGGCTAGATCTGCTGCTAGCTCTTCAGATCTATGCTAGATCTGCCAATATCTCCTCAGATCTGCAACCTCAAAGTTTGGATACGATGTTATCTCTTCGGATCTAGGTTGGATGCGCGATATCTCCTCGGATCTGCAATCTCCATTGGATCTAGTGCTACCCCTCCAGATCTGAAACCTACAGAACCAGATCTGCAAATATCTGCTCAGATCTACAATCTCCAAGGCTGGATCTATCACTGGGCCTTCAGATCTGCGTCCTTCCTCTTCCTACTGGAACAGCGTCCTCACTCCAAACTGATCTGCGTCCTTCCTGCTGCTGACTGCGTTTTCCACTGCTAGATCTGCTTGCGATCACTAGAGGGCCTCTTCCTCTCCGAATCTCCACAGCTGCTCTTTGGCGAACGAAACTCGAGAAATTAACCTTACTAGGGCGGGCACTCGAGTCCCCGGCCCAAGGGTGAAACCCGAGAAATAACCTTACCGGGCGGGGCACTCGAAGTCCCCCGAGGCTAAGGGCGAGATCTCCGACCGGAGACACTCAATCGCACTAAACAGTGCTGCAGACAGGCTAAACAGCCAGCGTGCTCAAGAAGACAGAAGTCTAGCTCAAATATCATCAACAACAAGAATGCCCAAATGAGATGGCTCTCCCTCCTTTTATAATGCTCAAACTCCCTCAAAACCTTAAGCTGCGTCCTTCACCTTGCGATTACCCTTGGGTCGGCGTGAGGCCTCCCCTCATACACGTGTGGACCCCCAAGGCCCCTTCTCTAAGTTATAACGTCAATCAACTAGGAAAAACACTTTATTTATAAAGTGAGGTGACTAAAGTGAGGTAACCCCTCTTATTTCTCACTTTATTTGTTATTTCTAGCTAAAGCGGCAAAATTAAACAAAAATGAAATATTCCAGTGTGAGCTAATTAGAATATTACGATCTCCCAAACAAGAAAACGTTGCTTGTCCTCAAGCAGCGAAGTGATGGATCTTTGTAAGAGTCGCTCGCTCTCCCAAGTGGCATCCTCATCAAGCAAAATTGCTTATTCTCGAAACAATGCTTGAACACAAGCCTCCTCTCTAGGCGATGCTCCCCACTAACATTACGCAAAATGTGCACAGGTCCCCCTTTGAAATGTAGAAAATTCTATTTCCCACCCCGGTTTTCAGTTTTCGCCTTATTACTCCAAAATAGTTAAATGCCCTTTCCATAACCATACATTCAACAACTGGAAAAATAAATTTTGCTGAAAACACAAATTCTGGAAATTTTTCAGAATGCTGTAAATGCAGAAATAAAATAACAGCAGTAACAAACAGTCATTCAACACATCATAACTCAGTGTTTTTGGTCAAGGTGACCCTGGAAAAACCCCCTACAACTCTTGGGGAAAACCAGTCTGGAAGCTTCTCATTTATTTCTGAAAAATGCTTTTACAGTGAGCAGTAATACACAGAAAATTACAGAAAACACAAAAATCACTTATCTTGACTTTCGTGCCACCCTCCACCTCGAAAAACGTGCCAAACAGCAAACAGAAATATTTCAGAGAAATTACAGCATTAAATGCTGTCTTAGCTGCCTCGAAAAACGTGCCAGGAATGACCGTACGGACTGTACGGATTCCGTACGGATGGGACAACAGCCCCCTTTCTCGATTTTTCGTGCCCAGAAAATTCTGCCTTGAAAATCGTGCTCCTTGCTGCTGTTCCAGCTCTCGAAAACAGTGCTGCCCCTCTCTCGAAAACCGTGCAAATGTTGTACGGACTTTCTGCCTTGGTTAATGTGCCAATAAACTCTGCTGTACGGATTTTTCAGCCTTGGGAAGTGTGCTCTCTTGCTGTACGGACTTGCTGTGCTGCCTTTGCTGCTCTCTCTCTGCTCAGAAATCACTCTTCAGCTCCCTCTCCTCCTCTCTCAATCTGCTCATGAAAGAATGAATGACCTTTTCCTCCTTTTCCTCCTTTAACCTAACCCTAAGTGACTTTTGGGGAATCCCTAAATCCAATGGCTGAGATAGATTGAGATCTAGGGCTGAGATTAAATGCTCATTAAATCTCACTTTCTATTTTTTAATTCACCCCACTTTAATAAAGACCCACTTAGTCTTTTATTTCCAAAGTCACTTTTTCCTTTCTAATTTTACATTGACTTTATTTAAAGTCACTTTAACTTTAGTAACTTTATCACTTAAAGTCACTTTAAAATTAGAGTTGACTTTATAACTTTATAAAGTCACTTTAGTAACTTTATCACTTAAGTCACTTTTAAATTAGATTTAACTTTATAAAAATTTATAAAGTTACTTTAGGAGAAAAATTAAATTCTTTTGGACACTTTTCCCTAGGCCAAAGATCAAAGCCTTAGGGAACCACCTGTCCTCCGGTACCAAATTTCAACATGAAACCTCTCTGTCTCCTGCATCACCCTGATATGAAGGGATATCTCAATGCCAGGATCCCAAACTGGCCTCTCCTGGTACCAGCCAATCAATAGTCCTCCCGGATCCCATCGCCACTGTGGCCAATAATCGCCCAAGTCCCATGACTCGGACTGCTCACTGCCTCTGGCTATGACTAAAGACCATGACTGCTGCTGCTCTGCATCTATGAATGTGTAAGTTGTCCCATCGACTGTGTACCAGCTCATCATCTCTCTCCACTCAAGGCATGAAGTGAGGGACATTTCTCTCATGTGGATCTTCCAACCCCAAGCAATCATCCAAACCAAATGAGCCACCTCCCGACAAGGCAACTCCTGAAAATCTCCTTCCACCTCAAGCTCCAGTAATGAAGGTGGGCTGAAAGTCTGATCTTGGGCTGCAAAATCATTGCCCTCCAATGGCAAAGTGAAGAACAATCCTCCAAGGAAGGTCCCTCCAACAACGAAGAACAAGCTGGCCCAAAACAATTCATCCATGAAGAATAGGACATGTGCTTCATGGATCATCCTAATGAGATGTTTGCTGAAGGTGTTACATGAGGATACATAACGCAAACAATCCCTCACAAGGATATAGCACAGTCTCATCCACTGCAACCTCAGAAAATCACATGGCAAGCAATGTACAAGATCCATCACATCTACTAATGGATAGTAAATGGCTGAATATGACAACAACATAGGGCCAAACACTTGCCCATGGTTGTACAATGGATGAATATCAATCTCATGGCCCACATCAAAAGAGAACGCATACATAGTAGTGGTGGCCATGCCTCCTCCCATGCTCCCATTAGAACATGTAGTGTTGAAATTGTGAGAATTTTTCCCACTCACGGACACATCCAGCTCACGTGTCTCCCTCATAATCAAGTCTCCCATACAAGTCTGACCATATGCTGGAAGTAAGATGGTACATGGGTCCATGAATGAGTCCTCCATAAAGTGTTGACCTGCTATGAAGAAGACTGAACCATGTGCTGCAAGAAGATAATCCTCCTTATGCCTAGAAACCCAAGTCAAGAAGAATATGCCATAGATGTCTCTATCATCATTACTTCTTGTAAGTGCAACAAATGTGAAGTGATCCTGGGACCTATGGGTTATAGATCCACCATATCTCTGCCGCGCACACTTCATCCATAATGTTCTGCTCCCATGTGACAACGCTGTGAGCTCATGCAAATAAGCTCCTGTCAATACAAAACTCTGTTCTTTGACATGCTCCTTGTCAAAGATTCCTCTAATAATGCTGCAATGAATATGGAATTCCTTCCAAGATGGAAGTGCTTCCCAGTCATCATCAAAGACCAAGGAGATAGTGCCATCCCCTCTTCCCGCAACATCGTACAAAGTGTGAGAGCAAATCTGCCCTTGCTCTCCTAGGAACAAACCAAGCAACCAGACATTGTGTTGCCTCTCCATACCTCCATCAAACAACTCATGTGATGAAGACACAATGAATGATATGAGTAACACATCAACACCATGCATCCATACTCTATGTTGTTCAATGATGCAAGTATCCATCCATCTTTTCCCCATCCTCCTACTCTTAGGAAGAGTGTTTGCCAAGTGGTGGCCAAACTCTTTCAAGAGTAACCAGCGCAGCCAAGCCTCCTGCTGCCTGGTGTCATAGATCTGCAAGTAGCCTCCTAGCTCCTTGCTCATCATCCCCATCCACTCAATCACTTGTGGATGCCTCCTTCTCCTCATCCCGGTACTACCATCCTCCCAAATCAAATTTCTGATTTTGCCCTTCATGGGATTTTGGAATATAAACTTCTCAAGGATCAATGAGACCCTATCAAGACTCAAATAGGTGGTAGGCAAAAACCTCCCATCATGGTGTGTATGGCTCAAGGGATGTCCAACACAAGCATGAGAGACGTTATCCATCCGAAGATGTCCCCCATCTTCTATCTGCTCTTGTGAGAAAGGAAGAAAGTCATTGCACCCCATGGTGTGTCGAAGTGCATCTCCAGCGAGATCTCTCCTTGAGACCTCCCCTTCATCCATAGTCTGCTCCACCGAGTACCAACTCAAAATCTCTCGCCATCCAATCTCAACACGTGGCTGTTGTACCCTGTACAACTCTGATCGTCTCATACCACTATCCAAATCAACATATGAGACCTGACTAGGTGGCTCTGCCTCTTTCTCTCCAACGGAAAGAGATGACCCAACAATACTGCTAGTCCCATCCATACATGCCTGAAGGGGAATGATCTGACGCTCCCTCATGCCCTCTGGTTGTACCATCAGGGAATCCAGCTGTTCCCCAATGCGGACCAACTTGGCCGCCAACTTGGCACAAGTCGCTCTCATACCCTCCAGCTCCTGGTCCTGCAACAAAACGGTCTCCCGTACTGACGCAGCCTTCTCCCTCAAAGCTCGAAGGTCCGTCTGAAGCCGATGATACCGCTGTCTGCGATCATCGTCCAATACCTCTGTATCTCCTAGTGCCTCATCGATAGTGGATATATCTCCTGATACCTCACCCATCTGTCGTGCGCCGCTACCACCCGAAGACTCTGCCACGGCTCCAGTCATCTCCTCAGTGGATGGCTCTACCGGGGTAGGCTATATCTCCTCCACTACGATATCAACCGGCACGGTCAAGGAGGTCTCTAGTGATGGTGAGTCCTGTATTACACTAGGTGTATCCTCAGACTCCCTGCAATCCTGTGTGTCCTCATCCTCCAAGTGCGAGGTAACCATTTCAATGGTTTTCCTCTCCGATACTCGGTCAAACTGGAAAGAGGTATCCACCCTGTCCACTGTGCGCTGTAAGCCCCTATCATGTGAGTGTTGGTCCCCTCTGTGAGAGTTGTGAGGTCTATTATCACGCTGGAGCTGAACATAATCTCTACTAGCTGTGCGGTGGTAGTCTCCCTCGTGCTGGTGCTGCTCAGGGGGTCTGATGCCATAACGGACCTCTACGGCTGCGAGCCTCTGTGACACACCCTGCATGTGATGGAGGATTGCATCCATCTTTTTATCTATGTCTGCCATCTGATTCCGCTGCTTTGTCTCCCTAAATCTCCTCTTATCCACATCACCTGCCATCAGCTCTTTCTGCTATGTGTCTACAGGCTCCTCAGAAACTGCACGGCTGCTGCAAAACCATACTGTTGCTTAACTTCGATCTCCGATTTACCCACTGAAAACCACTCGGAAAATTCTAGGAATTTGGGAAAGTGACCCTCACCCAAAACCCAGAAAAACCCAGAAAACGTTTTTCCTAATTCCAAACTTCAAAATTTGACCCTTTTTATTTTGGCCCTTTTTCCAACTGCGTTTCTGGTATTGCAACTGCTATTGCTCTGTATGATCTATTTTCTGATGTCAAAGACCACAGGCTGAGCCAAAATTATGCTCTGATACCACTGTAATATCCCCAAAGGGAGATAACCAGTAACAAACAGAAATATACCAGACAGATATAGAAAATACAATGTTGAACCAGATCATGGAACAATTACACATAGAATACCAGAAAACTGAACCATTTTATTAATCTGAAAGTACATAGAGAGGAGTACAAGATAATCAGAATGAGTGCACCTATCCTTGCCCTAGGCAAGTGGAGACCCTCTCAGAAAAATAAGAAATGGCTGCTAGAGAAACTGTATCCCAGCTGCTGGAAGAAACTGAAGCTAGGGGCTGATCCCCTTGCCGGAATGAGCTAAAAATCTACAGATCACCTATACTCGATGCTCCGGACAAAACCCAGAAACCGTGAAGCAAATGGACCACCTCCGAAAATCGCCTCCAGAAACCCTCCTCCTACAAAAACGCTGTGCCTTCAGGAACAGCTCAGAAGCTCAAGAAATATGCTGGCAAAAGGGCTGGATCTACCCACAAATCCTCCAGATGAGATGACCAACTCCTCAAGGCTGAAAACACTGAAAAATGCTGCCAGAACCCCACATAAAGACCCAACTCATCAGATCTGCGTCCTCCCTGACTGGATCTGCGTCCTCTCTGCCCAGATCTGCTGGATCTGAGTCATACAAGGCTGGATCTGCTACTATCTCTCCAGATCTGCGTCCTACAAGGCTAGATCTGCTGCTAGCTCTTCAGATCTATGCTAGATCTGCCAATATCTCCTCAGATCTGCAACCTCAAAGGCTGGATCTGATGTTATCTCTTCAGATCTAGGCTGGATCCGCCAATATCTCCTCAGATCTGCAATCTCCCAAGCTGGATCTAGTGCTACCCCTCCAGATCTGCAACCTACAGAACCAGATCTGCAAATATCTGCTCAGATCTACAATCTCCAAGGCTGGATCTATCACTATGCCTTCAGATCTGCGTCCTCCCTCTTCCTGCTGAAACAGCGTCCTCACTCCAAGACCGATCTGCGTCCTTCCTGCTGCTGAAACTGCGTTTTTCCTGCTAGATCTGCACAGCCACTAGAGGGCTTCTTCCTCTCCGACTCTCCACCTGAAACTGCTACTGAAACTGAAAGATAGAACTCAGAAATTAACCTTACTAGGGCGGGCACTCGAAGTCCCCCGAAGCTAAGGGTGAAACCAGAAATAACCTTACCAGGGCAGGCACTCGAAGTTCCCCGAGGCTAAGGGTGAGATCTCCGACCGGAGACACTCGTGCACTAAACAGTGCTGCAGACCGACTAAACAACCGGCGTGCTGAAGCAGACAAAAGTCTAGCTCTCAATATCAATATCAAATTATTCCTACCAAATGAAGTGGGAACCCCTCCTTTTATAATGCTAAACTCCCTCCAAAACCTTAACTGCGTCCTTCACCTTGAGATTACCCTTGGGTCAGCGTGAGGCCTCCCCTCATATACGTGTGGACCCCCAAGGCCCCTTCCTTAAGTTACAACGTCAATCAACTAGGAAAGCACTTTATTTTATAAAGTGAGATGACTAAAGTGAGGTGACCCCTCTTATTTCTCACTTTATTTATTATTTCTAGCTAAAGCGGCAAAATAAAGCAAAAATGAAATATTCCAATTAGCAAGGCTAGTTGGGAATAGGAGGAGATACTTCTGCGAGAGGAGGGGCTGTGTGCGATGGGCAAGTTTGCCAAATCCCCTTTTCCCAGCAGTGACAGCAGAGCGACTGGGATACTTGATTTGATTCACTCCGATGTGAGCGGTCGGATGTCTCATGTTTCCTTGAGTGGATATGAGTACTATGTGTTATTCATTGATGATCACTCCAGGAGGACCTGGATTTATTTCTTGAAGACCAAGAGTGAGGTCTTCCAGCGGTTTCAGGAGTTCAGAGCTCTTGTGGAGACACAGACAGGTCGGAAGATCAAGTCCCTGAGGTCGGACAATGGGGGAGAGTACACCCTTGGAGAGTTTGTTGACTATTGTGCGGAGGCAGGCATTAGGAGGGAGCTCACTGTTCCTTACAACCCCCAGCAGAACGGGGTTGCGGAGAGAAAGAACAGATCCATCGGAGGGGCTGCCAAAGCCATGTTACATGATCAGGGGTTGCCATTGTTTTTGTGGGCAGAGGCCTGCAACACAGCTGTTTACTTGCAGAACAGGAGTCCGCATCGTGCCTTGGGGCATATGACTCGGGAGGAGGCTTTTTCTGGGAAGAAGCCTGATATGGGTCATCTTCGTATCTTTGGGTGCATGACATACTCCTACATACCCAAGGAGAAGAGGACCAAACTAGAGCCCACCGCAGAGAAGGGTATCTTTGTGGGCTACGGTGAGACCTCCAAGGCCTTTCGGATTTACATTCCTGCACAGAGGAAAGTTGTTGTCAGGCGGGATGTGAAGTTCGAGGAGGACAGGGCCTTTAGGAGGTCACGAGAGTTAGAGTATCTGGATCAGCCAGACCCTCAGCAGCAGTTGAGTCAGTCGCAGGGATCCAGTGGGCAGGGATCAGGAGGATCCGGAGGTACATCTATGACGATGTCTGGTCCGTCAGTGAGCAGTGGCTCGCAGAGTCAGAGGGGTGGTGCTTCGGGCAGCATGCAGAGCAGTCCACAGAGCAGTTCACTAGGGAGTCCACTGATGGACAGTTCACACGGTACCTCAGCTTCTACAAGTTCAGGTGCAGGCAGGAGGACAGCAGACAGACAGTCATGAGTTCAGGCTCCTGATGATGATGAGGAGGACTTTCATTCTCCAATGGGAGAAGTATGCTCAGGGAAGAGGAAGCCCAAGTGGCTTCAGGACACCTTGAGAGAGGCCACATCTGTTGCTAGGCCTAAGAGGCCAGTCAAAGAGAGCAGACCACCTGAGAGGTTTTGTAGCTATATGGCAATGGCTACCAGCATCCTTGACTCTGAGCCTTCTAGTTGTGAGGAGGTAGCTAGCCAGCAGGTCTGGAGAAAGGCCATGCAAGAGGAGTATTCTTCTATCATGAAGAATGATGTTTGGGAGGTGGTGCCGAGGCCTGAGGGCAAATCCGTGGTTACTTCCAGATGGCTTTACAAGGTAAAGCATGCTGCAGATGGCAGCATTGAGAAATTCAAAGCGAGGTTTGTGGCTAGAGGGTTCTCCCGGGTAGAGGGAGTTGATTATGAGGAGACCTTCACTCCCGTGGCTCGATATACTTCGATCCGCTCCATTATATCGATAGCAGCAGAGATGGGTTGGAAGATCCACCAGATGGATGTGAAGACCGCATTTCTCAATGGCTTCATACAGGAGGAGGTGTACATTGAGCAGCCACAGGGCTTTGAGGTGCATGGGAAGAAGTCCCATGTGTGCAGACTGAAGAAGGCCCTTTATGGCCTGAAGCAAGCTCCCAGAGCTTGGTACTCCAAGATAGATACATACTTGCAAGAGATGGGTTTCACAAAGAGTAAGGCAACTCCGAACCTTTACTTTATTGTGATAGGTGAGGAGTGAGGAGCCTCTCGTTACGGTGTTGTATGTGGATGACTTGAGTCATGCAGTGCGAGCTCATAGAGCAGCACCAAAGAGACATCTTGCGACGAGTTTGAGATGAAGGACATTGGCTTGATGCATTACTTTTTGGGTTTGGAGGTGTGGCAGGAGGAGGGGAATTTCTTCCTAGGGCAGGGAAAGTATATTGTGGACATCCTTGGCAGATTCCACATGGAGGATTGTAGACCCATGTCGACACCGATGATCACCAACTGGAAGAAGCTTCATGCTTCGGATTCTGAGTTGGTGGATCCCACATTGTACAGGCAGTTGATTGGTTCCTTGATGTATTTGGTCAACACTAGACCAAATATTTGTTTTGCAGTCAACACGATGAGTCAGTTTATGTGTGAGCCTAGGAAGGTTCATTGGGTGGCTGCAAAACACATTTTGCGGTACTTGCAGGGGACAGTGGATTATGGTCTGGACTACAGGCAGGGGGATGGAGTGAGATTGGCAGGTTACATTGATTCTGATTGGGCAGGTTGTGCTTCTGATAGGAAGAGCACTTCAGGGTGTTGTTTTGGGTTGGGTTCGGCATGGTTCAGCCGGAAGCAGCAGTCAGTAGCATCGAGTTCAGCGGAAGCAGAGTATATGGCAGCCAGTCTAGCTAGTTGTGAGGCCATCTGGCTTCGCAAGATGTTGTTTGGCTTATTTGGTTAGCCGTTGAGACCTTCAGTGATTTACCGTGATAATTACAGTTGCATTAAACTCACTGAGAATCCAGTATTTCATGACAGGTCAAAGCATATCGAGATCAAATATCATTTCATCAGAGACTATGTTCAGAAAGGAGCTGTGAAGCTTGAGTATATTCCCACTGATGAGCAAGTTGCAAATATTCTTACCAAAGCCTTACCACGGGGCAAGCATGTCTACTTTAGAGACAAGATGGGTGCGGTGAGGAACACCTTCCTCGGTAAGAGGGAGTGTTGAAATTTGGTTACCGGAGAACAGGTGGTTCCCTAAGGCTTTGATCTTTGGCCTAGTGTCCAAAAAAATTTAATTTTTCTCCTAAAGTGACTTTATAAAGTTATAAAGTCAAATCTAATTTAAAAGTGACTTTAAGTGATAAAGTTACTAAAGTTTAATTTTAAAGTGACTTTAATAAAATCAATGTAAAATTAAAAAGGAAAAGTGACTTTGGAAATAAATGACTAAGTGGGTCTTTATTAAAGTGGGGTGAATTAAAAAATAGAAAGTGAGATTTAAATGAGCATTTAATCTCAGCTCTAGATCTCAATCTATTTCAGCCATTGGATTTATGGATTCCCCAAAAGTCACTTAGGGTTAAGTTAAAGGAGGAAAAGGAGGAAAAGGTCATTCATTCTTTCATGAGCAGATTGAGAGAGGAGAAAGAGAGTTGGAGACTTTTTCTGAAGAGAGCTTGAGAAGGTGAAGGAGAGGCAAACTCAGCAAATCCGTACAGCAGCAAGGAGGGCACGATTTTCGAGGCAGCAAGAGGCTGCACGAATATCGAGACAGCAAGGCTGTACAGCAGCACGAAACTGAGACAGCAGTCCATATAGCAGTCCGTACAGCTGTTTTGTGGCATTTTTTTCGAGGAGAAAGGCAGCACGGTTTTTTAGGGAAAGTACAGCAACAAAGGGCTCGATTTCCAAGGTTGTTGGGCACGTTTTTCAAGGCAACCAGCACAATTTTCGAGAAAGGCAGTTTGCTGTAATAAATTTCTGTTTTGAGTATTTTGCTGTTTTGGCATGTTTTCCAAGGCAGAGGCAAGCACAGAAAACCAAAAAATTCTGTAATTAATTTGCTGGAATTTTTCCTGTATTTTTCACCTCTCTGTAAAAGCATTTTCCAGAAATAAGGAGGAGCTCTCGAACTGGTTTTCCCCAAGAGTTGTAGGGGGTTTTTCTAGGGTCATGTTGACCAAAAATCTCTGTATTATAATGTGTTGAATGGTTGTTTATATCTGCTGATTTTTATTTCTGCATTTTCCAGCATTCTGTAAACTTTTCAGAATTTGTGTTTTCAGCAAAATTTATTTTCCAGTTTGTTGAATGTAAGGATATGGGAAAGGGCATTTAACTATTTGGAGAAATAAGGTGAAACTGAAAATCGAGGTGGGAAAGTCAAGAAATTTCTACAGTTGCCTTCTTTTCAAGGTAACAATGCCATTAGCGATGCATCACATGTGAAGAACTTTAATGTTTGCATCTTTAAGTGGTGTAACGTTGCTAGCTATGAGGATGTAAAGATGAGGCTTTTCGTTCTCTCTTTGGAAGAGGATGCTCTTGATTGGTTCACTGAGCAACCTGCTAACTCGTATGATTCTTTACAAGCGATTGTGAATTCTTTCATGGGAAAGTATGGAGAGAGAAGAGAGAAAAGTCATTTGATCAGTGCCATTAGCACCATGAAGAAAACTAAGAATGAAACCATGGAGGAGTTTAACAAGAGATTCAATGAATTGGTTAAAAGCATGCCTACTACTGTTAAACCTCCTGATGAATTTCTCTTATGTTCCTATCTAGATTCTTTTGGTGTCGACACTACTTATGAGTTTGAGAAGAAAGGAGCCTGCAACTTTGGGTGTAGCTCAAACTGAAGCCTTGAAAATGGAAAGGGCCAGAAAGCAATCAGGAAAATCTGAGATTCCTAGTTTCACTAGAGAGCCATCGAAATCGAATGATTCCAAAGGCAAGGCCAAGGAAGAGGCTACCCATGATCCTATTAAGGAATTAACTCAACTCATCAAGAGCATGGACGCAAACCACACTAAAGAAATGCAAGCCATGCAAAGTAGGTTGGTGGCCATGGAAAGATCGCAAGTGCAAATATTCCAACCTAGGCCAAATAATGGATGGCAAAAGAATAAAGACCCTCAACAAGATTATAGGCCTCCAAATCCATTGGAATCCACCAATGTGGTAGATCAAATTCCCCCTTTTTGTAGGACATGTAATGAGTTCCATGAAGAAGCCACATGCCCATATGTAAAGAGAATTATGGAAGGTAGCATGTTGGGAGATGAACATGTAGGAACTAGTAGTCAAATCAATATGTTCTCCATGGAAGATCAAATATACACCATTGAAAGTAATCAAGAGATTGACCATAGTCCTAATAATCTGGGGGTTGATAATATGATTGAGAATTTTGACAAAGTCACTAAGATTTTTGGGGAAAAGCCTACATCTGGACAAATTTTTGCTATGGCAAAACAGAAAGGGATGACTTATCAGAGAAAGGATATTCAAGACCAGAATAATCACAGAAATATTTCTCCTCCTACTTCAGAATTAAATTTTGACTTGGGCAATTGGGTGAATAATGCAAAGGTTTCTATCCCAGTAACAGAGCTTTTAAAGATACCATCTCAAAGGGCCAAGTTACTAAGTGCAATTGAAGTTACTCAAACGAAAGAAAAGCCTAATAATGAACAAGAAGATGAAGAAATTGTATTAAAGATTATGAACTATTTGTGGGGAACGAAGATCATCTACCATTTTATGTTTCTTTGATAGTGAATAATCGTCTTTTACACAACTGCATGCTTAATTCAGGGGCTTCATCAAATGTCATGACCAAAAAAGTCATGGAGCAACTGAATTTAAGGGTATCTAGGCCCTATCACAACATATGTTCAATGGATTCTAAAAGAATTGAAGTGTGTGGGATAATTAAAGATTTACAGGTTTTCCTAGCTACATACCCAGACAGAATAATGACTATGGATATTGTTGTGATAGATGTTCCTGATTCATGGGGAATGCTCCTATCAAGAAAATGGGCATCAGATTTAGGTGGTAGCATTCAAATGGATTTATCATATGCCACCATGTCCATGCCAAATGATACCTTTGTCAGACTTGATCGGGAGTTAGAGAAAAGATATCATGTTGAGGATCCACGGAGACCCAACAATGAGATTATCTATAGATCATGCCAGACAGGAAGTGATGTTGTGTTGACAAATTGTGCGTCAGTGGATCATATTTTGCTATTTAAAGAGCTTAAGCATGGCTAGACAAAGAGGAGAGTTTACTCGTCCTCTTTGGCCTAGCCCTTTGTAGATTATTGTGCAATATTTTGTGATTTTCTTTGTCTAACACTTGGTTGGTTTTTTGTAGCCTTCTTTTTCTAACTTGTTTTCTTGTAGCAATTTGTGAGATTCACCTTCAAAAAACTACTAACAAATTGTTGCAGGACCTTTGAGCTCTAATGACAAACGAGGACTCTCTCTTTTTCCTTTGGTCGTGGGCAGTTAAGGAGCTTACTTGAGGAAGGCTGAGTTCCTTTTGTGGCTTCTTCCCTCTCTCTTGGCCGCGAGCATTGAGGAGGCTTAGCCTCTCTTCTTCACTTGTAAAAATCTGATTTCTATTGAGCCTTTATAATGCAGAAATTTCTCATCAAGGATAAGTCTAAGACCTCAAGTTTCATTTGTAAAGGTTTTCCTTGAGCTTGTAGGAGGCTTCATAGTCTCTTACTTCTAACAACTAATAAAATTTGTGATTTTGGGAGTGTGGGTTTTACCCATTGACATCCCAATCTCTCCATTTTTGGAGAGGACTTGTGGCGTGATTTGTTGATCTCTTTAAATTGCATGCATATCATTTAATTGGTCAATTAACACAACTATGCATTTCATTCATTCCACTAACTAGTCACTTTGATTTGCTACAAGCTTTAAGAGCATTTACTTTCATAGCAAATTCATAATTTTTTTATATGCAAACATCTTTACTTGAGTTTATTTAGCTTGAAATCATACTTCAAACTTGTTTATGCTTCACAACTGAGCACACTCTACAATATTAAGTTTGATGCATCAAGTAAAACTACATTTTATTTCATGACAAGCAAATATATTTTAAGTTGAAGTTGAATTTTCATTTTTATGTTAATTTACTTTTAGATCTTACATGCCCCAAGCATCACTAAAATTTACCTCCAACTTTAGTTGCTTGAATGGACGTTTTAGAGACCCTCTACCTCTATGGACTCCTCACTGTGAGATCCAAATATTTGGGCGAGGATGAGGTCTGAGGATTAGAGTTCAATTGTAATCTTGATTTAGAGCTAACTAATAAAATAAACCAAGAGCACTATTTCATCACATTTACTTGCAAATTTCCCAAATTTTTGCTATCTTGATGGTTTAAAGATTCACATGCAAATATTATCTCAAGAAGCACTTTCGATGCAAGCATTTTAATACCTTAAATTTTGCAACAAGCTTAATTCTATGGTACTTGGAAATTTGCTTACTTTTGCAACTTCATTGCACGTTGTCATTTTAATAATCATTATGCTTATGGATGATTGATGTATCTTGTTTCATTGGCAAATACCCTTATTTAGTGTTGCAAATTTAATTGCATGTTGTTATCTTGGTCTAACATTTGAGTTTTTCTATCATCTCATTTACATTCTCCAAAGTAGAACACTAATTGTTTCCTTTTGAGCAAGATAGTTTCTCATGCTTTGATTCATAAATCTAATTATCTTGAGAGCATTTCTGATATCTTGTGCTAATAGTCTTTTGTTTCCATTTCAAGATTACTATGTTCTCATCTCTTTGAGCATTTCTTTCACTTTTGAGCACGTTATTTGTAAAGGCATTGGTTAAATGGTTTGTCATTAATTCAAAGTTGCTCATAAATGCTCATGAATCTTCAAAACTAATCCAATTTCACTCTAATATTCTCCTGGAAATTCAAATCTTTAACTTAGTTTTCCATTTAGGGACCACCCCCCCATAGCTAACCTAGGAGATAGTTTAAATGGAGAGAGTTGGGATTAGTGTGACAGCCCCTTCTCTGAGTTCCTTGCCACCTACCACACCTTGTGGGGTTAAAGGCTTTTCCCGCTAACTGTAGGTAGGTGTAGGCGGCAAGCGATAACAAGTAGCAGGATGGACCAGTGACAGTTGGTGCAGTCAGGTTCCAAGTGACAGATGCAGTAGCTAGTAGCAGTCAAACACTGAGCAATGCGGAGCAAAGTTGGCAATAGTACAGCAGCACATTGCAGAGTCAGCAACAGCATAGAGGCTTTAGTGACAGTGCAGAGACTAGCAGCAGTGAGGACTCGAGTGACAAATGCATCAGACTGAACACAGTTGGTTCAGTATAATGGACATTTCTCAATTGCAGTAGCAGCAGATGAGAGACAGTTGTAGATGTTGCAGTAGCAGTAGCAACAAAGTTGCAGTGCAAATGCAGTAGTTGGCAACAGTATTCAAGGTTAGCAGCAACAACATTGCAGAGTCAGCAATAGCATAGAGGCTTTAGTGACAGTGCAGAGACTAGCAGCAGTGAGGACTCGAGTGACAAATGCATCAGACTGAACACAGTTGGTTCAGTATAATGGACATTTCTCAATTGCAGTAGCTAGTAGCAGTTAGACACTGAGCAGTGCAGAGCAAAGTTGGCAATAGTACAGCAGCACATTGCAGAGTCAGCAACAGCATAGAGGCTTTAGTGACAGTGCAGAGACTAGCAGCAATGAGGACTCGAGTGACAAATGCATCAGACTGAACACAGTTGGTTCAGTATAATGGACATTTCTCAATTGCAGTAGCAGCAGATGAGAGACAGTTGTAGATGTTGCAGTAGCAGTAGCAACAAAGTTGCAGTGCAAATGCAGTAGTTGGCAACAGTATTCAAGGTTAGCAGCAGCAACAGAGTTGCAGTGCAAATGCAGTAGTTGGCAGCAGTATTCAAGGTTAGCAGCAGCACAAAATCAGAGTTACGCAGTAGTTGGTGGGCAGTGAGGCCATACATCGAAATTGTTAGCAGATCAATTTTGAATAGTAGCAGTGTTGAGTTGTTGGATAGAGAGCCAGTGAGCTCGTTGCAATGAGAGTGGGGCAGGGGTAATCAAGTCGGAGGAAAGTTTTCCAGATCCGGTGAGTGCATAGCAGAGAGGCAACAGTTCCACAGAGAGATAGCGCAGAGGTTGCGCAGTGCTTCAGAGGAGATTCGCAATTTTGTTGGGAGACAAAGTTGATTCAGTGCCAAAAGCCGGAGAGAGTTTCCGGAGGCCAGGAGGGTCCAATTTCCAAACAGCAGAAGATCAAAAGCGAGGAGAACATAGTCACTGTGCAGAGCAACTCTTTTAGAGCTAAGGTCAGTGTCGGATCACTTGTGAAAGTGAGAATTTTCTCAGTAGATTGTTTGTCAATTATTTCTCTGTATTGGATAGCTAGCCTGGGCATCCAAAGATTTGTACTCAGAATTGCTACTGCTTAATATTAAAAACCTCAGTTGCTGCACCGGTGTTCCCAAATTGGGTTTTTCCAAGGACTTAGTCCAAAACTAATTGTGTACTTATGTGTGTGTGCATCTAGTCTTTCCTGCGTTGTATTTATTTTCTGCAGTATTTATTTGTGAGGGTTTTCACGTATTGATTTCGATATTTACCGCAGTACACGATAAATAATTTGTTCAGTAAAATAACAAATAGAAGAAATATAATCAGTTGTTGCAGTAGGATTCTAAGTAATGAAATTTTCACAGGGAATAAGTTGGTGGCTAAAGCTTAAGGCACCCAGAATAGCTTCCATGTGGCAGTAAAACCATGGGTATAGAGAAGTTGCAGTGTTTATTAAATCCTTTGGGGTTCTATCTTTGAAGGGCCCACATAAGTTATATTTGGCAGTGTTTTGGCCTATATTTGAAGATTTATGAATGAACAAGTTAGCAACTTGTGAGTTTTGTCGTTATACGCCATATTTGGTGAAATTACACCAAACCAGCAACACTAATATTACTCCTCTAAATAATTTGATTCAATGTTATAATTGTTAGAATTTTGGCCATAGAGCAGTTAATTGCAAACTTAAGAATAAAAGGTTTGATCCAGTTATTGAGCAAACAAGCCAATAGTCCAAAGTTTGGAAGGAAAAGGAAAACACAGAGCAATGTAATATTGTCTTATATGATCATAATGTAGGCAGTCATTGGTATGTTGACAGTGATTGTTCCAGGCACATGTCAAGAGACAAAAGTAAGTTTTTGACATGGAAACCAGTTGAGAAAGGTAATGTGAGCTTTGGAAATAATGCACCTAGTAAGATTGTTGGTAAAGGAGTTGTCACTGGTCAGTCTATCTAGTAGCAAATGTAAAACCAAGAAAGCATTGTAAGTTGATGGGTTGAAGCATAATTTATTTAGTGTGTCTCAAATGTGTGACCTGTTAGAAATATTTTTTCTTAGCAATTAGCAATTTATTAATCTTTTCAGAGCATTAGTTTATGTTTAGCAGTATTTAATCATATAGCAAAAAGCAGTGACCAACACCATTCAACAATGCACAATAATCAAGACAGTGGACACAGATATTTTTACATGGAAAACCCCCTCCAAGTCAAAAACCACTGAATGCTTCTTAATATTTGTCTTCAAAAAGGATAATTACATCAAGATTTCATCTCCAACTAAAGGAGGCTCAACACCCTATTTGCCAACTGCAATTGGGTGGACGCTCCAACGTCCTAGATCTCGGGCTCCAACCAAACAGATGATCCAACACCCTATGTAGCAACTGCAATTGGACAAATGCGCCAACGCCCTGTGCAGGCTCCAACCTGTTCTAGCACTGCCCTGCCACCCTGAAGTGTTCTCGGGTTCCAACCTGAAGGTGACTCCAATCAACTACCTTGCACCACCCTGCCACCCAAATCAACACACGCACCACGTTTCACAAATTTTCAGACAAGATCCCACTATGCTCTGAATCAATATAAGAAAGTTGTAATAAAGATTATGTTGCTCTGCTAGGTAAGGATATCATTGACATGCCTCGCAGCACATTGCTCAACACTGCACCATCTAACCACTACACTATCGTACTTCAACCATTATTCACTGAACCAACATCTACTCAGTCACAATGCCAATCCAACCACTGCTCAATCTGGAAATCTGGTTTTGCATCAATTGTACTATCAATCCCGACTATACCAAAACCGCAACAAATCACCGCTCTTCAATAAATGACAATTCAATCTTTGTATCAGTCAATCCTGTACTCATGCAACCTGCAATGGTCAATGTCATTGTACTACACTACTCACGAATGAATATGCGTTCAAAGGCTGAAGAGGCGATCAACCAAATCACTGTACCAAAATGCTTATACTGCAAGTGTCGGGCACTATTGTTTGATGATTGCTCAAACCAAGATGCCTTAGGTCATACCTATGACCAACTTGTAATGCTCTCAAACTCTGCCCAAGGAGGGTTACTAGCATGTGTCTTATAGATGCTCAAATATTATATAACTACGAGGTACTTTCCAAAACTGTTACAACAATGATGAAATATAATCTCACTGCAAACCAATGAACTTCTCACTGTTGCAATATAAGTCACTGATTCATGTATCAAAGATTATGTAGGATAAATTTGTGTCATAAAGCATCCAGGTCTCTATATATAAAGTCACTGTCACATTAATGAACAAACAATACTATATATATATATATATATATATATATATATCATTGTTGTAGTTACACACCCTAACTAGAACTGCTTAATGCATGAAAGCCAAGAGTGAATCAGAATCTCTATCACTATATGTGTACTATTGCTTTGTAGATGAGCATGAAGATTATTATCATCAAACCATTGTAATATCTTCTCTTTGCAAATTATCAAAGACACAGTGTTATGAGGTTTCACTGTTGTAAGGACATTGCTATGCAGTCTGGATGTTTTTCATATCTGAGGACTGATATCATTTGTCACACACTCATGAGTCATCACTGATCCTCACACATCAAATGCCATCAATGCAAATAATCTGAAGACTATTTCTTTGGGACCATACAGTCTATAAGTCTGTTTCTCAAGCCCTTATACACAGGTCAAAATCCTTGTATTATGCTCAAAATTAAAGTGCAAAGTACTGTTGTAGCCAACTTTGTTAACATTGTCAACAACCTTTCAACATTAAATGTATCAAGGCCTAACACTGCCATACAATAATGAAGTCTTTAATGTCATGTGGAGGAGCCTATTACTGCTGTATATGTAACTGAAACATTTTCACACGGTGACAAAGATACTACACAGTGAAGTGACTATATTACTATTAGACAAATCCTTGCGGTGACCATACTACAGCATACTCATCAAGGCAGGAATCATTGTCATTTATATCAATACTTCTATCGTTGTTATATCAGTCATACAATTGTCTATAAGTCACTATATACATTGTTATCAAACATTGCAATAGGTCTTAGGTAGGAGATCCACAACCATGGTCTTCTATTCCAACTGGACTGTGCAAACAGACCTAGTGTATTAGGTTACTTGTCTGATTTTTCACCTTAAAAATAAGTGATTTATGATTTGAATTTGATGCCCTAAGGAGGGCCACAATCACAAAAAGCAAGCTTTCTACTCTCATTGGTACTGTGGAAACCCTAGGCCAAGAATAGTCCTTCACTTTGCTGCCACATAGCTACAAAAGAGAGTCCTAGCTGCAACTCCTGAGGGACTATAATAAAAGATATTTAAAGTATGTTGAGGTCTTGTACATCCACGAGCTTCACTGAATTGTAATTCTGTAATAAGGAGAGTGTCAAAGTCCTACAGGAAATCCGAACCACTTGAACCTAACCAAAACCCTTAAAACAAAAATAAAATATAAAAGCAAACCACAGAACCCTTTCGTCGGAATATTTCACATCTTCTTTGCAAGTTCGGAAAAATACTTCAGAGAAACGTGTATCAAATTTGAATGTGCTTGTGATTAGACATGTGTCATTATATAGTTTTCCATGATCAAATCGAAGGACCAGCCGACTTAGAGGAAGAGTTAGATTTTTAATTTGAATTTCAAAATTTAATTATTGAAGTCCACACTTTAATGAGGTCAACTTTGAATTTATCTTTGGGTCCCTTAATAAGCTTCTTTTGATAACATTTAAAAATCATTTTACACATTAATTAAAAATATATTTTATATTTAAAAATAATGTTAACCCATTATTTTGAATAATGCTTCTTTTTAAACATTTTATATTTAAATAATTAATATAATTAATTTTAATTTTAATTATCTTTTTTCATTTGTTTTCCTTTGACTTCTGACCATGGTGTTGGGGTTTTTGCCAAAGAATGGTGTTAGTCAACTTCAAGTGAGAATATCTTTCAAACCAGGAAGCCTCTCGAGTCATGCCACATACCAAGACGAGGATCCAATGAAGAGCATCTCCAAGGCAAACTCAATGATTTCCTACATCAAAAACCTTGAACGAGTTCGGGGTACATCCTTAGTTCAAAGAACCCAAAATCTAGGACTAGGGTTTTCAACCATCCAACAATGGAGCTTCCAACTTGATGTAATTTAGACAAATATAAGAGCATTCATTAATATGTTCACATCAATCACTGGTGTTTTAGTCAAAGTCAAACCCCAGGGTTGACATCAATGACAACACCATCGTAGCCTGCATAGGGCATTGGAGCGTCCATCTAGTTGCAAGTGTTACACGCGTTGTTAGACCATCCATCAAGTTAGAGCATGAGCTCTAGGGCATTGGAGCATCCTAGTTGCAGTTGGTAAACAGGGTGTTGGAGCATCCTATAGGTCGGAGCCTCCTTCAGTTGGTGCTGAAAATTTGATGCAATTATTCTTTTTGACGTGGAGGGGGCTTTCCACCCAAAAATTTGTCTATTGTCTTGATTATTGTGAATTGTTGAATGGTGTTGTTTAATGTTTATGTTGATTAAGATAATTAATGCTCTGAAGGAAGCCCCAAGGGTTAGCTCAATTGGTTGAGTCCCCGCTTGGAAGTACTCCTAGATTGAGAGGTCACAGGATCAAATCTCCTAGACGCCCGCGGGGTTAGGCCTCAGTGTTAGGCCGACAGTAGATCCCTTCGAGAGGATTTATTGTGATTCATTAAGACCGTGGATGTAGCTAGTACATGTGTGCGGCCACATAGGAACGTGAACCACTATGGAAAAAAAAAATTAATGCTCTGAAAGATTAAAATTATTAATCAATAAGAAATCTTGATTCACCCCCCTCTTAGTATTTCCAACATGACCAAGACTATGATGTAATTTTCAAAGTTAAATATTGTCAAATCAAGCCTGTAGGCAGTGGAGAGATAAGTAGTTGAAGCTATTAGAATAGATAGCAATGTCTATATCCCAAAAGAAAAGATAGAGAGGTGTTGTTTTTCAAAGATTGATGAGAGTTGGTTATGGTATAGGAGACTTGGACATTTCAATTTTGATCAAATATTCAAATTGGGCAAGAAGAATGTTGTTAAATATCTGCCAAAGCTTTCAAAGTCATAAAATACTATTCACAAGTCTTGTCAGTTGGGAAAGCAAGTTTGAATTCCATTCAAGTCCATGGAGAGTTCATCAACCAGGCCATTACAACTAGTACATATGGACTTATATGGTCCTTCAAGACCACAGACACCAACAGGTAAGTTGTATTTTATCCTTATTATTGATGATTTCAACAGGATGATGTGGGTTGCATTCCTTAGGGAAAAATCAAAATCTTTTGAAAAGCTTAAAGACTTTAAAGCCATGGTTGAGAATGAGACTAACTATAAAATCAAGTGCATAAGGTTTAATAATGGAGGTGAGTTTACCTCTAACGAATTTCATGATTTTTGCAAGCAATATGGCATCTAAAGGCAATTTATTATAGCAGAAACTCCACAGCAAAATGGTGTACTAGAGAGAGCCAATAGATTTGTTCAGCAATTAGCCAAAGCCAAGATGGGGGAAAGAAATGTTTAGCAGAGAGTTTGGTCTGAAGCCATTTGCACAGCAATTGTGATTCTAAACAAAGCACACTTTAGGCCAAATAGTGATAAGACTCCATATGAGCTTTGGTGTGGCAGAATTGTTACAATCGAGCATTTCAAAGTGTTCGGAAGCAATTGCTACATCAAAAGGAACAACGGAAAACTTGGCAAGTTTGATGCAAGCGTTGATGAAGGCATTTTTATTGGATATTGTAAGAACAGCAAGGGCTATAGATGCCACAATAAGAATACAAAGAAGATAGTTGACTGCATTGATGTCAAAGTAGATGAGCACATTGAATCTGAAGTTTATCGGCCAATAAATAACAGCTCCAATGATCCAGTCAACACTGATGAGAAGGTTGATGAGCCACTTTCAGACGAAACACCCCTCAGTCCTTAGTTCAAAGATCCTTCAAGGTATGTGCAAAAACATCACCCAACTGACCAAATTTTTGGTGATTTACATATAGGTGTACAAACAAGAAAAAAGTTGCTAAACCCCCCTACTCAAGCACATGTGTCTCTCCTATCTATGATGGAACCAAAGAATTTTTCTCAAGCCGGCCAAGATGATAATTGGTTACAAGCTATGCATGAAGAGCCTGATCAGATCAAGAAAATTCAAACATGGGAGCTTGTTCGTAGACCAGCAAACAAGAATGTTATTAGCAGCCTCTTATATTTGACAGCCTCAAGACCAGACATTATGAAGGCAGTTGGTAGTGTTTGATGTTAAAATTTGGGTACCAGAGGACAAGTGGTTCCCTAAGGCTTTGATCTTTGGCCTAGGGAAAAGTGTCCAAATGTATTTTGTACTTTTCTCCTAAAGTGATTTTATAAGTGTTAAAGTCAAATCTAATTTTAAAGTGACTTTATAAGTGGTAAAGTTACAATCTAATTTTAAAGTGACTTTATTAAAGTCAATGAAAAATTAGAAAGTGAAAAAGTGACTATGGAAATAAAAGGCTAAGTGGGTCTTTATTTAAGTGGGGTGAATTAAAAATTAGAAAGTGAGAATTAAATACACACTTATTCTCAGCTCTTCATCTAAATCTATCTCAACCATTGGATTTAGGGATTCCCCAAAAGTCACTTAGGGTTAAGGTAAAAGGAGAAAAAAAGAGAAAAGGTCATTCATTCTTTTGATGAGCAGATTAAGAGGAGCAAGAGAGAGCAAGGAGAATTTCTGAGCAGGGAGAAGGAGAGCAGAACCTTGGCACGAATCCCAAGGCATTTATTTCAATAGTCTGTACAGTAGTTTAGAGGCACAATTTTCAAGGCACCTTGGCACAAAAATCGAGGAGAGAGAAGACAGCATTTATTACAGCAGCAAAGGGCATGAAAATCAAGGTTCGTATAGCACAAATTTTTAGGGAAAGAAACAACAATAGGCAATGCACATTCTGAGGCTGAGTGGGCACGAATTTCGAGGTTAAAGAGACAATTGTACTTTCCATACAGTTCATACAGTTGTACAAAATTTTTAGGCACGAAAATCAAGGAGACCATACAACATTTAATGTTGGTATCTCTTGCTGTAATTTTTCTGTTTTGACAGTTTTACTATTTGGCACATTTTTCGAGGTGGAGTCAAGCACGGACAACTAGATAAGTTTGTTTTGTTGTTGCTGGAATTTTCAATGTATTTTTGTTTCACTGTAAAAGCATTTTTCAGAAAAAAAGAAGAGCTCTCAAACTGGTTTTCTCCAAGAGTTGTAGGGGGTTTTTCCAAGGTCACATTGACCAAAAATCAGTGTTATTTTTCTGTGTGTGGCTGTAATATTTTCTTGTGTTTTTATTTCTGCATTTTCAGCACTTGTGAAATTTCCAAATTTGTGTTTTCAGAAATTTATTTCATTTCCAGAATTTTGAATGTATAATTATGGGAATGGGCGTTTAACTATATGGGAGTGATAAGGTGAAACTGAAAACCGGAGTGGGGCTAAAATTTCTATATTGGAAGATTTCAAGTAGCCCCTAGACAAAGTCGCCAAGAGGATTCTCAGATATCTGAGAGCCACGATGGACTATGGACTTTGGTATCCTCAAAGTAAATATTTTTCACTAATTGTTTTTACTAATACTGATTGGGAAAGTAATGTAGATAATCGAAAGAGCACTAGTGCTGGTGTTTTCTTTCTTGGTGAATGTCTAGTTCATGGTTGAGCAAGAAGCGAGCTTCAATTTCTCTCTCTGTTGCTAAAGCAAAATATATAGCAGCAGCTTCTTGTTGCAGTCAGCTATTATGGATGAAGTAGACTCTACAAGATATACAATTATTATATGACTAATCTATTCCTATCATCCGTGGTAATACAAGTACCATCAATGTGTCCAAGAATATTGTTCTTCACTCAAAGAAAAAGAATATTCCAATCAAGTACCATTTCTTAAGAGAACAAGTTGCAAATCAGATTGTCAAGTTGGAATATCTACCTACCAAAGAGAAAGTAGTTGATATATTCACCAAACCTCTCCCAAGAGATAAGTTTGAGTATTTAAGGCGGAGATTGTGAGTAGTTCCTCTTGACTCTCTCCACTAGATCTTCCTTAAGAGGAAGAAAGGCAACCAATAAGCATTCAGCATATCAAGATGAAAGTTGCCAAATCCACAAGATCAACTAGACCGAGGGAGATTGTTGATATGGGGAGCATGTTGGTATCTTTGCCATTAATGTCAAACGAGGAGACGTATTGGCGATCAAGAAAAAAGGGGGAGAAGAACATCAAACAAAAGGAGAAGAACCTCCAACAAAGAAAGGAGAGGAGAGAAACACCACAATAATAAAAAGTACGCTAGAGCAGCAATACACAAAGAAGAAGAGCATCATAGAAGGAGCAACATCCAAAGGAGGACAAGAAGAGAAGAGAAGTACACTTTGTTTTTGTTTTTTTATGGTGTTTTTTTTTGTTTGAATGGTGTTTCCATCAATGCTAAGAAGGAGAATGTTAGAAATGTGTTGTCATTGATGGCAAAGGTGAAGAAGATGATTGCAAAAGCAAAGATGGTTGCAAGAAGAATGGAGATTACTTGGCACCTACTCAGAGAGAGAGAGATCGGAAAGAGCTTTCCAATGGTATATTAAAGTCTGAAAATGGCCTCCTGGATCATAAGTAATTGTCAGTCAAAGTTCAGCACCCCCAAAAGTCAATAGTTACTCTGAATTGATGAAGGGGCAATGTGGTGACAAAGTTTGGTGTTTTTGCCAAATGTGGCAGAGTACTTAAGTGGAGTCGCTAATAGGAGTGTTAGGTGAACGTGGCAGACAACATCAGCAGTGAAGTAAACAGTGATTGGTTGGCGGTCGAGCCCATGTTCACACAATCCCGGCAGACTTACCTCAGACGATTCGAAGTTGCGCACAAAGGAAGAACATCCAGGATGATGTAAGCCCAAGAGGCAGCAGTAGGGGGACACAGGTGTTGATTGGCGGAGTGCAAATAAGGAGGTCCCCACAAGACAACTCATTCTGAGAGGCCTTTCCTAGAATTGCCAAAGGCAAGTGCAGTTAAGAACACTCGGGATGACTAAGTTTCAGGCAAGCATGGCAAAGGAAAAAAAGGTAGCAATTGGTGCAGAGGTTTTGCAACGGGCCATATGTGACACACAATCTCGGGACCTGGAAGGCCCTGCCCCAGAAGAAACAAGAAGAGGCGCAATGGAGATCATCCAAGATGACTCAGCTTCGATAAGTGTGGCAATCGACGCAACAAAGATATAAGGCGTGAGGCCCTTAATTCTTTAATGAAGAAATTAATAAAAAACAAAGGCTTGGACCCCCTCTGCCACCGTACTCAAGACAACGTGGATAACAAATCGCACAATGTGATTGGCTCATATAAACAGTGTGGCAACACAGTCAACATGATAACCTCAACAAGGGTGATACGTGGCATGTGTTTTCGACGTTTTTAGGTGCCCAAGTGAGCCAAATTAGGTGACAAGTGTCACCACTCACGAGGCAACATGTGGCTATGGTGACGTAACCATGACGTCATCTAGAACACGTCACCCAAAAAGGGCTTCCCCAAATGGTTTGAAAAGGTAAACATGAATGGCAACCAGGATGACTGGGATCCAAGACACGATGGCGTTACACATGGCATGACAACTCACCTCGGCAACATTGTTATTGGTCCAAGTATGCAGCACAAGCCCCACCGAGACATCATTTTGAAAATTCCTAATCCGGAATTCTGCTGCAATACTGACAATGTTTCTTCTATTGTTAAATTAATTAAACAAATTATTTGCAATATTCTACGGCAAATATCGAAAATTATACATTGCAGCCTTCACAAAATAAATACTAAGGAAGAAAATAAATGCTGAAAACTTGATAAATTCTATCACACACACAAAGATTTGACACAGTTATTTTTGGACAATTGTCCACGGAAAACCCAATGCGGGAAAACCGGTGCAGCAAATGAGGGTTTCGTTATTAATCTTCAGCAGTAATTCAAGTACATAAATTCAGACAACAAAATAGATTAAAAATATTGAGAGAAATTCAGTAACAAATTTCTCCCTCTCCACAGCGATCTTCTAACCCGAACAGGCCCTCTGCCCTTACGCTAGTCCCACTGCGTCACCCTCTACGCAGTGCTCTGGTGTACTGCATCCTTCCTCACGTTGGCCCTTCCTAAACTCATCCTACACTCTCGAACTACTGCTGATACCCTCTCTCTCTCTCTCTCTCTCTCTCTCTCTCTCTCTCTCACACCTGCACTCACCCACTGGCTCTCTCTCCTTTGCTGAACTTCAGCCACTAAGAAAATCAATCTACATGGGTAACTAAATAACTACTCTGGTGTGTTCTCCAAGTGCCCATCGAGTTCTTCTTAAAATCTCTCGTTGAGACTTCAACGGCCACGATTAAAACTTAATCTATGGCCAAGATTAACTAAGACTCGATCCACACCTTTTTCTAGAAGATTCGCACCTGACTTAATTAATCTTATTTCCTAAGTTTAGACTTAAGAAATATTAAGAACTGATTAATTATTTTAATTAAGTCATCTCTAGGTGGAATTTCCCCAAATGATTTTTGGGTTTTGGAGAATACATGTGTCTTAGTCTCTCTGCAAAATCTCAAGTCTAGAGCACATCTGATGCTACAAAAATCAACAATCATCCCGAACTACTATGCCCGAAAGGTTTCAAAAGAGCACAAAATAGGATTCTCCAAGCTGACTAGACTTCATGCAGGTGGAACATAGTGGCATACAGAGTAGAGTCGAGATCCAATAATAAAGCACCTGGGACATGTCACCCCAAATATGTCGCCCTAGAAGAAAATTAAAAGGCACAATGTGATGACATCTGGGTTGACTCAACGTCAAGACATGGTGACATGCAAAGTTGCAACCGACAACCAATGAGAGGTGCACTCGAGAAACGTCAACCCGGAATCATTTTCAAAAGTGCGCCAGGAAATAAGTCGGGCACTAAAGCTTAAGGCACTGGGACTAGGTTTTGTGCGGCAATAAAACCATGGGCACAGAAAAGTTGCAATGTTTATTAAAGCCCCGCTATATCTTTAAGGGGCCCAAATAAGTTATATGTGGCAGTGCTTTGCCCTATATTTGAATATTTATGAATGAACGGGTCAGTAGCTTGTGAGTTTTGGTGTTATACGCCATATTTGGTGAAATTACACCAAACTAGCAGCACTAATATTAAGATAAAACAAGCATGAACAAGTTGGCAACAGTTTGGCAGAGGACAAGCAGTTTAGAGACATATTTAGCACATTGGCTAAATTTGGAGTGAGTCAAATTTAGAAAAAACTCTACGAAAGTCTAATAAAAATTCCAGAATAGCAAATTGAGAAATTTTAACTCATTTTTTCTTGAAGAGACAGTTAAGCAATGTTTGGAGACTTGAAGAGCACACAAAGAAGACTTGACAAGAGTATGAGATGAATCAAACATAAAGATTCATGCAAGCATTAAAGTACAAGTTAATTAAAGATCAAAGAACCAAAAATATCAGTCCAAAATTCAATAAAAGCATAATCAAATTTGCAAGATGTGTGCATTTTTTGTGTGTTGAGAGTATGTGTGTTGGATTGACGTTGTTGGTGTGGATGGTGGATTTATGAGTGATCAGAGATTGCCAAAGATGGTGGCACGGTGTTTGTGGTAAGGGAATGAAGAGAGAAATCTATTTGTTTATGAAAGGAAGTGGCCTTCATGATTTGAGTTTGAAAATTGTATGAAAGATGAATCATTGAGGTCATTCAAGTGGTAGCTTGCAGATCAGGAATTGTAGCTCCTTTCAATAGTTGTCGGTAAATATTTAGGGGTTGGAGCTCCTTTCAGTGGTAGCTGATAAACTAGGGTTTTTAGCTCCTTTCAGTTGTAACTTGTAACTGACAAATCAGTGAGTAGTAGTTTTCTTTTGGTTGTAGCCAGAGAACATTGTAACAGCAAGTAGCATCTTGCCTTTGTGAAGCAAATTGAAGAAATAATTTGAAGGATCTACGTGTACTATTTGTGCTACTTATGTTGATTCTTGTAATGCTCCTCTAAATTAATTGTTGAAGTGTTCATTGGTGTCCTAATATTTTTTACAAGTAAAATAAAGTTTTAAAATTCCTACAATACTGATTCAACCCCCCTCTCAATGTTGTCCTAAATTCTAACATGAGTTACCCTACTCGACATGTTGTTTCCACCGATCTAGTGTGCCTTTTACTTCTTTTTAATAATGCTTTTATTTTGAATGCATAGCTCAAGGGTTAGAGCTTGCTCTTTATGATATAGCATTTAATTTTACCCCTTGAGATGAGACAGTTTATCGCTCATCAAGGTTGGGACATGCAAGGGTTCCTTTTGATGAAAGGGAGCATCAAGTGCTTAGAAACCGAGTAATGGCTAAACAGGGTTGAGTTCATGTCAGGCTTTTTCCCACACATTAATTTATGTGGCGACCATCTTTTGCATTTTGATTTTTCTTTTTCTTTCATTGTGGCCATATTGTGCTTTTCCATTCTTTTAGTTGCAATAGCCTCTAAGGCAATGTTTTCGGCCCTACTCAAGGATGTCGATAAGAGGGCGCCAAATCCCTATGAATCAATGACAAGTTAGACCCAAAGAATGAAGATGGTATATAAGGGGTTTGTAATGCAATATGGAAAGTGTAAGTATGGTGTAAGGGAGAATGAACATGCTACATCAATACAAGTTTTTCAAGGAGTGCCCCTCCTACAACCTTAATGCTTTGAGGGAGGTCCCACTAGACTAGGGCTAAGAATTAACCACTCTGGTAAGGTGAGAACAAATTTACAATCAAGATCGGTTAATCTTCTAGATCACCCCTTTATGCAGAATAAAATGCCCAAAACAACAAGTATAAGCACCTAATTGCAAAATGATCAAAGTCCCCACCGAGTAGCAACCCACCTTCATTTAAGGGTAACTGCAAGACGGTGAGAGTTGCATAATTGACGTAGATAGCAAAGGCATATGGCATATCATCGTCAAGAAGTGAACATCAAGGGTTGTTGGTTGGTTGGTTGTCCACAGTAAGAGAAATGTTTTCTCCTATATGGTTACCCATTTTGGTGTATAACAGTCCCTATCAAACAAGAGCAAAAAGAATAAAGATGTGATCATCCTAAGAGTGTCCAACTAGAAGTTGCTCATAAAACTTGAGATTTATGTCCAAGGGCCGACATGAACAAGGTTAGGCATCTCTAGTGTGCATGCCAAAAGAAACTAAAAAGGAGAGTTCCATGAATCATTACATAAACAATAGAACTACCTTCTAATCTCATTATCAATGGTGCAATGGAAGATGAAGTGCTTCTCAATCTTGATCCCCTAGAGGTAGCAAAGTTAGCAAATCTTATCTAACCAAGGGATATGATGCTTAGCTTCCACCCAAAGTCGTTGCAAGCCAACCTAAAATTGGCCAAGGGGGATCTTGAGAGCATACATCCAATGATGAAGCATGCACCAAGGTTTAATAATGAGGTCATCCCCCAAGTACAAGAAATGCTCTTCATAGAAGGCCATCCTGGGCCTCAGTCCACCTAATGAGGCAATCCAAGTGTACTAGATGTACTACTTATAGATCTCCATCATGTTCAACTCTTGCTTTCTCGACAAAAGATGGTCAGGAACATCTAAAGAATGTCCATCCAATTAAACATTAATTACAAAATACACATGACCTCCAAAAACAAGCAATGAGCCTGCCCAAGTGCACTATAAAAGGCAATGGCCTCATATTGCCAATACATTAGAATCACCTTAGGGCACCCCTTACCAACATTTTATTCTACTCAGAATCTTGGAATCTCAGTTCTATATAAAACTCTTGATTTTTTTAGTACATTGAACAAATTAATTTCCTAGATTAGGATGTATTTCTAACAAATCGTAGTGACAAAAATTTGACAAATTTAACCCCTACATACTTTTAAACAATTTTTATAATGATCGTCTCCAAGAACAATGAGCACAAAGTTTACATTATAGTTATTTGCTAGTTTGGTCAAAATATGAGTAGTTTCTTCCCAAATGCCCTAGTTAAGCATCTTAAAGTTAGCATTAGATTAGTTGTGATCATCGTGTTTATATCAGTATCGTATTTTAGTAGTTTTGTATAATGGGTTGTATTTAGTATAATCTAACTCCTAGAGAATTATAGCTCTCATTTGAAAGGTTAAAGTTCACAATGTCACATGCAATGTGTCCTTTTACATTTAATGGATCTCTCTTTATATTTGGCCATCACCATTTATGTATTATTATAGCTTGGTAATTTGAATTAGAAGTGTTTACTTGTAAGTTTTGTCTCTCTTGCAATTAGAGGAATTGATTTTACTTCTTTCTACCATTCTCCAACTTGGCTCGCATTATTTTGGTATCACAACCTAAATTTTTGATGATCTTCTTTGCTATGAATTGTAGTCATCAAATCTTCAACAAACTTAGTGGTTTTGTCTCAATCTACAGTTAGCAATATGCCTATGAAAGCTAAATGGTTTTGTCTCAATCACAAATTAGCAATATAGGTATGGTAGATTATTTTGATGGCGATCTCACTAAGGTACAAATATTATTTTCATTGCCAAGCATCGCCACTTTGTTAGACCGTATATCCAATCATCTCACAGAGATTTGGAGGTAGATAAGACAAGTATTGTTTCATAATTCTTAAGAATATTAGGTACCAGTGATCGATATGCGTTGTGAAACTAGTTGTGGTGCTAGTAAGATAGGGGAGGTAGCAAAAGTTGAAAACAATGTTATCAAAAATGAACAAATCATCAAACTGGTCAACCCCATGCACAGAGAACCAATCTAGAACTAGAGCAAAACCAAACCAAAAAAACTATTGACCCAAAAATACATAACATATTCAAATTTTAAGGAAAAATATATATTTTTGTGCATCCATATGAATCCAAACCATTTATACACAAATATGCAAATTTATATAGCAAGTAAGAGTGCATAACACCAAAATAACACTTAGTTCAATACATCTTTGAACCAAAAATACATCAAAAAAGAGGCTCTAGATGGCCTCTAGCGTCAAAAATATCATGCTACATCAAATACCTACAAATCATATTGGAATCCTCATCATCAATATCACTCTCTAAGCATTAAAATGAGATAGATAAAGCTTAACATGTCAAATTGAGATTTTGTTTGAGTAATGGGTAGATTTATGTTAGGTCGTGATAAAGAAGTTCAACAATCAAAGCCACTAACATCAAGGTACATAGAGGGCTTGGTGCTCTTCGTTGAATGCTAGTTCCATACCCTCATACACGACAGAATTTAATGGAAATGTTGCAAACCCCCCCCCCAAAAAAAAAAAAAAAAAAAAATCTAAAATCCTAAAACTGTTAAGTATGTTGGATTTTGAGTGGGATCTAAAATTCTAATTTCTCCATATGAAATCCAATGTGGTCCCAACCACTCTCAAGCATCCTAACACAATTAATGGTGATGCTAAAAATTTAAGTAAAAGGATGAAAATGAAAGATAAAGGAGAATATCAACATTACCATTAATTACATGGCATTGGTAGGTCCCTTGAGATGAATATTAGGCTTCTCCAGTCATAAATTATTGTTTTTTCAATAAAAATTGCATTCAGAGCGTCCTTGGTTTCATTGTACAGAATTAGCCAATTAAGTGAAAAAAGGATGGTTTGAATCAACCAATTCAGTATCGAACGACCCTTTTTCAGTTATATGCCACAGATCAAACCAATATAGGCATCAAAACAATCGAACCGAACAGTTGCATTAGTGCCTCTACAGTTCCAATAACCCTGGTTCTAAACATGGTGCTTTCTTCCTATGCCACACCAAGGGTCCTTAATATTGTTGCTCCGCCTCACCTTATGGTGACAAGTCAATAACAAGGGGTTTAGGCCAAGACTCAAGCACTCAATCTGATCTCTATGAGTGGTATTGCCGAAGAGTATCATTTGACCCCTCACTAGAGTTGAGTTTAGGTCATGTGGGTGCTACATTAGATTTGAATCATTTGTAGGGTGGCAATATAGTTCAAGACAATGGGTTGAAGGTTAAAAAGGAATGAAAGTGTTCAAACACCAGGGAGGAGGCCTATCTCTAATGGTTGCCAAGGAGGAGGCCTCTCTCTAATGGTTGCCAAGAAAATGGGTCTCAATCAAATCCTAGACTTATGCTACACATCATTGGTTGGCAAGTTCGCAAGAAATTAGGTTTTTTGTGGAGGTTTTAGGTACACAATTGGACAATCTTGGGCTCTGCAACTTGGGTATTGTCTAGTATTTCATATCTTAGCCAAAGTTTGGTGTGGCTTTGTTTTTCAATCCAAGAAGGATGCAATCAAAATATTGAATGGAACATGGTTATTAGAATCTTCACCACCTTCTCTAAAGTTGTGGCATTCACTCTGCGATGCTTCCTCTGAATCCCTGGATCAAGCACCATGTTGGGTCAAAATTCCAAGACTACTCATGGAATTTTGGTTGATACTCACTACAAAGGTCATCAATGATCTTCTTGGTAGAACAATTTTGGATGATGATCATTTCAGTATCAATCAGTTGCATTCAATTACCAGGGTGCTTGTAGATAGGGATGTTTCCAAAGGATTGTTTGAGTCAATCGAGTTCGATTCAAGCAATCAATGTTATACCCAAATTTTGGATTATGTTCATGTTCCTTTTCATTATGCCTGCTACGATGTTTAATATTCTCAAATTGCCCTAAAGGCTTTACAAGAAATATTTAGTGTAAAAGGAATAACAAAAGTAACGCGCTTGACATCCAAGTGAGTCTCCACAAATTGACCAGTGTATTTTTGAGTTGGTGGGAGGCGAAGTAGATGTCTAGGAACAAGTCTCGAAGATCCCTAGTCGTAGACAAGAATTTTTGGTTGGAAATATCTATATCACATGAATAGAGGAAGCTCGTCAAGGGCCCGAGTTGTCGAGTTTGTGAGACCAAGCATTCCAACAAAACTCATTTTCCCAATCGCTCAAGTTGATGTCAACTCCCTCCTAAATTGCTCGCAACCAGGACATGAATGGCAAGTTTGATATGTCCTCTCTCCCTATTGCCTCTTCAAACTATCAGTTAGATAAATTTCATTCTCTCACTCCCTGTCTTCCTCAAAGTGGTGTTTAATGAGAAAAAAGGTGTTGGATAAATCACCCATGGATGTACAAGCAAAGGATCCTTTAGAATTCGATAGGTTGGAAGATTTTTTTGGGCCCTTTAACAAGAGACTTGTTACAAAACCTTCAATAAACACTTCAACTTCCTTGAGTAATTTGTCTTTGGGGGCACTATAATTTAAGACCCATAGAGGTTTCTTCGGACTTGAAGTGATCCATAAACCAGTAGAAATTCCACTGGGAGGTTCAATGTTAAAAAGTAGCAAAGGAATGGATTCATTGATATGTGCCTTGATTCAAGGAATCGACTTTTTGATCTTCTTAATCATGCACGAGTTCCAGTGATGAGGACGAGTTCAAAAAGCAGTTTCATTAGTGCGAGTTTGTGGAGCGTTGTCGCATAGAATGTCTAGGCACCGCGACAACGGCGCAGATCGGGGGTTGTCACCTTGATCCCCAATCTCTCTATTTAAGTTGTCTCCTTGCAGACTAAGGGAGGTAAACCCTAATGAAATGAAGAAGGAGAATTGATTGGAAACCAACCAGTTCAGGAGACACAGTCAAACAACCAAGTACTTGTTAAGATTTAACGAGATTTTATAGATTCGATTAGATTAAAAGTTTTAAGACCAGTGCCTTATGGAGTCAAATTATCCCGTTACGAAATTAAGATCAAGTAGCTGGTAGATAACTGCTGCTAAAGAGGACAATTATTCTGCTATGAAAATATCAATTCACCACCACACTATTCGATTCTTCAATTAGATGCTCAATTTATCAAACTGGAAGATAAGCCCTTTTTAATAGTGCGATTTAACCTTCGATAAAACACTTTCAATATCATGAATCAACAGTGTTCGATCTATGAAAAAAAAATCTAACACTTTCATTTTTGTAAAATTTTAGATTTATTTACTTTTAGCTATAGTTTCATTAACTTTAGATTTAAAAATGAAACATAAAAAAGGGGGTCCAAAAAACATTGATAAATCTTTGAATTTTTTAACCTTTTCAATTTTAGAGTTTAGATTTTTTTTTTCTTTTCTTTTTTTGGGTTTCTAAACTTTAGTTTTAGATTTAAATTTATTTTTTTTAACTTAGGGAAATTTTGTATGATAATGGTCTTGGGTGTCATATGAAGGAAAATTATTCCATAGTCAAAGGTGAGCTTTTAAATTATTATCTAAAGTTTGACTATAGGAAAATTTTAATTTATGGATTGGAATTACTGAGAATATCTTTTTTAATTCAGAATCCTTGGAAATGTCTTGCATTTAAATTTGATGGTCCTATCATGATAATATCTTTTCGCAATTTAAATTGTTTAAATCTCGCATATGGTTCGAAATATTTTCATGCTTAGCGTTTACTGAACGATTGATGGTCGTTTAATGAGCTTTAATTGTGGTTTTAAATTACTTGAAATCGGTGATTAATTTCTTAGTCAACTTTGAGATTATTTCAAGTGATGATAAATTGCATGTGTTTATTTCCTAGATCGAACATTGTTGATGCATGATATTGAAAGTGTTTTATCGAAGGTTAAATCGCACTATTAAAAAGGGCTTATCTTCCAATTTGATAAATTAAGCATCTAATTGAAGAATCGAATAGTGTGGTGGTGAATTGATATTTTCATAGTAGAATAATTGTCCTCTTTAGCAGTAGTTATCTATCAACTACTTGATCTTAATTTCGTAACGGGATAATTTGACTCCACAAGGCACTCGTCTTAAAACTTTTAATCTAATCGAATCTATAAAATCTCATTAAATCTTAACAAGTACTTAGTCATTTGACTGTGTCTCCTGAACTGGTTGGTTTCCAATCAATTCTCCTTCTTCATTTCATTGGGGTCTACCTCCCTTAGTTTGCAAGGAGACAACTTAAATAGAGAGATTGGGGATCAAGGTGACAGCCCCCAATCTGAGTCGTTGTCGCGGTGCCTAGACATTCTGTGCGACAACATGGAGGATCAAGTTATCTATCCTCTAGTGTGAGTTAAATTGGGAACTAAAAGCTTAAGTGGAGTTAGCCTCCTAAATTTAAGGAGGATCCAGTTAACTAGTTGAGTTGAATTTTGTTAAATAGAAAATCTCCAGTTCAACTCCTAATTTAGAAAACTCACTAACAATAGCCTAATCGAAAAGCTTATAAGGGGACCGAAGGGACACAATTGCATCATAATTCTTGAGCACAAGTTTGTGAGCAAGAGAGCTTGTGAGAGGAACGAACAAGAGGTTTTATCTTGTGCGAATTGTTGGAAAATAATTTTCCTTGGGAAGTGTGCACAAAAGTAGGAGGAAATTCCTATCATCTAGGAGGCCAAATGCGTTAGGAAATAGGGTCATATCCTCAACAGAATGGGGTGGTTAAGAGGAAGAACAAGAGTATTGTTGGAGCAGCTAGAGCTATGTTGCATGATCAGGAGCTGCCTAGGCTCTTGTGGTTAGAAGCATGCAACACTATAGTATTTCTACAAAACAGGAGTCCACAAAGGGTGCTTGAACGAGCTACACCAGAGGAGGTCTTCACAGGAAAGAATCCTGATGTTTCACACTTCTAGATCTTGCACAACAGTCAACTATCATGTGTCCAAAGATAATAGGAAGAAGTTGGATGCCACAGGAGAAAAGGGTATCTTTGTGGGGTATAATGAAACATCTAAGGCATATAGGATGTATCTTCCAGAATCCAAGACAACAGTTCTTAAGAGAGATGTGATATTCTAGGAGGATCAGGCTCTAAGAATTTCCTTATAGCGTGAGCAGATTGTAGTACCTGAAGAGGAGCTACTTGCTCCCAAATAGGAGTCACAACCAGCACCTCAAATTCAACAACAGCCATAGCCTAGTAGCGAGAGAGTAGCACAGCAAGATTTACAGCAGGTTGAGGAGGACAAGCCAGGCTGAGAGCAAATAGATCAACCAAAGCCACCCACCACAGGGAGGAAGAAGGCCAAGTGGGCCGAGAGGTTGATTCGAGAGGCTCAAGAACGGGTTGAGACTCCTAGCACCATGTTTAGAAAGAGTAAACAACCACAAAGGTACATAGGCTATATGGCAATGATGACAGAGTTGGTGGACACTGAGCCTTCTTCTTATAAGGAGGCAACTTCCCAACAGGTTTGGCAAGATGCCATGGTGGAGTAATATTCCTCTATCATGAAGAATGATGGGAGATTGTTCCACGACCAGAGGGGAAATTAGTAGTTGGATCCAGATGGGTGTACCAGTTGAAGCATGGAGCAGATGGGAGTGTGGGGAAGTTCAAGGCCAGGTTTGTGGCCAAGGGCTTCTCACAGATTGAGAGCATAAACTATGAAAAGACTTTTGCCCCAGTAGCACGGTATTCATCCATCAAGACTATTATGGCACTTACAGCACAGATGGAGTGGAAGATCCACCAGATGGACGTGAAGACAACATTCCTCAATGGAGTGATTGAGGAGGAGATCTATATTGAGCAGCTAGAGGGGTTTGAGCAGTTCAACAGAGATCAGGCTGAAGAGACCTCTTTAAGCAGGCTCTGAGAGCATGGTACATTCGGATTGAAGGCTACCTTCAAGGATTGGGCTTCACTAAGAGTGAGGCAAATCTGAACCTATACTACATTATGGTTGGAGGGCTTCTGCTCATTCTAGTTCTCTAAGTCGATGACCTTATACTGACTGGAGATGAGAGCTTGATCCAGGATTGCAAGGAGGACCTTGCAAGGAGTTTGAGATAAAGGATATGGGGCTTATGCATTATTTTCTTGGCTTGGAGGTTTGGCAAGGTGACGGTGAGATCTTTATGGGACAAGGCAAGTAAACAGCAAAGATTCTCCAGAGATTTCATATGCAGGATTGCAAGCCAATGGCCACACCTCTAGTCACAAACTACAGGAAGATGGATATTGGCAGAGGAGAACGAGTGGATCCTATAGTACACAAGCAGCTCATTGGGTCGTCAATGTACTTGGTCAACACACGAGTTGATATTTGTTTTGCAGTCAACCAGTTGAGTCAGTTCATGGTTGAACTGACCAGAGTGCATTGGATTGTTGCAAAGCATATGTTTAGATATCTCAGAGGCACAACAGACTATGAATTGTGGTACAGACAAGTTGATGGAGTGAGGCTTGAAGGCTTCACAGATGTAGATTGGGCAAGGAGCTCCACAAACAAGAAGAGTACATCAAGTGGCATCTTCAGCATTGGGTCAGCTATAGTTTCTTCATACAGTAAGAAGCGGAGGTCAGTTGCACCCATTTCAACAAAGGTCGAGTACATGGTTGTTAGTCAAGCACCCTGCGAGGCTATTTGGATGAGGAAATTACTTGTGGGACTTTTCAGACTGAGGATGGAGCCTGCCATGATACATTGTGATAATTAGAGTTGCATTAAGCTCTATGAGAATCCATTGTTTCATTATCACTCAAAGCATATCAAGGTTTGGTATCACCATCTTAGAGATTGTGTGTTGAAAGGGATAGTCAAGCTACTGTACATTCCAACAAGGGAGCAGACAACAGACATCTTGACCAAGGCATTGGCAAGAAGCAGTTTTGTTCATCACAGAGATAAGTTGGGAGTTGTATAGAATCCCTTCCTCGTTAAGAGGGAGTGTTGAAAAGTAGTGAGAAATGGATTCCTTGATTTGTGCCTTGATTTAAGGAATCAACTTTTTAATCTTCTTAATCATGCACGAGTTCCAGTGATGAGGATGAGTTCCAGAAGCAATTTGATTAGTGCGAGTTTGTGGAGGATCGAGTTATCTATCCTCTAGTGTGAGTTAAATTGGGAACTAAAAGCTTAAGTGGAGTTAGCCTCCTAAATTTTAAGAGGATCCAGTTAACTAGTTGAGTTTACTTTTGTTAACTAGAAAAGCTCCAGTTCAACTCATTAGAAAACTCACTAACAATATCCTAATCAAAAAGATTATAAGGAGATTGAAGGCACACAATTGCATCATAATTCTTGAGCATGAGTTTGTGAGCAAGAGAGCTTGTGAGAGGAACGAGCAAGAGGTTTTATCTTGTGCAAACTGTTGGAGGAGAATTTCCCTTGGGAAGTGCACACAAAAGTAGGAGGAAATTCCTATCTTTTAGGAGGTCGAATGCTACTAGGAAATAGGGGCCTATTTCCTAAGGAATGTGCAAGTACTTCAGGCCTTAGTGTGGACAAGTTAAGGGAAGCAAATCAACATTCTTGCAGGGGTGTTTCAATCCTAGTTCAAGGTTGCGAGATCAATTTGTAAACTAATATTTAAGCAGGATTATTTGTAAGAGATTTGTAGCTTATTCTTCCTCAATAAAAATCACAAACAAGGGTTTTCTCTGTTGGGTTCCCTAGAAAATTGTGTTATTTATTGTGTGAATTTGTGCAAATTATTTATGTTCTATTCCACTACTATTTGGTAGAGAAATTTTGTGTCTATGTGAAAAGAAAACTTGTTTTCAAATTGTTCATCTAGCAGATCAGAATTTCGTGGAAAATCTACATTCACCACAATAATTCGGATAAAGGTTTCACTAAAATCCAAAATCTATACTACGAGAGTTAATTTTTCCTTGGACTTCTAAATTATTAAGTTATTGTTTTTGCTTTTGCATGCAATATGTAAAATGTGAAAAATTAGAGAACAAATAAAACAATCACTCACAAAACCACAATACCACAATATATGACCTAAGAAATCCTTTAGAGAGAAAATCAAACTAGAATGTGAGATTGAGCTTTTCTCTCTTTCTCTGGATGGAAATGGTGCAAATACAAAGGAGTGAGACTTGTCGCCCGTGGGATGCTACAGAACACAATCCCTCTCTATTATGCCCTCTCTCTATCCACTCTCAACTAATCTGCTCAACTATGGAACAAAATGCACTTTTATAGATTCAAACCCCTTTTCCTCCTAGTGGCCCAATTATAAAATAGCTCGATAGCTAACTAGGGGTTAAATTTGACCCATTGAACCCTCAATATGAGTCACAACTCGACTCTCATGGAATATTCTTCATGATGGTCATGTGGCTAGCCCATTTTCCATGAGTAATGGCACTAATGTGGCATCCTCTGAAATCATGGTGGATAAAATAAGGTCAACTTCCAGGTGCATAACTTTTGCATATGGACTTTATTTGAGCTCGTTTCTGCGTTATTGGAAAGGATCTGAGTGTACAATAGTGCCAGTGATCTTCCGCAAGTGAGAGTTTTTGAGACCCAATAAAATCCATTAGATGCCTCAAACTGCCTCCAAAAGGTTTGAAACCCCAATTCACAGAATTGAGAACCACCAAAAAAAATGGTCCTGTGAGTTGATTCCTTCCATTTTTCCAATCTAAAAGCATAAAAATTGATGACAAATAACATAATGATCCAATCAACATCAATCAGGCTTGTTTGGGGTTTTAGGAGTGGACAAGGTCCCATATACTAGAGAATCCTTGATCAGGCTTATATCTGCTTTACAACAAGCACAAGAATGGATTGTCAATGAAATCAACAAAGGAGTGAAAAAGTCTTATCTTGGGGGCCCTTAGAGCATGCCATGGCCATGCTAGGGTTTCCAAATGAAACTCCTCTTTGTAAATGCACAAGGATTAGGGGGCCAAGCCACGCATTCGGCCCTAAAGAGGCTTGTTGAGACTAAGAAGTCTAATGCAATTTTGATTCAACAAAAAAAGGAGGGGGCACACATTTGGCCCTAAAGAGGCTCGTTGAGACTAAGAAGTCTAAATGCAATTTTGATTTAGCAAACAGTGGAGGAGGAGGCTCTCATAGTCAATGTTCTGCGTAAACTTATGGATAGATGGAACTTTTTGTCTCTTGACTCTTGTCTTATGTCAAGAGGGCTGATAGTGAGTTGGAATACAAATATGTTGCTAACTAATTCCTACTCTTTCTCTTCAGGTTTTTGTATTTAATTCCTTGCTCGTGGCTTAAGATACACGATCATTGTGGTCAATATGTATGCTCCCTACAGTGACAAACAAGTGTATTGACATCAATTTTTCAACTCTCGGGGGAGCAAGGCTAATAATCTAATTCATGAAATTATTACATCTCTACCATATTGGGCTAGAAAGTGCCTCTTGATGCAACAATGTTCGCCACTTGAAACTTGTTAAATGAGAGATACAATCACAATAGACAATAGAAGAGTCAAAAGGTATAAATCACTAATGTTACGGACACAGTAGGCAACAAGGAGATCTATCACAAGAAGGCCAAATAAGGAAAAAATATGGAGGAATATGAACAACATCAGCACTACATTAAAAGTGAACTATTTTAATTTATATGAGAAAAATAATGAAGATACATGAGGTTATTTACATTTTTTTGGACAGCCAAATTTAAGCCCAAGTCATCTGGAAGAGAATACAAACCATAACTATCAATAACAAAATTTAGTACAATTTGCGTGAAATTTATGTTGATAGAGATTTTCATTAAATTTTAATCAATTCTTTATGGTAAGCTATCTCGCCTTCATCCCTAGGTTTTTTCTATATCTAGTTACTAGATTTTAGAAATACACTTAATAAAACTTCTTAAACATTGCAATAAACAAAACAAAACAAAACAAAAATCTCATCTACTATGTTTTGATTATTCTTTTTTCAAGAATGTAAATAGTTTCGATTTGAAAGATAAAATGCAATCCATGGCATAATTTCCTTTAAATTAAGGTGACACAAACTTCCAATCATACAAAGTATCCAAATTGATAATATCTCTATTTTCAAATTAATTATACTGCGCATAAATTGAAAAAAAAAAAAAAAATTAACTTTGGCTTTCATAAATACATTAAAACTTAGTTTAACTAATCAACGTCAAAACAAAGGTCATAAGAGATCAATTAAAATAATCACACAAGCAATTAACGTTTTTAACTTTTTTACATAGCCCCAAGGGTTAGCTCAATTGGTCAACGTCTCATTGCAAAAGCACCTTGCTATTGGTAGGTCACGAGTTCAATTATCCTCAACACCCTTGGGGTTAGGCTCAGATTAATTTGGATGAGGGGTGTGGTCCCTTCAAGTGGACCTACCCTAATTTTCCATGGTTAAAATAAAATAAGATAAAAACAAAACAAAACTTAAAGCTTTTTACATGACAAACCTATTAAATTGAGAGGAGAAATATTCATGTTGTCGTTGAAATTGTACACAAGAATGAGACAACGCTCACGCAGAGGTTGTCACTCTAATCCCGTCCCCCATCATTTAAGCTCTCTCCCTACAACAAGCTAAGGGGGGTAGTCCCTATGGATGAGATGATGGGTTCAGGAGACAACTAAATGCCCTAGCAACTTGGTCAAACATAACTAACAAGCACAATTTGATTAAATTTAAATACTTTTAAGTGTGATATCCGTGCCTTTACAAATTATTTACTTCACAATATAGATTAAATTCCAAGTCACCGGATGAACAGTTGCTACTAGGATGAGAAACTATACTATAAGAGATGCAACACCTCAAACTAAGTGAGATGCAAACTCTTGGTTAATTTTTGATTAAATGCCTATTCTAAGTGAATCCTCTCTTAACTATTTTGAAGTTAGTCTCAAATGTAGGTTGTAGAGAGAAGTCCACAAGAAGGAGGCTAAGGCCTCATTAACAGTACCTCCTATGGAGTTCTAAACACTCGAGTGCCTCTGTTCCTACAAGGGATTGCCCGCAAGAGAACTGCAAGGTCACCATGTTAACCACAAATGGGGGTCTGAACTTCATAAGTTGGGTGAGAGAGGTGTGTCCTATCTTTCTATCAACCAAGATTATGCTTGGAGGTATATTTTAAAGATGCAAGTCTAGTCCTAGAATGATATGCAAAATATGAGTGATAGATTTAAGTGAAATTATTAAATGATCCTTTAGTACTTCAAGTTAAATTACTTATGACTCGATGCTTACAATGTTCAACACAACAATATAAACGAAGTAATTAGAGAGAGAGATTATAGGAACAAATCTCACTAAAGTAAATGTGTCAATGAACCACTTGATTTGTTAATTAAAGTGCTTCAAAACCAATTTTTGCAATGAATCAATGAGGCAAGCAACTTCCAATTGATTATCCAATCACAAAATTTATTCAATGTCTTAACAATCCCAATGAGATAGGTGCTCTAAAATAATGACAATGAAAAAACAGGAGCACCAATTTATCAATGGATTAGAAGCAAAATGAGATAATGAGGGATGCACAAAAGAGATATAAAGTGATTTTAATGATCTTTAAATGGCAACTATAAGGAGCAAGCACAATATTATATTTCTTTAGCAATTAGACACAATGATGCCAAAAGATTTACTCCTTTGAGATTAATGTTCCTTGTGAATTGGTTAGAGCATGAATACAAAGAGAGAAAGAGCAAATTATCAAAGGTGGTTATCTTATCAATCTTGTGAAAGTTAATTAGAGAACACAACTTGCTTGTTACTAATGTTAGGAGCACAAAAGATGAGACTTGCCAATGGGGAACTTATGCAAGAATGCAGCAAGAGGACACTATGGGAAAGAGATGCAAGAGGTGGAAGATAACAAGAAGATCTCCTTAGAGCATTCACAACCTTTTCAATTTACCAATGACAAGAATGATTATGAGTACCCTTTGAAAATCTTAATGAAGAAACCAGGAATCATTAACTTTGAAACTTATGCAAACAATTCATCACTTAGCCAATGATTATGTGACAATGTTAGACTCACAAAAATGCATTAGACCAGATCATATGTAGTTCAACTATTAAATCAGTCCCAAATTGTGAAACAATGCTCAACCATAATAGTAATGATGTTCTTAATATCAATAGATGATTCCTTACGATTGTTTAGCCTTCTTAAAATGTTTTCTTACTACTACAACAAGTATATATCAGATTTAGATGAGCCTAGATCAGATCTGAAACACTTATATCAGATTTCCCAAAATCATAAGAGAGCTAGAAAAACAGATTGAATAGGGTTTTTCCTCAACTGGAGGAAGCGCAGGAGACATCGACGACCTGTCTTAGGGTTCTGATCTGAGTGTTTCCATGGCAATGTGAGGAGGGGGTTTAGAGGCCCCCTCCTTTAGCGAAATTGTCACGAGCAAAGGCAAGGAACCTGAAACCTCTTTTTTCAAAAAGCTCACTACTTACAATGCCTTCAAGAAACCTATTGCCAATCACCCAAGAGAGGGAAGGGGAGGGAAAATCTCTGAAAAACAATCCAACTCTCAGCCTACAAGCTCTATTGGAAAAGCTCAAACTCTGCCACAAATTGTCAACCCATGCAATCCCAAAACAAAGAAGATACCAACTCTGGAGATTAGGCACCCGAATGTAGCAGCTTAAAGGGATTACGTGCAAGAGCTTGCAATTATTTGTAAGTTCATAGGATTTTGGCCAGTAGAGAAAACCTTTAACTGGTGGATCCAAACAAAGTGGCGCCCCAAGGGGGAGATCAGGCTTTAGTTAGGCTCCAAAGGGTTCTCTACAAATTTGCTGGAGGACAAGGATCGAATCTTCAAAGGAGGCCCCTACTTCTTTAATTCAGCTTGCCTGTACATGCGCTATTGGAAAGAGAAATTCACCCCTAAAAAGGAGGACTTCACAAGGGTCCATGTCTGGGTAAGATTATACTCCTTGACCACAAACTATTGGTCTCCATCTATCCTCAAAGGCATTGGAGATGAAATAGGTGAATACATAAAAATGACTAAAGGCACAATAGCAAGACACTATGTTTCCTACGCTCACAGCTGTGTTTACTTAGATGTCCCAGGTGCTCTTCCAAAGGCTATCAAGCTAATGTTTAGGGATGAAGTGTGGCTCCAGAGTATTGATTATGAACACATACCCTTCAAATGCAAGAAGTGTCATGAACAAGAGCACCTCTTTAGGGAATGCCTTCAAAATGTCTCCCAAACCACCAACCCTCAAGCTCAAAAAAGGGCAGACGAATAGGGCTTCATGAGAGTAGCTCCCAGAAATAGAAACAATTGGAGAACACAAGGGAAACAGGCCCCAGCGTCCCAAGCTAACAGGAATAAATTTGAAGCTCTAGTGGAGGAACAGGAGGAAGGGGACCAAGAAGTAACCATAGCTATGGAAGGTGGCAAGGAGCAACAGTCACTCACTTACAAAACTCAAGACCAAGAAGACAACCCTAATGCAAGTTTAAATGAAACTAGACAAGGTACAGAGGATGTAGAAGTGGAGCTATAAGACATCAATGACACAGCAGAAGAAGAAGCGATAGAAGAGGTCCTAAGGGGAATAGATCTAAAGACGATAGCGGAAGTCTGGGAGAAGAGAAGCCTGCAAGCCATCCCTGAGGAATACATACAAAAAATGGAGGGAGCATACCTATTCCAAGAGGAGGAGCTCAAGCAAGCTACAACAAAGAGACAGCATGGAGACCAAAACAACAAGGGTATAAAGTCTCACATCCCAACTAACCAATACAATCCCAAAGGACCGGGAAGAAAAAGTGGCAAGAAAACAACAAGTCAACTATTCCAAGAACTCGAAGCAAGGCTTATAAATGAGGGAAAGGTAAGAGCCCTAACCCCAAGGTTACTTGGGAGCAGAAGCAACACTTTCAGAAGCTCCTGGTTCGAGGCAAATCAGGGAGCGAATTTTTATATAATATATATATATATATATATATATATATATATATATATATATATATATATTTTATTCTGATGCATATATGTCAACAAAAGCATGTAGAATGGTGATTAGATATAAAAAAGCATAAAAACATAGATTGAACCATATAACATCAATCATCTAGAAGTTATAATCTTCATCAACCACGTCCACAAGTTAGTAACATACAACATATTGAGTCTCCTAATTCATCAATCTTAAAGTTTCAAGCTTTCAAAATTCAATATATAACATTTATCATCATTGATCACCAAAGTTGTACTTATAAGCTAAGTGTAACCATTACAACAAAGAATATCTAACATGAAATGAAATGTTATAAAATGAAATGAAATGAAACAACTTTCAACTTTCACGAAGCATCATATTCATAATTCATTACCAATGAGTTGTAATTGCCAACTTCAAACTTCAAACTTAAATTGTCATATATTGTTTACAAAAACTATCATAATAAATATGAAAGAGTCAACAATTATAAAAACTAATAGAAAATAGAAAAGGCAAGTAAATCTATTGTCTATAGCTAATGCTTGGGCCTCTTGCCACCATAAGAAATGTCTAATTTTTTAGTCTTGTTGGAAAATCAGGATCTTTGTCATTAATATCACCCTCTAAGCATTAATATCCAGAGGTATCTTTGTCATTACCTCTGGATCTATATAGGGACACTTGTCATTAATATCACCCTCTAAGCATTAACATAAGATAGAAAAAACATAGCATGTCAAGTCAAGATTTGTTTGAGTGATGGGTACGTTTTTAGTAGGGTCATGATAGAAGAGTTCGATAACCAACGTCACTAGCATCAAGGTACATAGAGGGATTGGAGCTCTTGATTAAATACGAGTTCTATACCCTATTACATGATAAAATCCAATGGAAACATTGAAACCCCCCCAACCCTGAAATCCTAAAAAACTGATAAGTCTGCTGGATTTTGAATGAGACCTAAAATTCTACTTTCTCCATATGAAATCCAATGAGGTCGAAACCTCTCTGAATCATCCCGAGTCATTTCGTGGTAATATTAAAAATTTAAGTAAAAGGATGAAAAAGAAGATTAAGGAGAATGTCACTTTTACTTCAAGAATTTAACATTACCATGAATCGCATATCAATACAAGGGCCATAGGCTTGATCATTAGGCTACCCCACTCAATAATTACTGTTTCTTTGAAAAAAAAAATCATTTGGATTTTTTTTTCAAAAAAGGTTGGGGAGCGAAAACTTCGCTCCCTGGTTCGCTCCCCTATGGGAGCGATTTTGGGAGCACGATTCAGGAGCAAGTTCGAGGGGGGGGAGTCGCCCCCCCACAACCCTACCTAACCCTAACTCAAACACTTTCTCAATGAATTTGATCTCGTGGAACATTAGAGGTCTAAATGGATCTGCAAAGAAAAGGCTTCTAAAGCAAAAAATAATAGCAAACAAACCAGAGATTGTGCTCATTCACGAAACAAAATTAGGAGTAGAGGATATTCCAGCTCTTTAGAAGCAATGTTGTAAGGGCTACAACGACATAGCAAACGTTGCTAGAGGTATGGCAGGAGTACAGTTAATACTCTGAAAGGAATCACTATTTGAGCTTAAAACCATGGTAGCTACCCAAAACTCCATAACGGCATTCTTGCAAATTATAGGAGCTCCTAAAATAGTATGTGTCACCAATGTTTATGGACCACACAGAATAGATGACATGTTGAACACCATAAGAAAAATCAATGATGAGTTGTCGTACCCCCACAAAATCATAGGAGAAGAAATCAATATGATTCTCAATCTCTTGAAGAAAAAACAAGGTCTCATGAGATTGGACAAGGATGCGGATGCGTTTAGGGAGGCCCTGGATTTGATGAAAACGGTGGACGTGCAGACCACCAATGGTGTTCACACCTGGAACAACAGAAGGGGTGGGGATAGAAAAATAGCTTCACGTCTTGACAGATTCCTAATTTTGGAATCCAACCTCTTTGCAACCTTGGAGATAGATGGCAAAATCCTTCCCCATGTTGGATCGAACCATTGGCCCATCGCCCTGAAAGTCCATCTCTCAGAAGCCTCCAAGAAAAGACCCTTCAAAATTGAAGCTTTTTGGCTAGACCACCCCAACATCCAAAGCAACCTAAAGGAATGGTGGAACGATACTCCTCCCCAAAGGGGCTCCCAAATGTTTCGATTTCAACATAAATTAAAGCACATCAAGAATAAAATCAAACAATGGAATAAAGAAATTTTCGGTAACATCTTCACAATCAAAAAAGATCTGGAGAAGAGGATGGAAGAACTCCAGCAACAAATCATTTAGCAGGGAATCACAGAACAAATGAAGCAAGAGGAAAAATATCTACAACGAAGATGAGAATAAAGAGCCAAGTAAGAAGAGAAGTTGTGGCAACAAAAATCCAAAATTCAATGGTTAAAATGTGGGGAGCGAAATACCAAGTTCTTGTATCGATCCATGATCCAGCATAGGAAGACCAACAAGATTCTCGCCCTTAAAAAAACAGATGGAGAAATGGCATGCACTCAGGAGGAAATATTTGGGGAACTGAAGATCTTTTATGGACACCTCCTAGAGGAGCCCAATATGGACAAGTCCCAATCCATCAAGGAAATAGCCAACAACATACCCACAATTCTGAATCTAGACCATAACACCATGCTCCTTAAAGAGGTCACCATGCAAGAATTTGAGGAGGTTGTTATGTCAATGCCATTGAGCAAAACCCCTGGGTCAGATGGCTTCACTATTAACTTGTTTAAAGCCTATTGGTCCACTATAAAAGAGGAAGTTTATGCAATAGTGGAAGATTCAAGGAAAAACAAAACAGTGTTGGGGGCCTTTAATGAAACTTTTCTAACCTTAATTCCCAAGGAAGAGGGGGCGGACAATATCCTAACCGATTCCAGCCTATTTCTCTTTGCAACATGATATATAAGATCATTTCTAAGTTTCTAGCCAATAAGCTCAAACCGTTGTCGCCACTTCTGGTCTCTCCCAACCAATCAGGATATGTGGAAGGTAGACAGGTTTGGGACAATATCATTCTATCTCATGGGACTATCCAATCACTTCAAACCTTAAAGAAGCCTAAGATGTTGATGCAGCTCGATATGTCAAAATCTTTTGACTAAATAAGTTGGCAATGTATGCAACAAGTTCTTAGAGCTTTCAGTTTCCATAAGGATTGCATTGATTGGATTATGGCCTTTGTTTCAGGAGCCTTTTTTTCCATTCTCCTAAATGGTTACCCCACCCAACCTTTCGTGGTTTTCCTCACCCAACCTTTCGTGCTTATCTGAGGAATCAGGCAAGGAGACCCGCTATCGCCCTTCCTCTTCATTCTCATGGTGGTGGGTCTCGAAAGATCAATCCAAGTTGCCCAGACCAATCATCAATTAACGGAATTAAAACTCCATGCCAATCCTTTAGCTTCCACTCATGAGCAATTTGTTGATGACGCCCTTCTCATGGGCATCCCAATTGTGGCAGAAGCCAAAACATTCAAGCATATTTTGAACCTCTTTTATGATGCCTCAAGAACCATTGTCAATTTACAGAAATCAAAAAAAAAAATCTTCAACATCCCGCCCCCTATCAAACAAAATATTATCAAAATCCTTGGCTTCCAGAATAGCTCCCTGCCCTCAAAATACTTAGGAGTCCGTCTAACTGACAAGCCCCTAAGAAAGTCAACCTAGAAAGATCTTCTAAACCGCCTGCAAAACAAACTCTCCAATTGGACCTTCAAGTCCCTCAACCTGGTTGGTCGTCTTGTTTTGGTCAAATCTATTCTCCAAGTTATGCCCTTATATATCTTCTCAGCTATAACAGCTCCTAAATCTATCTTGAACACCATTCGCAGCATTCAAAGGAATTTCTTTTGGAGAGGTTCTGAGCAGAAAAGAAAATGGGCCCTCGTCAGGTGGGATAAGCTTTACAAGCCAAAACAAGTTAGTGGGCTTGGTCTGAGAGAGCCAGAAACCATGGGAAAGTCCCTGGGAGCAAAAACATGGTGGAGGTGGTTGGACATCCCCACCACCCCCTGGGCTCAACTTTGGAAGGCCAAATACGCTCCCAACCATCGCCAAAGGGCTCTCATTCGACTATCAAGACAGGCCTCAGGATCAGCCATTTGGAACCAAGCCTAGAAGAATAGAGGGTTAAACCAAAAATTCGAAAGACAAAGAGAGTAGCACCAAAATTTCAATCTTCTTTAGCTCCTTAAACTTGCCCAAAACCGAATCCAGAAAGTCCTTCTCCACTACGCAAATTTCCCTTGATGCAGTAAAGATATCGAATTTCTCTGTTGCAGTAAGTGAGTTCCATGTGAGTTTGATTCCCTTGTATATATAGGCTTGTGATGAGCTCGAATTCCTGGGTTTGAGGACGACTTGATCACTTGAAGGTTGACTTGATGTGAAGGCATCATAAATCATATTTGACTCAATACTTGACCTATTTGCATGATTCAAAAGCCCAATATGTATCAATTTAAATCTGCAATAATCCTATAGACTTAGAATAAAACCTAGAAGTCCTCAATGGGGACTTCGACCTAAAATAATATGACCCAAGCATGAAACCTGTGCTTTAATAAGTCATTTAATAATAATATAAATTTCTTTTCTTTATTCTTTTGACAAGTACAATAAGTATTTAATCGAGTACAATTTATGAAGACCAAACCTAGTTACATTCTTCAACACTCCCTCTTAACTAGGGAGGTATTCATAACACAATAGTACGAGGTAGATCTCAACTATGTGAACTATGAAAAATCTTTAGACACTTAAATGTCATGGACTAGATTCTTGACCAGGGAAATCTATCCATTGGTCACTCAACAATTTAGGCACCGCAATGCCATGGACTAGATTCATGACCCAGGTAATCTATCCAAGTGGGACTAAGATGGACTAAAGCTTTTAGCCTTTATAGGTACCATCAAGCTTACTTACTAACCATCAACCCAGGGAACTAGGTGCACATCCACCCGATGCCACCCTCCCTACCAGACATCAACACAAAGTATCGGCCTGATGTCTTTCCGGGAAATTATTCACTCACAAAGCCTCAACCCCCTTGATCCAGCAAATCAAGGATAACCAATCTCTCCCAATCAAATTGATTGGTAACCAGCATGCTATCAAATCCTTCGAAAGATTCACTTGTACAAACACAACCCCAATCAGGAATAAACTTTCAAATACATAATCAAAGCAAACCTTCGGGGTTTCGATGTTGCCCTTCAATTAAACTTAGTAGGATTATCAAGTGAATCTTTGAGAGAAGATTCCTTTCCCTACTTCACATGTAGTAACATTTCTAAAATCGGATCCTGCTTTCCTTCTTACAGCAGTACCTCAACAAAGCATTCTCCAATCATGACTATGATTCTTACTCATGGCCTTCACTAAGAATTACGGTTGTTAGTCCTGGTCTAGTGCATGACACATGAAGTAAAGAACCATAACCATCAGTTGTTCTTCTATCCAGGCTCCCTCTTAATCTAGGGAGATCAACTTCTTCCTTTGGTGTTGGCGAATCTTTCCTGGCTTCCTTCCTTCTCATCATATTATCTTACAGGCTTCTTTACCAATATGATGTGTCTGCATAACTTAGATAGCAAGTACAACCAATTCTATAGAAGCATGAAGTTAGTTATAACAAAACTTTATAGTAGCAGAAGCATTTAGACTTTTTCATAAGAGACCATACTTCAATACTTCAATCATCTAGCCCAGGTTTGATACAAACCCTAAATCATATCAACAATCAAGAAGATTAGATAACTTTCAAAAACCATATGATAAACTATCTACTAGAGTTTTATATAAACCCTAGGTTTCATTTAATCAATTCAAATTCAGCATGAATAGATTTTGCTAGGGTTTGATGTAAACCCTAGATTTCAATCAAAACACATCATAAATTACTTTTACTAGGGTACAATGTAAACCCTAGATTTTCCATCTATAAATTCTTAAACATTATATAAATTAAGATGAATACACATACTAGAGAGTCTAACCACTATAGGATTTGGTTTATAAACCCTGGTTTTTTCAATCATCATCCTAGAGCTTTCAAACTTTGACTAGCGCTTGTTTCCAAACCCTGGGACTTATGACCATTAGAAATTCATATATCTAGGATATTACCATCACGCATAAGCACATCATATGATTAGACAATTTTAATATATGAGACATACAATGACCTAGACTAAGTTAGTGATTCAATCAAAAGAACATATACCTAGGGTTTCATTCCTAAGGCTTTTCATAACAAGGATTTTGCTTGTAGGCCTAACCAAAACTTAGGGTTTCGGTTCATTGTCAAAGGAAACCCTTGTTCCATCAAGACTTCAAAGGTTCGAGATTTCGAACAGCGTCATTTCAACCCTAATATGTTAGAGTTTCTATGATCATATCAAAATCTCAAACACGACATTATCAACATACCAATTAGTATAGCCATATCTTTATTAATATCCCTAAGTAGGTTTAGGGTTTCACATATTATCAACATACCATTAGGTTAGGGTTTCCAGATAACCCTTTAGGGTTCCTTTTATGCAGATAATTAGAGATGTATAAGGTGGATAGATTTATCCAATGATGAATCACCCCAAGCAAGAATCTTTTTGAGATTCAGTAGAGCTAGACATAGCAATAATTAGTAGTGTAGAATGAATATATCAGAGAATAACAAAACTTCATAATCTAATACATAACCTTTGATTCTTTGACAAACCTTTTTTATTCAATGCTTTGTCTAGTGAGGATTTCCTTCTTAATCCTTGAGGCCTTCTACCATAACTCTTGAGCAAGTTAATTCCTAGACAAGGAGGTAGACAAGTGATTAGTATTTAATATAATCAAAACTTTAAATAAGTACATGAGAACAGATAGAGAGGGAATGAGAGACTTATCTTGAGGAGTTGTTGTGGGCTCCCTCCAAAGCTTTGAGGGAAACCTAAAAACTTAAAACAAGAAAAATGTCTTTCCAAAAAGATGTTAAACCTATAACTAAATATAAAATATACAAATGAAATATCTAAGACTAGGAGTAAAGGGCTTAGTAATGTAAGTCCCTTAAGTCATTCTCTTCGGGCTTTTGCTTTCTTGGGAGAGGATACTTCTTCTGACACATTTGCTCTATCTCTTTTCTTACTTCTTGGGTTATCAAAACACTCACTTCTATAATGCCCCATTTTGTGACACTGATAACATTCAATTTTTGACATGGCAACCTTCTTCCTTGGCCCTTTATTCTTGAAGTTTCCCTTGCGATGAGTGTTGAGGAGGTAAATCCCCTCTGCGGACAGAGGCGATCCCTACTAGCCCAGCAGGGGTCTAGCAACAATCAAACAATGTTATGACGCAAGTTCCTAATTACGAATGAAAAGGCCGGAGATAGAAGCCTACCTGGATTCCAACGCTAGGATCTGAAGAAGATGTTTTTCATGATTTTTGGCGCGAGCACTGAACTGCCTGCCCACGCCAATGCCAAAAGGGGTGTTTTTCATGATTTTTGCAAGGAGATGTCTTAAGGGAAATTAAAGCTCATGCTTAGAGGAATGCTTTGATGATGGTTTCAAGGCATGACAATGTTCACAGGTCACAAAATGGGTCCTCCATTGTGCGGGACAGGGAATGGTAAGGACGGTGACAAATTATTGTGTAACAGATGCCCCCTAAAGTATGAGGCTCGAGAGAGAGAGAGGGGTGAAATGCTTTACGAGAACATGTTCAACTGAAGGCCCGCCGTCGGAAAACCTAAGCAGAAAGATACAACCGATATCTCAAGTACATGATGTATATGCGGTATGGGCGCAGCCATCCGAAACAGAGTATGTTAATAGACTCGTGGAGTAATGCAAAATGCATCCAATCGCTGGGAGTCATGTACAAAATGATAATAATCCACAATCACAGCCTGGATTACAACAGACACAATCCAGGGTCTTGCGCTCCATCTCGACCCAAACAAAGTACAAGTTCAAGCATGCGAATATGTGAGCTGAAGTCGAACATGCAAGAACATCGTCTGATTACCAACCAATGATGAAAGTTGTTAACAGACGCGAGAGAAACCACCAATAATGACAATGGTCCTCAAGGTACTACAGGTACAGTCTACGGCGTGTGAATAAATGAGTTGACGTCGAACACCCGCAGAATCACTCGATCGGAGGCCAATGATGTAAACCTCACGTCGAATGCGACGAACCTGCCATTGAGGCATGCAGGCTCCAAGGTACCATAAGGAGTCTCTAGACCAACTTCCCGGATAATGAGTTGATGTCGACAGGAAGTGACCTTGATCGAAGGTGGGCCATAATGATTCCCACATCATCGACACGAGACAGAGGAACATGATGTTTTGTTGTGAATCAGGATTGTATGAGAAACAGAGGAAGGTTGATATTTGCAGAGGCCAACTTCTCTTGAACACATGAACGGCACGACAGTGGACTTGGCAGTATTTGACATCATCGAATCAAAGGTCATGGTGACGAGGCAGTGAACAGATGAGAGGTCAAAAGAGATTACCCAAACCCATGGAGGCAAAGTGAAGCAACGAGATGAGATGTCCCCAACCCGACACGGATGCAGACAAGTGCCATGTTCAAGAGCGACATACTGCCGACGACAACGACGATGGTTCCATTTTTCCCCCACCATTTCCGGCGAGTACCCCAATTATTTTTGATAACAAGCTTGAAGGGGATAGCATATGCTTGTGATATAAGTCCGCCCTTCGGGCGAATCCATCCTAGTGCATTTAACGAGTCCTAGGAAGGAGAAACTCGGAGAACGTCATTTCGACGGAATCCAATGTCATCAGGGTTTAACGAGTCCGACAAAGGAAGAACTCGGCGTCTTTTCATGTTTAGAGAGTTTGAAAAGACAGCGGAAAAGAAAACTCCACAGGTCCCTTTTCGTAAATAGTTCCCCAGATCCGAAAAGGTAGAAAACAATATCCGGAAAAACCTCCTAGTCGCAATAGGCTAGGGTATTCCTTTTTCGTAATCAATCCATCCCAGCCCGAAAAAGGGTTAAACTTATACTGGGTGGATGTCGATTCGTGTCCATTTTAACGAGATCGAAATGACAAGGGCCTCGGCGATCTTTTCATATTTAGAGAGTCAGAAAAGCGCTGAAAGATGACTCCAGAGTGCCTTTTTCGTGTATTTACCGAGTCCGAAAAAATACAACTCGTTTCCATCATTTAAGTCGCAAAAACCTGCTGCTGCACATACCAAACAAGCGTAAAACCCATTTTCGACATAGCATATGCAAATATTTGATAAAAATAACTTTTAAAACTCATTTAACGTCGAAAAAGTTATAAATATGTCTAATTGGTAAAAATAAAATTACTTTTTACTATTTACCTTGGTGGAAAGCAACAGTGGTCCTTTTGGAGCAGAAACTTCTGACGGTGATTGCGACAAATCCAGTTGACCATTCAGCTTCTCGTCTGTCACAGGTAAGAGGCGCTCTTTTTCTCTTCATTTCCATTCATTTTTTAATAGCTTTCCCTTAGAAATCAGTTTTGTGTGGCCATTTTTAAAATTTTAGGGCCGGGCCCATTGGCGCGGGTATCGGGCACGGACTCGCGCCAATGAGCTCTTTTTTGTAAAGGGCTCGTGCCACATGGCGCGACTGTTCGCAAAACAGCCGCGCCAGCGGCCGAACCTTAAATTTCGCCCAAAATTTCGATATTTAAACCAAATTGCTTGGAATTTGAAGCTCATCAAAGATCTAACTAAGGGTTTTTGACCATGTGAATGCAGAAAATCACTTAAAATGGCAATCGAATGGAAGGAACGAGAGCACGGAGACGAGGATGAACAGGCCATGCAAAGCCAAGCTTGCATGAATGCACTTAGAGACTGTGGATTGAAAAAGTTCTTCCTCGCGCCATGTTTACGAGCTCAGCCCAAGCTCCTCCAGTATCTAATCAGTATCTGGGACGAACAGGAACAGGTGTTCAGGTTACGAGACCAGGTGTTGGAACTGGAGGTCACTGACGTTTATTTCATCACCGGATTGTCCCGCAGAGGTCCAATCCCTGTACTGACTGGAAGCAGACCATCCGGGGAAAAGATGGAACAGGTAATGGCACGGGTGTGCCGAGGGGCACAAACAGGATCAGGAAGCAAGAAGGTGGATATCCACACCATCCCTGATCTAGCACTGAGAGTAGTTCTCCATACCATTACGCGGGCTGCTGGGTCGTAGGCTCCGCACGAGGCCACGAAGACTCAACTCCTGCTAGCCTCAGAATGCATGGGTCCCCTACTATTCAACTGGGCAGAAGCAGTAACTATCAACATGAAAAGGAAGCTCACAAGGTGCAAACAGGGGAAACTGAAACAGTTCGGTTATGGTTCCATCTTGGTATCGTTCATTCTGGAACGCATACCAATCTTCCAGGGCCAAGGGGCCGCAGTGGCGAGTCCGATACCACGAGAGCCATGAATGGCTCGCTGGGCAGCACTGATGCCCAGATCTGGAGGTGGCCAACAGATGTCCTGGAGGCCAGAGTTCTTTAGGTGGTTACGGCGCCAGCTGATCGTCGTGGAAGACTGGCCCTATTCGGGAACTGACTTTACCGGGGACCCAGATCTCCCACTACCAGAAGGAGATGACTGGGACGAGGAGCTGGGTAAGACCTCATATTTTTTGATTTTATGTTTATATGTTTTTTTTTGTTAATACACATTCGTCTTAACACAATTATATATGCATGCAGATGTAGGACCTGAGAGACCAGCCGGGATGTCTCCAATCTCCCGGAGGACACAACTCGCCCCTGAGATTCAGGGGGAAGGCACCAGAGGAGATGAACTGATCCAGAACCTCGAGGGGATTGCCCACGGGATCCCAGACTATGCCCGGCTAGCAGACGTACCGATGGCATACCAGCGCCACATGGTGGGAGTTCCGAGTCGGATCCATCGAATCCTGAGGCGCTTAGTGCGTGCAGTCACGTGCTATCATGAGCACCATGCGGATTAGTCCTTAGGATTTATACCACACCTATTTTTGAGAGACATAGCGTCTCCGGATGTACTAAGACGATTATGTATATTTTTTGAGTTTCGTGATGCACACTGTGTAGACATTTCGACACACACATATATATATATACATACGACTATTTTGGATGGATCTTTTACATGTGATGATGTTTTCTATATGTCATGCAAATGTCTAATACAAATGTAATCTAATGTATCAGTTACATAACAAACGACCCAATGCGAAATGAATTCACACAATGCATCTAATCACACATTTCATTTTTACGCAAGCTTAAAAGCACACATGAACACACACATATGCAAACTATGCTTGAAATTGGATTTTATTTTTAAACAAGCTTAAAAGCACACCTGTCAATAGGTATGCAAACTATGCTTGGAAACAGGGAAAACGGGCATGCCCCCCAGCATGGTGTCTCAATTCGAGGTGCATGCCCCCCAAGCTTCAGTCCATTGAAAATGGAGTGAAGGTTCAAAACAAAAAGTCGAATTGAACATGCTCGTGTTTCATTATTTTAACGAGGTTGACACACTTAAAAGAACTGTCCTCAAACAACTTGTTTCATTGTTTTTAGGAGCTCGACACAAGTGGAGGAACTATGCTCCAACGACCTTGTTTCATTTTTTAAGGAGCTTGACACAAGACAATGAACTGTGCTCCGACAACATGGTTTCATTTTTTAAAGAGCTTGACACAGGGAGGGAACTGTGCTCTAACCGACTTACATCAAAATGAACAAGAAGGCGGTGCTTCCAAGAGTTCCACTCCTGATGGAAGGGAAACATCCTGGAAGTCAGGACCCAATGCCCCCAGCACATTATGCACAACGGCATCATCACTGAGCACAGGCATGGGGTAAGTAGCCACATAGTTGACCTGTGGTGGAGCAGATACAACGGGTGGATAGAAACCAGGAGGGGGTGATGGTGGACCAGATGCCATATTAGGACCAAAGAACGAAAGCTGATCAATGGTCATGATCCATCCTTCATGTGGAAAGCACATCACGCGAAAGAGGGAGGAGACAAGTGCTCCCATGGCATAGGTGTAATCGCGCCCCAGGAGCAGATTGAAATCCAAAGGGCCTGGAACGACCATCACGTCCATATGGACGGTTTTACCTCCCAAAGTAACATGTAACCTTGGAAGGATCCCCAACGGTTGACTCGTTCTTCTATTGAATGTCAACAGATTCTGCGTAACGGGCGCAAGCGGCGGCGAACCGAAAGCTTTCCAGGTAGTTGATGACAGAATACTAACAGAGGCACCTTCGTCTATAATGGTGCTGGGTACAACCAGACCAAGAGCCTGTACTGTGATCTCGAAAGGCACATAAGACGGAAGGCGAAATCCTGCAAATCGATTCCAGTCAAAGTAAGCGACCAAACTACTCGGAGGGGCTACCATCGACAAGCGAAGGTCTTCCCCTGATGTTACGGTAGAAGAAGCATCCTCCATGACCTCCATCTCGAAGGCGGGAGGGATATCCTCTGGAGCCTCCATCTTGGGAGGCGGAGGAGCAGCTTCTTGAAGTACAGGGACAGGAGAATCTTTCTCCAAGTCTGAAGAATCTGAAGAGATCAGAAGGACATGGGGGGTGGGAGGTCCACTCTCGACAGAAAAGACCTGGTGCACCGCGGACGGGGCCAAGTTCAACCGATCCCACGACCAATGGTTGGTCAGGGACGGTTTCGTGAATTTGAATTTCTGGGGGAGTGGGATCGACCAAGGATGACTCTTGACCAATCGTGGGATCAGCTGGTGGAGGACTCAAAGAAAGCCGATTATAACCAGGTGGAAGGCGTGGTGTAGAACCAGCTGAGTTGTCCAAGACTTGCTTGGCTTCATCCATATAAGGACAAAGGTGAATGGCATGGTGCCCTTCACACAACTTACAGGGATTGGGGATCTTACCCTGCTTCTTAGAGTTCTTATCAACAGCAGCTGAAGATGTGCCCCCAACTTGGCTCCCGGAAGTCAAAGGCAACGGCGGACGGCCGTCGGACCATGCTTCGAGCACCTTGGGGATGTCAGGGCATTCTCGAAGAAGATGGTCTCCCGTGCACAATAGGCAAGGGAACTTGACTTTCCGTGGAGGGTTGGAAGGTTTATCCAGAGAAGATATCTCAGAGACAGTAGCTATACATTTAGCCTCTCGCTTATCAGACTTCTTCTTCTGCGTCCTCCTCTTCTACTTCGCCTGGTGAAAGTCTAGATTCAAGTAACCAGGTGGCTAAGAAGAAGAAGAAGAAGACAATTTGTTGAGGAGGTAAATCCCCTCTGCGGACAGAGGCGATCCCTACTAGCCCAACAGGGATCTAGCAACGATCAAACAATGTTATGACGCAAGTTCCTAATTACGAATGAAAAGGCCGGAGATAGAAGCCTACTTGGATTCCAACGCTAGGATCTGAAGAAGAAGCGTCCCCGTTCCTCAGCTTTGGCAGATCACAATTCCCCCACGATCTCCGCGGATGAACACCTGCACATGGAAGAAACGAACAGATACAAGCATAGAAACCAGCATACGTAACTAAACATCAGTCAAAAAGGACGTTACTCACATTAACATGATGGAAAACAGAGTGGAACCATAATCATAATCATCTATTAAATAACCAGCGAAGAGAAATTACAACCAAGTTCTGACGTCGCGGTCTCCTTCGGACGGGTCTCCAGTCGTCCACGTCTCGCAAAGCTCGCCAAGGAAAGGGAAAACCTCTCCAGAGTCTCGTGACAATGGTCTCCTTACTTGAGTCAGCCTTAAGGGAAAGAGATGATTCTTTACAACACAAAGGCTCTTGGGAATATGGAGATTCAGAGCTTAGGCACTTCAAGACTAGCTTGCCATGGATTTGAGCAGGCTTTTATAGATGGGGAAGGAGGGAGTTGGGATCCCTATTATTATGGGATTGGCCCTATCAACAAGGAAGGTTCCATGGGAGGTGGCAAAACCACTTCCTTTCCATAGAACTCCCGCAGCCAAACCTCCCAACTCAAGATAGGCAATGGTTTCTGAGTTTGTTGAAACACAACTTCCGCCATCTTTATTAAAACAGCCTTGGTCTGGGTAATAACATTACATGGGCGCCAGCTTGGCGCGACCTCTTTGAGGCATTTTCCGATACAGTTGGTGCTAACGAACCGCTCCTCGCCCGCCAACAATGCCAAAAGGGGTGTTTTTCATGATTTTTGCAAGGAGATGTCTCAAGGGCAAATAAAGTTCATGCTCAGAGGGATGCATTGATGATGTTTTCAAGGCATGACAATGTTCACAGGTCACAGAATGGGTCCTCCATTGTGCGGGACGGGGAATGGTAGGGACGGTGATAAATTACTGCGTAACAATGAGCAACATAAGCATTTGAGATACTTCCTCATTGTTGGCTACCATTGAGATTCTCAATTCCTCTTGACTATATGTTGTCCATAATTCCTCAAAGGTGGGAGTTTCTTTCTAGCTATTCACACCTGCAAGAAATGCACCCCAAGTAGGTGGTAGCCCTAGTATTGTTGTGATCACAACTTCTTTATCTGACACTATTTCATCGATGGCAAGAAGTTTATCTCTTATTCTTGCTATCTTCACAAAGAAGGTAGATACAATATCCTCCTTAGTCATCTTTGTAGTTCTTAGTTCATTTTTTAGGCTTGCCATTTTTCCAATATTCTTGGTGGTAAATAATTTTGATAGTGCATCATACATTTCTTGGGCATGATCAATCTTTACAATGAAGGGGGTAAAATTGTCCTTTATGCTTTCAACCATCAAATTCAATGCCACCAATTCCAATTCTTTATATTTTACCTTATCAGTATCACTTGATTCTTCTGTGGGCTTCTTCACTTTTCCTTTCACTAAGACCAAGACCTTGTTCTTTTCTAGGAGGTCAATCTTCTTTTTCCAAGATCTATAGTTAGATGCTCCTTCAAGTTTGTTCTCTCCCTTGATAGTGCTAGACATCTTTCTTAAAGGTAGTGAATGTGAGATTGGAATCCTTCTACAACAACTGGTTAAGTTTCTTCTATTTTGTTATATCATTGAACAAAATTATTTACTGTTTGCTACATTAAATAACGAAACTAACACACTGCAGTCTTCACAAATATAAATGTTGCAGAAACAAAATACAGCGCAGGAAAGAAATAACACACATTTAACACCATTATTTTTGGAAAAATTGCCCCAGAAAAACTCGATGCGGGAAAACCGGTGCAACAGCTGAGGGTTTCTATTATGTAGTAGTAGTTTCTTAATACAATCTTGGCTACCTTACTAGCTATCCAATACAAAGAATAAAGTTGGCAGAAAGTTAGTGATAAAATAACCTCACACTATCACTAACAAACTGACACTGGTCAAGCCTCTCAATGGCTAGCCCCAAGCTGCCTTTGCATAGCTTTGTGTTGCCCAGCGCCATAACTGATAGGGAATGCGTCACTCCCTTGGCTGATCGATCTACTGGTTGGATACTCCAATCTCTGGCCCTCCGGTCTCACACCCCAGCTCCCAGCACTAGAACTGGACTTATCCTCAACATAACTATGGATCTCCTCTCAGACTCTGCGCTGCCTCTGTGTGGCTTTGCGCTGCCATCGTGGCTTTGCGCTATCTCTCTGGATCTCTCTTTGCCTCCTCTGCGTTGCATTCACCGGATCAGGAAAATCTTCCACCGGTCACTATCCCTGCCCCTCACTGCAAGAAATCTCTTGATCACTTCTCTGGCAACTACTACGCTGCTCTCTTGATCTCCAAATCGATGTGTCTTCCAAGTGCCCACTGAGCCTCTTCTTATAATCTTCTCGTTGAACATTCAACGGCCCAGATTAATTCCTAATCAATTGCATAGTTCATCTTGACTCGATCTTCGTCTTTTTCTAGAAGATTCGCACCCAGTTTCATTAATACCCTTTAATTATTTTAATTTCCTAAGTTTGGACTTAGGCATCCATTAAAAATAATTAATTATTTTAATAAAATTGTCTCTGGGTGGAATTTTCCAAAACGATTTATGGGTCTTGGAGGATGCATGTGTCCTAGCCTCCCTGCAAATTTTGAGGCTTAGAGCACATCCGATGCTACCAAAAATCAACAGTGAAGAATTATTTCCTTTAGTGGACTTCTTATGTCTCCTTGATCAAATCCTTAAGACTGCCTTTTCCTTCTTCTTTCACCAAAGCTTTGATACCGTGTTAGAGAATCAGAAAGGCAAAAAAATTCTCTTATTCCTGATTATTTACTTGTGATCTTCTTTAGTTCTTATCATGTTCTTCTTTATCTTTCTTCTTATTAGTTCATCAAGCAAATATCAAAGTAAATGCACATAGATCAAGGACAGCAGATGTAAGCCAACAACCAAGCAAAACCCCACTTTAGGGGAAAACCCAATCAGTAATTCTTCCTTCCATAGTGATTTTTGAGACTCTAGACCTTGACCCAAACTTCCTCCACACCAAGTCAGCCTTCCTTGTGATCCTTATTGAATCTGGCAGCAGCAGCAGTAGTAGCAACACTATGAAGCAACTTCGTTGACTTGGAACTTCGACCTAGCTTCTTGAGACTTCGATCTTGAGATAAAGACTTTGATATTGCTCCTAGAACTTTGATCTTGACCCAATACAACTTCTTAAAGCAGTAGCATCCAACAAAATCAACTTCGACTTCTTCTTCACTTGACAGCAGCACCTGATGCAATAAGAGATGCAGTAAATCTAGGAGAACTTCAATCTCCCAACTATAGCACGAAAGACAAAGAGAGTAGCACCAAAATTTCGATCTTCTTCAGCTCCTTAAGCTTTCCCAAAACCGAATCCAGAAAGTCCTCCTTCTACACTTCACAAATTTCCCTTGATGCAGTAAAGATATCGAATTTCTGTGTTGCAGTGAGTGAGTTCCAAGTGAGTTCGATTCCCCTATATATATAGGCTTGTGATGAGCTCGAATTCCTAGGTTTGAGGCCAACTTGATCACTTGAAGGCCGACTTGATGTGAAGGCTTCATAAGTCATATTTGACTCAATACTTGACCTATTTGCATGATTCAAAAGCCCAATATGGATCAATTTAAATCTACAATAATCCTATAGACTCAAAATAAAACCTACAAGTCCTCAATGTGGACTTTCACCTAAAATAATATGACCTAAGCATGAAACCCATGCTTTAATAAGTCATTTAATAATAATATAAAATTTATTTTCTTCATTCTTTTGACAAGTGCAATAAGTATTTAATCAAGTACAATTTATGAAGACCGAATGTAGTTACATTCTTCAACGCTTGTTGTCATCCATTCTCCCCTACTCATTCTCATTCTCGCTCCCTTGCTCGTCATCCTCTAGGTCCCAAGCCTTGCCATCTGCTCCCTCTAGCTAGACCAAGTATGGCTCGCACCCCACATTCTAGCTGCAGCCCCTTGTCAAGTCGACGAACAAGAGGCTGAAACATGGATTGTTTGCGACAAGGCAACATGAAGCCGAGAACTAGGGTTGAAACAGTTGCCTGACAAGTTGCTATAAATTTCCACAACACCATCCCTCAGGAGATCCAGGAGCATATAAATTGTCTAGAGGAAGAAGCCACTGAAATCACAAGGCATACTAACATAGAGGAGGTGGACACGCAATTCAGGTTGATTCCAAACCCGAGACTCACCAGAGCCAGAGAAAACCTCTTCAGTTGGACTATTGAGCTCACCTAGACCATGAAAACCATCATGGGGTTGGCCATACAAGAGAACATCCAGGCCAGACAAACTTTGGAGAAAAATTAGTTATGTTGAATGATAAATTTACCGTCTATGGTGAAACGCTTCACCACAGGAAGTTTGTCACTAAAGAATCGCCACACTACGAGCTTCTCAAGCATCGGGTTGTGAAGAATCCGAAAGGGAAATACAATGCGCGCCCATCAAGATGGAGCTCGAAGGTGCGTCTGTTGGCCAGATGAAGACCGATGGTGCTCTTGTTGGAGAGATGCCAAAGAAGCCCATCACGGTCGAGGACTTAACAAACCCAGCTAAGTTCATGGTCTGGTTTTTTGGTCATATTTTTTGGTTATATGCCCTGTGGGCCTGCCATCTAAATCTTTTAGCTCATGGTTGTAGGAGTCAGTCGGGCAGTGGCCTCTTTGGCAACGCCTTCAAGGAGTGTTTTGCCACAAATTTTGTAAATAATGCTAGTTCAAAGGGCGGTAGGGTGAAATGTATCAAACCTTACAGACTATCTAGGATGGAAATGTTTTGTGAATGGTTGGGCCATCACTAGAAAACCAAAGCACAAAAATCGGCCTGTCTTTTTGAGATTGTTGTGCAATAATTATGAGCTTATATGAATGAGTTTTTAGGGTTGTTTCGAGTGTTACTTCAAAACTTATGCCACGGCCAATGTGATGCTTCAGATCTGATTATGAAAACAGTGAAGGAGAGAAGAGGGAAGAGAGCAAACCCTTAGGCCTTAGGGCCTTGTTTGGTGGCTAGTTAACTTTAGATGGACTAGAGCTCTTCCTCAATACCTGCAAGACCAATGTTAGCTCAAGAATGCTAAAAATTGATGGCAATTCCACTTGAAACCCTTGTCAAATCTTCACCCAAGCCTCAACCACAAACTATTAGTACCAAAACAATTACCTAGGCCTGCAAAACTAAATATTGGTGCCAAGTAAGATGCCAAATGCCAATTACAGGTACAAGTATGTTAACGCCAGGGTTAAATAGGCCTAATAGGCCTAGCATTGAAGGAAGAAGGCCTAAAAAGGCCTCAGCCTAGGGCCACAAGCCCTTCTAGGCTTGCAATTGCCCCAAGGAAGACCCTAGAAGCCTGTGACTTAAAAGGAAAAGGGCTCTAAGCCTTGCGGCTAGATGAGATAAGCCCTTAAAAGGTTGTGGCTAGGTAAAGAGGTCCCCAAAAGGGTTTTGGTTGCCTCAAAAAGTCTTCCAAGGCTAGCGAGACCGCTGCAAAGCACAAATTTCACTGCAAAATGCCTGCGACCTCCTCTTTTGGCTTGGGCGTTGAGCAATGAGGCTTTGAGAAGGCTAGATCATGCCCTCAAGGGCCAAGATTAGCTTCCTACTTGAATGAATGGCTCAGAAATTGATTTTTGCTTCTAACCCTTGAGCTATCCCCTACACAAATGAAATAGAGAGCACCCAAGAACCCAATATATACAAAATTAGAAATAAAACCCCAAAGACTATTTACAAAAATTCAAAACATAAAGGGTTAGTGGAAAAATAATTTACAATATTTACAAAATAAAATTTGCTCTCATTAGCATATTAAACTTTGCAACACAAGTAAATAATTTGAAAATAGTGAGAGAAATAATTTTTAAAATGTTTGCAAAGCCCTCCCGCATAAAATTTTCATTAGATCAAGACTTGGAGCCAAACAAGGGTGTGATCCCTTCACAGTCTGTGAATTTGGAGGCCAAGGGTTGATGCAACCTATAGCTCAATGCTCTTCAAATGATAGATTATTAGATCAAGAGCGGTTCAATATACACATATCCCCTATAGGTCTAGAGATACCAACTAGATCTCACTAGGTTCAGTGTGTTTCCTCTAGCCCAACACTTAAAGCAAAATACTCGTACCAATAGATTTTCCTACTACTAGCAATTGAAATAATAATCGACAATATAATAGCTCAAAGCATATCAAATAAATGACTAACACATACCACAGATCAACAAATGAGAGACACACTGAATTGAACCCCAAAGACTTTTTATTAAGTGCAAAAGAATTTCCAACAGAGCCCTGCTTAGTACATTAGATAATTTTTTACAACATCCAAAGATGGAAATGAGGCGCTTGATAGCTTCCTTATATAGAAAATGAGAGAAGAAAACCCCTTCAAGTGAAAATAATGGCTAGTTGGCTTGATCCTCATCAAAATAATTTGATTCGTTGATCTTCTTTTGAAAATAATTTGATCTTCACCGTCGATCTTTTATTTTTGAGAAAAAATTCGAATTTCTCTTCAAACCCATTTTTTATTAGTCCGAAAAATAATATTTTGGACTAATATCCTCAAAAAAATCATTTTGACTAAACCACCAAGGTCCAAGGGGTCAAATTGTCTATAAAAATGCATTTTTTCCCTTAGTGGAGGACCTCCAAAAATTAATTCTTTTTTGACGCACGAATTTTTGATGGTTTTCCACTTGCAAAGAATTTAATTTCTCTAAAATTATTTTTTGAGTCAAATTTAATTAATTTTCTGGCTAATTATTTTTTTTTTATTATTTGCCAGAAAAATTAATCAAATGACTAGAGGGGATTAATGAGTAAGCATGCACTAAAATAATTTTTACATCAAGATCTTACAAATTAATTCAACCCTTAGAAGGGGAAATACACATTTAAACATAGACCCTCAAAACACTACCCAATTCTGCAACACGATATGATCTAGTATGAAAAATACATAGACTCGATAAACACTAAGACCCACCTAAGACTTTGTCAACAAATTCCACCCTAGCTTTGGGTATATCTGAGAGAAAAACTATGTTGGTTATGCGTGTTTACAAACACACATTATTCGAGGAGGTTAAAAAACTCCCTAGGATGAAATCCTTTAAAAATAATCATAGGATTACCTAGGTGTTGCTGCATGGCTTCATAGTCATACTAGAATCATTTAAAATAATTTGGCAGAATTTGGGATTAAAATACAAAGTTGATGTAGAATGATGACAAATGATCTTTGAAATTTTTCGTCCTCTGCTTTGTACCCTGCTTCCTAGACTGTTGACACAAGTGTGGTCAACAATCCCTAAAAGAAGAAATCATTTTATATCAAAATCGAAACCATTGTGGCCTTAAGGGAACCAATGGTTGTGAAAACTTCAATATAGAAAATATTTCTACAGTGATAGATTTATTTCTCCTACTTATTATTTCCAATAAGTTATTTACAGAATTCTTCCAGTAAATTTCGAAATAAATACTACAGCAGCATTCACTTGAGTATATGCAGAGAAAGAAACAGTAAGAAATACAAGCATAAGAATCAATCACATATACACACTTATTTTTGGACTATTGTCTCTGGAAAAAACCCAAAGCGGGAAAACTGGTGCTGCAAATGAGGGTATATATATTATTCTTCAGCAATGAAATTCTTTACAAGGAAAACACTGGCAGACTTCTTTAGAAAACACCTAAGATAAATTCTCCGGAACCCTCTCGAGATTTTCTGACACCCAGAAGACCCATTGCTTCCCTTTACGTCACTCTGTGTGTCTCTCTACGCAGTGCCTGCATCAGACTGCGTCACTCTGCATGGGCTCTCTGCTTATGTTACTCTGCGCTACCTTCTCTTGCCTTCTGCGTCCTTCTCTCCTCGTCCTTTGTCACTGCTGACTCCCTCTCCTTCTTCTGCCCTGCAATTCTCCCTCTGAAATCATATTCTATTCCTTCAAAAAACTTACTTCGAATGACTGAGTGTATACCCAACTTGCTTTCCAAATGACCCTCAAGCCTTTTTTTATAATCTTCTCATTAACGAATCAACGGCCCAAATTAGAAGTCTAATCAATGGCCAAGATTAAAACTTGACTTGATCTTCGTTCTCTAGAAGATTCACACTCTGTTTTATTAATATCCATTAATTATTTAATTTCCCTAAGTTTATACTTAGGGTCTGCATTAAAATAATTAATTATTTTAATGAAACATAAACCGAGTGGAATTTCTACAAACAGTTTCTGGGTTCTTTGGAATACTGATGTCCAAGCCTCCTTACAAATTTTGAGACTTGGAACACTTTCCGATGCTACAAAAATCAACACTCCCTTAGCAAGGAAAGTGTTCTAGCAAAATGCTTGCTGCATGCTACACTATCTTGAAGCATCCTTTGCGTTGTTGATGCCTAGCTGCTGCCCCTCATCTGCTGCGTTGTTGCCTTCTGTACTGTTGCCCATGACACTGTCACTGTCACTACCTCATCTGTATTGCAGCTCCCTCTGAATCCTGAGCCTATCCATTCCTTCTACTAAAATGGATTCTTGATCATCCCCATCTTTTCTCTGAAATAGACAAACTTAGTCTTCCCCAGAGCTTTCGTGAGGATATATGCCACTTGTTCTCCTGTAGGAGTGTACTCCAATTGTACAGCTCCCCTTTGGACACAGTCTCTGATGAAATGAAATCTGTTGTCAATGTGCATCGACCGATCATGAAACACAGGATTCTCAGAGAGCTTGATGCAACTCTAATTATCACATAGAATGTTGGTCGCTTCCATCTTCTCCTTGAGTAAGTTCACAAGCAATTTCCGAAGGCATATGGCCTCAAACGAAGTCGTGCTTGCTGCCATATATTCAGCTTCTGCAAAGCTCAGAGCCACGGATTTCTATTTCCTGCTGCACCAGGAGGTCATTCCTAATCCAACATTGAAACAATACCCACTGGTACTTTTCCGATCTACTGGGCTCCCTGCGTCAGTGAACCCACTCAACCTGATGTCATTGCCTCTGGTGTATTTCAGTCCAAGGTCGACTGTTCCTTGAAGGTATCTGAGAACATGTTTGGTTGCTACCCAATGAGCCCTATTAGGTTCCACCATGAACTAACTGAGAGTATTGACAGCATAACAAATGTTTGGTCTCGTGTTTACCAGATACATCAAAGAACCTATGAGTTGCCTATTAGGATCAGCCTCATCATCTTCGAACGTGTCAATTTTCTTCTAGTTGGTAATCATTGGAGTAGCCATGGGTCTACAATCCTCCATCTAAAATATTTTCAGAACTTTAGTATATCTTCCTTGACCAAGGAAGGTCTCACCCTTCTACTGCCAAACTTCCAACCCCAGAAAATAATGCATCAGCCCTAGATCCTTCATGTCAAATTCGGCAGCTAAATTCTCCTTGTAGTCCTTGATGAGCCTAGATGATCATGTTAGGAATAGATCATCTACATACAACACTAGTATCAAAGGCTCATCCCCTACTCTCAGATAGTAGAGATTGGGATCTGCGTCACTCTTGACAAATCCCATTTTTTGCAAGTAACTGTCAATTCGACCATACCAAGCTCTAAGGGCTTGCTTTAGTCCATACAAGGCCCTCTTGGGCCTGCACACGAGTTTTCTGCTCATGTGTCTCAATGCCCTCTGGTTGTTCAATATATACTTCTTCTTCTATCACCCCATTCAGGAACGTAGTCTTGATTTCCATCTAGTGAATCTCCCATCCCATCTGCGCAGCAAGGGATATCACGGATCTAATAGAAGTATAATGGGCTATTGGGGCGAAGGTCTCTTCATAATCTATCCCTTCCTTCTGAGCGCACCCCTTAGCCACAAACCTGGCTTTAAATTTCTCGGTGCTTCCATCTGCAACATATTTGATCTTGTAGATCCATCTTGAACCTACAACTGATTTGTCCCGAGGCCTTGGAACCACTTCCCAGACATCATTCGTCATGATGGAGTTGTATTCCTCCACTATCGCATCAACCCATACCTGGTGCTGAGCCGCCTCCTGAAAACTAGAGGGTTCCCCAACCTGCGCTACCAAAGCTTGGTACCTTTCAGATTGCATGTGTTGTCGATTCTCATTTTTGGGAGCTCCGACAAACTCTTCTGCATCACTCAAAATTTGTCGTAATTCCCTGCTCATCCTACCATTGGTAGTGGGTGGATCCACCTGCTCTCCTTCCTGCAAGTCCTCGGGAGATGTATCCCTTGGATCCCCATGCCTTGGAGAGGCACTCGTATTACCCTCTGCAGGTTGTTGTGGTTGGACTAGCGGATCCTCCTCAAACTTCGTAGCAAAAGGCATCTTTCGAGATTTTCTAAAGGCCCTTTCCTCCATGAACTTCACATCCTATCGTACTACGATCTTCCTTCTCTCAGGAATGTATATACGGTAAGCCTTTGCGTTCTCACTATATCCCTTTTCTACAGTCTTATCCAGTTTCTTCCTCTTCTTTTCGGGCACATGACAATATGTTGCACTGCGAAAGATCCTAAAGTGGCTCACTTCAGGCTTGCTACCAGTGAAGACACTTTCTGGAGTGATTTTACCCAATGCATTATAAGGAATCATGTTTTGTACGTAGAAAGTTGTATTACAAGCTTCAACCCACAAAAATTTGGGCATGTCCTGATCATACAGCATTTCCCTTGCAACCTTGACAATAGTTCTATTCTCTCTCTACAATTCCATTCTGCTCCAGATTGTACAGAGTAGTCCACTCTCTTCTAATGCCTTCCCTTGCACAGAATTATGTGAAGTCCTTATCAGTGTACTCTCCAACATTGTCTGATCATAATGTCTTGATCCGCTTTCCCGTCAATCTCTCCACCAGAGCTTTAAACTCCTTGAATCGACTGAAGGCTTCGTCCTTGGTCTTCATAAAGCAAATCCAAGTCTTCCTGGAATGGTCATCAATAAAGGTGACGAAATATTCGACACCACTAAGAGCTCTAGTGGACATTGGTCCGCAGATGTCTAAGTGTATTAAGCTCAACACACTCTTAGCCTTATTGTTGCTTCTATGGTATGCTGCCTTGGCATACTTTCCCAATACGCACCCTCTGCAGACATCGTCTCGCTTGGTGCTCAGTTCTGGAACTCCCGTGACAATCTTCTTGAGAATTCTTAATGCCCCATGATGTAACTGCCTCATTTTCTTGTGCCATAGCTCATTCAAGTCTTTCTCATCAATGTTGTCTATCAATGCCATTAGGGATTCGAGCTGTAACTTGTAGCGTTCATTGCTCCTGACTCCGATTTGTGTCTTCTTCTTCCAACTTGGGTGTTTGACGTATACTCTATTGCAAATGAAATAAACGTCATAGCCTTTGTTTTGAAGCTGCGACGCAGAGAGTAAGTTCATCCCCAAACTAGGCACATGCAGCACATTGGTGGCCCAAAGCCTATTACCAACTTTCATTTAAAATACTATGGTACCTCTTCCAACAGGGGTACATTTCGCCTTATTGCTCATGGTGATTTTGAAGTTCATCTGCTCTTCTTGGTAGTTTGAGAAACATTCTCGTACTCTCATCATGTGAGCAGAAGCCCCACTGTCAATATACCAGATCTTAGGAGAAGTAGAGCTTGACACACAAGCAAATTCTTCTTCCAATCTAGATGCGAGAACAGAAACGTCGTGATCTATCTGTTCTTTCATGCTTTCATTCTTCTCTGGAGAACTGCGTGAACCCTTCTGAGTTGTTGTTGTAGCAACATCTAATCTATGTTCTATAGTCAGTTCTCTGCTTTTGTTACTCATTTTTGCTCTGATACCATGTGAAAATTTCAATCTACAAAATATTTCTGCAGTGATAGATTTATTTCTTCTACTTATTATTTCCAATAAGTTATTGATAGAATTCTTCCAGTAAATTTCAAAATAAATACTATTGCAGCATTCACTTGAGTATATGCAGTGAAAGAAACAGTAAGAAATACAAGCATAAGAATCAATCACATATACACACTTATTTTTGGACAATTGTCCCCGAAAAAACCCAATGCGAGAAAACCGGTGTAGCAGATGAGGGTATATATATTATTCTTCAGCAATGAAATTCTTTACAAGGAAAAGACTAGTAGGCTTCTTTAGAAAACACCTGAGATAAATTCTCGATAACCCTCTCGAGATTTTTTGACACCGGAAGACCCACTGCTTCCCTCTGCATCACTCTGTGTGTCTCTTTACGGAGTGTCTGCGTTAGACTGCGTCACTCTGCGTGGGCTCTCTGCGCTGCCTTCTCTAGCCTTCTGCGTCCTTCTCTCCTCGTCCTTTGTCATTGTTGACTCCCTCTCTTTCTTCTTCCCTGCAACTCTCCCTCTGAAATCGTATTCTATTCCTTCATAATCGACTTCCTTTGGGTGACTGAGTGTATACTCGGCTTGCTTTCCAAATGACCCTCAAGCCTTTTTTTATAATTGTTAATTTTGGACTAGGTCCAAACTCCATGTTGCGATGCTTAGATGAAGATGCCAATATTTTTATTGGACTCCTCTTTCGGAGAGGTGCAAGATCGATCTAAAGATCATCTTAATCCGATGAGAAGAACATTTATTTTGAATTCAATCAAAATATGTGCAGGTCGGCCTTAAGGTTTTGTGCCCCAACAGTTGTGTCACACACCCTCACTGATGGATATAAATTGGTCAACGTTAGAGGACATTTTCACTCATCTCATCCTCATACATTTCTCTCTCCTCATCTAATTGATTCGATGACTTTGGAGGCTCTTCTCTCCACACGTGGGATAATTTCAGTAGCTGCACTTTTCTATTTTCGGTCTAGGGTTTCTGCAGCAACTTTGACCAACGTTGACTTTGGTCAACGCAAGGTCAAACGGACCTGAAACTCTCCCACAAGTTCGATTTTCCAAATCCACATTTTTTGGCACTATTCCCGAGGTTATACGTTGACTTTGACTTTTCTGCATTGACCTAACTGCTGCTGCAGTTTGCATTGATCGTTGACTGACATCGTTGACTTTTGGGTTGACTTTTGTGTAGACCATTTTGGCTGTCCTAGAGGGTTGTTTGACATTGCTGATTGGCTAACCATATTGAGACTTTGCTAGTTGAAGCATCCTGCCGATCGCCATAATGCACCAACACACTCATATATATTTTTGGCTTGTCTTCTGTCAATCTACTGGTATGTTCTATCAGCATTTTACTTTATTGTTTATGTGATTGTTGACTAATGTTGGGATAAAAAGTAAAGTTGCATCAAACATAAAACATCTACAAAAATTTACAACAATCTTCTCATTGACGAATCAACGGCCCAGATTGGAAGTCTAATCAATGGCCAAGATTAAAACTTGACTTGATCTTCGTTCTCTAGAAGATTCACAATGTGTTTTATTAATACCCATTAATTATTTAATTTCCCTAAGTTTAGACTTAGTGTATACATTAAAATTAAATAATTGATTATTTCAATAAAACATAAATCGAGTGGAATTTCCACAAACGGTTTCTGGGTTCTTTGGAATACTGATGTCCAAGCCTCCTTACAAATTTTGAAACTTGGAACACTTTCCTATGCTACAAAAATCAACAATGGTATTCGTGCAATCGCCACCCATTTGTTGCTCTCCTCTTTGTTCAACTTCAACAAAATAATCACCACCACACCCTCTCCTTCCCCACCAGCTTGCTTAACCTAGACAGGCATCCTTTTGGCTACAACTAATAGTACACGCAACCCGCATTTGATCATCTATGGCAAATATAGGACAAAATCCTATACAAATATGACATATAGTTGAGATGGAAAGAGAAAATAACCTATAAACAATCCACCAATCAACCACTATGTAAATAAATTGCACTATGGTTTCACTAAGCTACATGCATTCACTGTGATCAACACTGAAAATCAATTATGGTTTCCTAATTACCTTTGCATGTGATAACTTTGCCTATAGTAGAGGTTGGCATTTTACCCAAAGGATCGACCTGGACCTCGCTTCTTGTGAGCCCAAACACTGATTATGGATTGAACACTAGAAATTGACTATAATTCCCTAACACAATAAATTGTATGGAAATTAGTATTTGGGCACTCCTCATTGCCTTTGCATTAGGCAACTTCACCTGCAGTAGAGCCTGGCATTTTTCTTAAAGGATTGATCTCCCCATAAGGTCTAAAAATGGATTGAACACTAAGAAATGGGTTATCATTCCCTTAACAAACCAAATGGAATTTAGAATTTGGTGTCTTAGTTACCTGCGAGAAATTTCCTTGCAGTAAGATTGTCGATTTCCTTAAAGGATCGATCTCCCCAAACACCCTGTTGTGCTAAACACTAAAAATGGATTGAATCACAAAAAATGAGTTACCGCTCTCTTACTAAACAAATCATGTTGAGATTCTTGTAATGTGGGCAATACGAACTGCCATTTCCTGTTATAACTTCTCATAATGAAAGAGTGTTTGTGTTGTTGGGGAGGGCAAAAATTCTTAATTTATAAACTTCGCAACACTGTAATAGTTTTGACAAGTCACTATGCACTGAAATTTCTATGTATTTAGTATAAACCACGATATTACACACTAGGAACTTGGGTTTCTTCACTAGATTGATTTATGTAGGAGTCTAGCTGAATGGACAAAGACATTGCCCCCACATTTTTTAATTTTGAGTACATTACTATATCTCTTTTACCTTAATTTCATTTTAATAATTAATTTTATTAATTTATGAGTCAAAATATTTACAAGACAAGACATTACAACATCTCTTCCATATTGGGCTGGAGAGTGCCTTTCAGGGCAATTAGTTTCTGAGAAAATCATGAGTAAAAATACACTGGTATTTTAACTTAAATATTTGTAGTGGAAACACATGTGGAAAAATCATTCACAAACACAACAAAAAAATTTGCCCTTCAATTTATCCTTCAGTAAATTGATCAAGAAAAATAAGGGCTCCCTTGATTGGCAACCTGACATGAATATCCTAAGTAGTTTGCCTCTATTGTTGGGCAATCTGGGACATTAATTCTATTGGTGTAACAAGGATGAATTGGCAACAGAGTACAAATGACTGGTTGTAATGCAACTGACAAAATATTTAAAATATCTTTGTCTTTCAGTTTCATATCAGACTCCTTGCACAATGGTTTCTGGGTCAGACTCTATCCTACTTACCTGCCCATAACGGTCCACATTGAACAGTGAGTGCTTTTACTGGTATCATTAGATTCATTGAAAGAAACAACATCTTCCATGTTTTGGGGAGAACCAAACCCTCCGCCTTTTGAAGCCCCGGATTTTTCTAAAATTTCATTGTCCCCTACCTTGCTTCAGTCACTTTAGCCATGGACAAGATATGACATATGGCAACTCTGCATTTCAGAAATTCTAACCCACAGCTATCCAGTAGTAGAAGAAAACGGTCATAAGCCTTGCTATAATATTGACAAGGGAAGACAAAACCAATATCGAAGACAAGTTGTCTCATGCAATTAGCAGAGTTGGCTACCACATCCAGTAACAGGTGGAAGTCCCATTGACCTTGACCGCCCGCATGACCAATTTGAAGTGTCTGATTCCTTGATGACCTGTAAACATGGCATGTCTCAACAAAGAAAGCCAAGTGCAACTCCTGGTTTAACTTAACAAAGTAGACACACAGCATCAGAGCTGGAGCCCATCTTGTTTGTATAGCCCATCACCAACACATTAGTATTATTTTGTTTAAACCATGGGAATCTCTAACTCATTAGAGTGATCTAGGCTAGCTCCAAGATTAAATCCACTGACTGCCACTATAACCCGAGTGACTGCCACTATAACCCGAGAATATATTCAACAGCCCACAACCCATATCAATAACTTGTCACTTGGCAAGGGCCAATGCATCCCGAGGCACATTAGATTAGATCTCTATCCCTGGGTTGTCTACCCTTATAACCTTATCACAACATACTAACATGTCACTTAACATGTCACTTGAGAATTGAATCTGGGTAGTGAGAACTGAACCTGGATGGAGAGGATAACAAACAGTCAACCCAAACACCAGAACTTTGAACCGTGGACCATCGAGAAAAAAACATTTTTAAGGAAACATGCACAATGTTTCGTTAGGTTTTACCCACGAAATAAAATGGGCATGATCCCTGCCATGAGTCCATAGGTATATGGTTACTGAAATTTGTGGTAAATGCTACACTGTCTCTGATTAAGGCTTGGGTTAACAACTCGATAATAATAACTCAGATTGAACAAGAGCAACAAATATTGGCATTAACACCGTGGCTGAATGTAAAGAAACGCTGAACATAGCTATTTTACAATGTGGGTATTGCACTCCTGTCTTGGCACTATGAGGTCTCAACCTGGGATCAAAATGCATTGACATTGATGCAATTGTGGTTATAAGACAATCTCCCCCTCTCTACCCTTTGAGTATATGTGTATATCAGAATGTGAAAAAAAAAATGTGGGGAAGAAAACATGCGGTGCCTACCTCCGTATATGCATCAATTGCTGCTGTAAAACGCTTTTTTCTGAAGCATATATTGCCAAATTCCTTCAATTCTTCGGCTTGCTTCGTCATTATTATCTGAACAATAAATGATGGTATTCGTAGATAGATAAGATGAATCCCTTGGTTATTCTACGAAGCACAGAGGCCACAACGATAACTTGACAGTTTATGAATAAATAAATAGCTTGAATGAATCCCTCTGTTGTCTCAGATCGCTCTAGGTACCGCTAATCAAGTGGATAATATGAATCGACGAAGTCGATCGGTTGATACGATATTTTTGGCCGGGAAAAGGCAATTTTAAACGTTTGTACTCGCGCCTAGGACTCGCATCTGGCCAGAGAGTCCATTGCTCATTTCTCATGTGACCCTTGTCCAATTTTTGACCTCTCGGTCACATGGTGTGGGATTATTATTGAATGAATGATTTTTAATGACGTTCACCAGACCTCGCGTATAAGAGATCACTCACTATCAATTTAATTCATATTCAAATTATTTTACTGGTTGATTTCGTTGTTATAGATCTTTAGTAGAAATTTGTTTTTTTAATGAAGTTTTTCTTCCCAAAAAAAAAACTCGTGAGATTATTTTTTTTAGGTTGTTATTAAACTCATAATGAATAGTTTACTATGTTGCACGTTTTTTTGATAAAATGTCATTTTGTTTCTATCACTTTTTTGCTACAAAAAATGCAAGTTCATTTTTCTTAATTTTCTTTAGGGACTACTCTTCTACCAGTTTCACATCTTAGATGATAGGAGCTAGTCCTCAGTTATGCAATCAAAATTTTAGCTTTTCCCTTTATTGACCAACTCAATTACTCTTTATCATCATATTTCCACACGGGGTTAAATTCTTTGACATAATATTTTTTCTTTTTTGCCTCCCTATTTTTTCCACATGGCAGTCCTGAATTTTTCTAACACCCACTTTTTTATCTCCTCCTTAGCGTGAGGACAGTCATCCAAATTTATGTCTCATTTGCCCAACCAGATTTATGTCCCATTTGCCCAACCACTTTCTATTTTGCTTCATCCATGCCTTTTTCTGACAATTTAGCTCTTCTTCAACAACCAATTTGAGCCATCGGTGCTTATCCATATTTTCAACCTTCTTTAGGTAACTTAGCAAATGAATGATCGTTGAAGCCTCAATTAAAAACATACCAGCATCAGCTAAAAGGATATCATATGGGACCGTTGCTTTGACTTTGAGACTGCTTATGATTAGATGCTTTTGAATTCTTTCTATTTGTCGCCATTTGTGGCTTGACATGTTGCTCCCCCATATTTTGCAACCATAAAGGATAATTGGCGCCATTAATAAACCAAAGAGGGTTTTCTTAGTCTTCCAATCCCATAGTTCTACTTGTCTACACATGTTCTGAAGAAGGTTTGAAGCTTTCCACCCTCCTTGGATTCTCTTTGATCTGCATGTCTCCCAGCTGAGCCTATAGTGCAAAATTAATTCCTAGATACTTGTAATCGTCTACAACCTCCAAGGGGTTGCCCTCAAAAAGAAAAGTAACTTGTTGTTTCCTATTTTCAAAGAAAAAATCACAGCTTTAGTTTTATTGGTATTTACTTGCATTCCCACATCTTCACAAAAGAATTCTAGAGCTTTCAAGTGCTCTCTCAAGCCTAATGCAGATTTAGCAATAAGAATAAGTTCATCTACATATAAAAGTAGTTTCACCACATATACTTCCAATGGGATACCTTCTCCTTCGGTATTGCTTATCCACTCTTCAAGCTTATCAATATATAAAGCAAACGATGTGGGGGAAAGAGGACATCCATGTTTGACTCCTATGTCACTGCCAAAGCATTCAAACATGCCTTCCTTCGTTTTGATTTTGTCTCCAACCCACTCATAAAACCTATGAACAACTGCCCTATATTCCTTTGGGACCCCTAATTCTTCCAATTTGTGTTGTAGGTTATCTCTAGGGACAGTATTAAAGGCCTTTTTGAAGTCAACAAAACAACATAATGCTTCCCCACCTTGGTTGACCCAAATTTTTTCAATGAAATGTCATAGCGTGATGCAATGATCAATGGTAGAATGTTTAGGCTTGAAGACAGTCTGTCGTTTTTCCCTTTTTCCTTCTTTTTTTGCCCACTCACTAATTATGCACTCTAGCATGCTCCCAAAAAGTTTTCGAAGAAGGGGTTTGATCATAATAGTACGGTAGTTAGAAGGGTTATTGATGTCTTTGGTTTTGTGAAGAGGCATAACAACACTAGTTGTCCACTCAACTCGAAAGCTACCTTGATTAACTGTGTTAAAGATCTCATTGATGTGTGGAGCTAGAAGCTCCACTCCCCATTTTAAAAAAAAAATCCTGTAGACTGTCAATGTCCTGCACTTTACCATTTTCCAGTTTCTTTATACCTTGTTCAATATCCACAACTGAAAATAGCTCTGCTAAGGAGACAATTATGGGAGGCTTACTTTTCTCATTTGCCTGCTCATATAGAAGTTTTGCATAGTATAACCATTGGGCATCTGTGATATTGTTTTCTATTTGCTTTTTCTTTTGCTATAATCACTTCAAGAAATCTTTGAGATTATGTTTTCCCAAAGAAATTAACTCCTTCCTTCTTGCAATCGCATAACTTCTTCTTTTTTTATCAATTGCTCCTATATAATCTTATTTTCTTTGCTTGACTTTTCTTTGAGGCATGTTTTCAGATCCTTGCACTCCTTGTCATACCAAGGATTAGCTGGGAAGGCATTTGAGGTCCTCTTCAAAGGCCTAGACCTCTTACATACCTTTAAAGCTTTGTGTATTAAGGCAATCAACATAATACTGCAAATATATCTTTTATCTCTTTAGTTATCCTCGCAGCCCCTATTGTTGTTTTTGGCCAACTGGAGGTGTTCTTTAAGAGCAACTCTAAAGAGCTCTTGATTTTCTTGATTTAAGATAATTCTCTCATGTTCATAAACTTTCTTACGGGAAAGTTGGGTGTGTTACCCCTTTCAATCTTCTGGATTTATACCAAGCTCAATAAGAAGAGGCAAATGGTCGGAGACTAGCTTTATAGGGAAACAATCGATACTAAGTTCAACAACTGGGAAATAGACCTTTGAGAGCATATAACATATTCTATTGTGCTTTGCTCATATGTTTTACAAGCGACACTATTGGACTTCAACCAATTTTTCATGGCATTACATATAACCATGTCATTTAGGCTACACAAGCCTAATAGTTATGCTCGAAGTGTGAAACCTTCCCTTTCCCATCTTGTGATGTCCTATTCCAAGGGTGGTCCATTCTCTCTTAGCCATAGTGAATTGTTGTCCTCTCCCATATCTTTGCCCAACAAAATAGATTGATTGTTTGTTGTTCTAGCATTAAACTCACCAATTATAAATATTTTTCCCTTAGTGCTAAAGTTTGAAATATCTCTTTTTAACACTACATAGGGGGCTTCACTATCTAGGTTCCTTTTTTGTAGAATTTTTAGTTTTTTGGAGAAAAATAAGAAACAGCCAACTATACTTTTGCATCAATATATGTTATTTTTAGAGATATAAAATGTTTATTTATGTCTTCTTTCTCCAATTTTATAATCTCAATCCACATTTCTTTTATTAGGATTGTTATTACCCCATGTCCTTTACTTTATTTAATTTCTTTGTTCTAAACAAATATTTTAGTGTATCCTTCAAAGTCTGAAACTTTACATCCATTATGTTCATGTGTTTCCATAAGGCAAACAATGTCTTTACCCTCAACCATGGGCCCCAACCCTAATCCCCTTTTCCATGGGTAAACTTTGCAATTCCAACTTACCATGTTTAGCTAGTCCCATGGGGTCCCAAGTCCCTATTTCTTGTGTGTTAATCTATCATTGACTTGGGATTTCTCGTTTTTCAACCATGCCCACTTTCCCGCCCTCTTATTGATTTTACTTTCTTCCTTTCTTTCCTTGTTTCTTCTTGTTGGGCGAATGTTAGATCTTCATCTAAGTAGATATGAGTGCCTTTAAGAAACCCTCTATTTTTAGGATCTTAGACTCATCCTTCGTGCTTCTTAAAGTAACTCTCACATGTTTATCCCTTCCTGCTCCCATATTATTTCTTGTATTGAATCCCCCTTCTCCAATGCAACTCATCCCTGAGAAAATTCATTGCTATTATGTGTTCTCTCTTTTTCCCCAAAGTCCTTCAAGCCTTTGTTGATAATATTTACTCCATTTTCTTTTTTGTCATCTTCCTCTCTCATTTGTCTCTTGATTTTATTTTCTATAATTTCCTTTTGTTCACTTGTGGGTTATTTTACCATTTGAGCCCAGAATTTAGCCTCTTGTATTTCCTCATTAGCTTGTTTTCTCTTATTTCCATGTATACCATTACTCGCTTGAAATTTTACATGTGAACTGTGCTAGCTACTGTCATTGGCTCTCACTGATTTGATTATTATTATTATTATTTATGTTGCTCTTTCCTCTTCCATTTCTTGCTTTAAGTTTATTAGTTATTGTTGCCCTTTCTCCATTTTGTTTTGTATGCTTCTTACCTGCTCTTTTAGCAACTTGTTCTCTCTTTCAATCATCCTACTAGCTTCTATGATTTCCTTTATCCGGTTGTCTTCTCATTGTACTTTTGTCTCTAAAATTTCAATCCCCTTTTTCATGCTCATGAGCTCACTTATATAATTTTTTGGAGACTGTACCAAAGGTGAGGTTGTGGGACTGTATAGGTCTTTGTTGCTTTGAGGTCCATCCTCTCTCTTCCCTTTTTTTAATGCATAGGTTTTAGTTCTTCTTTGCTTTGCTATGTATTCTAATTGACGATCATAGTTTACACGATGAGAAAAGTTTCATACTTTCTTGACTCAATCGTGACTCAAATTTATAATGAAAAATCAGTTTGTTTTGATATGGTTGATGAAATATTGGTAGATTGATTATGTTAAAATTTGGTTTATTTTATATGGATAATGAAATATTGGTATATTTGATAAGGCTATAAGGTATATATTTTTATTGATATCTTAAGTTAGTATACTTTAAAGTGGGAAAAAAAACATTAAAATGTATTAAGGTGGTTATGTTGTTCAAAGATCAATGGATTTTGTTTTTGGATGAAAAAAGAATGAGTCAAAAGATATTCTATAAATGTGAGTGGACGTATGATGGCAAGATGTGATGTTAGAGGCTGTAAAATACCCACTCATCGTCAAATCAACCTCAATTATTGTTTCTATTAAAATATAAGGAAATGAAGGGTTGTTGCTATATCAAGCCATTTGCAGTGGCCATTCATACAATTCAATTAGAGGCCAAAAACTATTGGTTCAAAGTAGATCCATAGTCATTTATGAGTTGTTACTCTCATGTAACCACCCCATCCTACAATGGAAACATCTCAAGGTCTAGTGGTCACCGCCCTTAACAAAATTAACAATAATTATCTCACAATCCCACTTCATAGTGCTCTTGAATCTTTTGAGGTTGCTTATTCAAGAATGTAAACTTTAATAGGCTCACTAAAATGGTTAGTGGTGTTAAGACCCTTGCATTGCATTGTAATCAATCATTTACCCAACTTTAGATAAAGTTTAAACTTGATGGACAATTTGTTTCCATGTATCTATTTATTTATCTTCACCAATCATCGAGGCCTTCAATATTATGTTTATAGAGAATGCAAATGAAGGTGAATGATTATAGGAGAGTCAATTACATAGAAAAAGGAAAGAATGAGTACTTGAATACACTTCTTGAATAACTTAAGATCACATCTTTGTTGCCTTTATTGTTATGTTAGAGATGGATACCACAGAGTACTTAGCATCGATTGTGTACATGTCATTTTTATAAGGAATAAAAACAAAAATTATGTTAAAATTCAACCCATTAGTTACGTGAAAGCTATGCACATGTGTGAATTTGAAGGAGTTACAAGGTGAACAAATTGTTGAATATGGGATTTTAAACCCATAATTATATTTATAATTTTTGAATATTGTAAAGCTCAAACTATTAAGTTACTTCTTCCCTATACTAGGAGTGTAATTTGCTTTAAGAGGAAGTTACTCCATCAAGGATGGTGACCAACAACTAATTTTTAATCTAATATTCATGGCATGTAGATACATATACATTTGTAATAATTGAATAGTTCAAAAAGCTACACTAATTAGTGTCTATTAGTTCTGTTAAAGCAATTGAAGCCTTGTTAGTTGCCTTCATAATAAAGGGTGCGCAAGATTACTTTTTGCTATCATTTCCAAGTACATGCACCCATGCTCATTAACCCAAAAATATTATCATTATTATTATTATATATTTACTTTATTTCGAGCTGCGGAACCTAATGTAACAAGTGTAAAACACCTTAAAATTTGACAATCTAATGTCAATTTTTGATGGGTGATGTGTTCCCTAAGTCAATTTGTAAGTGTATTCCATATGTCCTTTCCCATGCTTTGTAAACTTTGAGTAGTTGCACCAAATAGGGTCAACACACACTTGCAATGGAAAAAGGTAAATTATAGTGTTTCAATGCTTTGGGGACCATTATGGTAATAATGATTGTGTTGTTTGTTTCTTGATGATCAAAGCACAATTCTACCAATGTTTTGAACTTTATCGCAAAGCTTCTCAACCTTAAATTCCATTTTGACCATCTATGAAGTAGGATCATGTGGTTTGAGATTTGAATCCACGAAGGATTACAATCATAGAGGGTTGAAGAAAGAGAAGTTTGCATGCATTGTTCATAGTTCATTATATTCGTCAAAAATGTTTTGCCATGAAACACATGTTTAATCTCCCTGGCTAGCGGTGACAAAGATTCCTCCCCCCATCCCCACAAAGGCTAAGGCCAACTAAAGCTTCAATGACCAAGCATATGATTGATTTTCATAATGCATGCATAATGTATTTTTGGAAGTAGTAGAGAAATTTAAATGGGTCTTCTAGGGGGCATTCACAAAATCTCAAATTTGATAAGGATGCATAAGATAAACAACTTGAAATAGAGCCATGCTTAATAGAAAACAAATAAATTTATTTTATTTCATGTGCTTACTTTGTAGATAAAATAAAAAATATAAATATAAATTACTAATGTTAGCATCTCAATCCAAAAAAAATTAAATGAATAAAACCAATGGTAGTTTAGTTCGTCCACGTTAAGCTTTCTCTTATTAAATATGAGAAGTTAGTGATTTTTTTTTTTTGCTAAAGAAATTATGTGTTATTGTTTCAAAACTAAATTCTTTGTTACTTCTAGAAGATTTTATATTGTTTGTCATCTTGTTCATGACATAAAATTTTCCATCCATAAAAAAACCCCAAACAAAACTTTGAAGAGAATACATAGTTCATAGTGTTTCCCAAATGCCTTGCTCTAAACTATATAATTTACAGAGTTAATTGCACCCATAATTACGATGCAACCTTCTACTACAATCATAATAATATTCAATTAGGTTTATTAGACAATCACATCTTATAGGTGTAACTTTTTTTTTTTTATAACTGAAATGGTTATATATTATTTATTGAATAAATCTGGGTGGGCCGAGGCCAAATCAACCAATATTACATGGCAGCTAGCCAACTTCCTGTTACACGTAAAACAACATTTCATGGAATGCAAGTTTGGAGGGGGCTTTCGCCATTTATGTTGAGGTCACCTGCCGAGAGAAGACATCCTTTGTTTGCCATAATATCAGCTTCCTTGTTCGAGCCTCTGAGGATGTGGAAGAATTGGTAGGAAGAGAATTTGAGCAACAAGAGCTTCAATCTTCAGAGTGCCTTATTGAGGACTGCATTATTGAACTGATCATTCAAATTAAGCTTCTTGATCAAAATTTATGAGTCAACGAAGGCTTGAAAGTCTTTGATGCCTCTCTCACGAGCAATGTGGTAGGCTTTTAACAGGCCTAGGATTTTTGCCTGATTATTTGTTCATTGTCCAAGGCCCCAACAGAAACTGTCTCTTCTTGTGTCGTTTGAGGATTAGAGCACAACACCTGCGCCAGCTGCCCCGGGGTTTCCTTTGGATGCACCGTCGAAGAAGATTGTTGTTTTGATCTGCTTTCTCCACCACACCTGAAATATTTCATCTGAGTCCCTTAAGCGCCATCCTGGATTGGTGAAGGGGCCGACAAAGATTTGTTTTCTGTCTCGATAAGCAAAATTTCCCATCCATTTCTTTTCTTCAGGGAGGAGAAATTTGTCAGGTTTGTGGGGTTGTTACATCACAAATTCAATGAGTAGTGCTTTGGCTTTGGCTACAACCATTGCAGGAGGCCAATGAGAATTGTTGAAGATCTGCTCATTTTGAGCAAGCCATATTTTTTAGCAGGCATATTTGGGGATGGAAAGCTAGACATGAGGCCAAAGAGACTTGTTTGGGGTAGCGTGAGGGTAGTGTTGATTGCAAGTTGAGAAAATCTCAACCACAAAAATGTGGTTTGGTACAAAGATCTGGAGGCCATGTAGGATAAAACTCCACACCTTTATGGCAAAGGAGCAGTCCATAAAGAGATGATCCGATGTTTCGATGGCATTCCTGCAGAGCGCACACCTATGAGGGCCAATGATGCTTCTTTTAACCATATTTTCCCCTTTCATAACCTTTATATGCATAAGGACCCATAATATTTATTTTTCTATATATATATATATATATAGGGAGTCTTAATGGATCCCACACTTGGTTCCAAAACTTAGGCGGTTGATTCCTTTCTTTCTGTGTTTGGAGAAGGCTATAACCATGCACAGCAGTGTAGTTGTCGGAATTTCCCCAGCCCCAACGATCAACTGTGTGCTTATGCACTAGTGCGAGGTCTATTAGCATGTTTCTGAGTGTTTGTTGTTGATTACGCAGGTGCTTCAGAATTCTGGTGAAGACCTAAGACTGCCAATTCCCCTTTTCGTCCCAAGTTGCGATCTCATCGACTATGTGGATTTCATTTTGGATCAGCCATTCACGGAGTTTTTTTATCTCTATAGAATTGTTGAGTGGCGCGTGGCCCATAATGATGTCTTCCCAGATCTTGGTATTCTTACTGTTTCCAGCTATGTGATAGAGGTTTTCCTTGAATAAATTTATGCCTTTGCGACATAGATTCCACACTAGAGTGTCATTCGAAGTGTTGTATGCCTGCAAGAGCCTTATAGGAACACCTTCCGCATGCTGACTGAATGCTTTGGATCAACATACATTTTCCATACGATTTTACAGCCCAAGGCAAGGTTGGCATGGGAGGGATCACGAATCCGGAGACCACCATCGATAGTTGGGCATTTCATTAAATCTGTTAGGTCCCTATATTACTAGTATAGTCCCTTATTGTTGTTAGTGTAACCCCCTTATTGTTATTATTGTACCCTTGTAAGCCCCATTTTATTATTATTGTGCCTTTAAAATATTATTGTTAGGTCGGCTAGGATTACATTGTGGCCCACTAGGATTACATTATGGCCCCATGGACTCCTATATATAGAAAGGAGGTTTTTTAAATTGTATCATCCAAGAATTTTTCATTTATGTAATGTATTGGAGGTTGCCCCCTCGAAGTGGCTTATTTCTAAGGCGTTGACATCTCTTTTATTTTATTTTTGGAGCTGGTTACACAACATTTGGTATCAGAGCTTTGGATTCTAGGGTTTCACTACTCCAAACAGGTCATCGTGGCATTTTCGCTATAATTTTTTTTTCTACGAAGTTTCAGAAGCTGAAATTTTTAGGGTGCGAAGCCGAAATCCCAAGGAAAATTGTCTAAAAATTTCAGAGCTTGGTTCGCAATATTTTCGGAGATATGATCTGTGGAAGTTAGGTCTTTTTTCAGGCTCCTAAATAGGTCATCGTGGAATTTGCGCTATAAATTTTTTTCTACGAAGGTTCATAATCTGAAATTCATATGGGGCGAAGCTGAAATCCTGAGGAAAATTTTCAAAAAAATTTAGAGCTTGGTTCGCAATATTTTTGGAGATATGATCTGTGGAAGATAATGCTTTTTCAGGCTCCTGAATTTCATCTCAAAGAGGTGAACGTGGGAAAAGTTCAATAACTATCTCTCTGGGCATTAGATTGGAGTGCCGTAAAAAGTGGTCACAAGTACACGAACTGTAGTTTCTTGGCTATCAATTTCAGAGACAAAGGATGAAACAATGACACGTGGAAAGTCGTACAAGTTCTCTCTACCGAACCAGTCCATAATTAGGTCATTATGGGATATTGGACACAACTTTGTCTTGGAGAATCCAAATCAGGTCAGACCTGTGGCATTCGAAAGATAATTCAGAGGGCTACTTCAGTACCAAAATTCAGTTATTGAAGTGCTGCAATCACAGAGATAATCCAATTTTAATATCGAGCTCCTCAAAAGCAAGAAAAAGGTGTGTAATTTTATTTTATTTTTTCCGAATTGCACAAGTCTTGTTTGAAGAATCAATTTGAATTGATTCCAAGGGCATATTGTAGATTAGATATCAGTATTAGGTTCTAAAAGATGCCCCGTAAAAATAATTCAACACCCATTAAGCCCTCAGAAGGGTCTACTATGACTCATGAAGATGAAGAATTGCAACACGATCTATCAAAATTACAAGAGCAAGTGCAACAAATTTCACTCTCGCAAAGAGAAACAAAAAATGAAATGGAAGTTTTGAAGAAAGGCATGGAAGAGAAGATGGATGGTTTGAAGAAAGGTGTGGAAGCTAAGATGGATGGCATGGAAGCTGGCATGGAAGCTAAGATGGATGACATGAAAGACAACATGGAAAATATGAAGAATGATCTAAAATCAGACATCGAAGGTTTGACAAAGTTGTTACAAGAAATGTTTCCTAATGGTGAAAAGATAGTAGAAGAACCTCATGATGAGAACAAAATAAATGTTAATCGTGATTTCGTAAACTCTAATGTTGGCGGGAAGAACCGCCATATTCCAAAAATGGATATGAGGAAGTTTGATGGAAAGGATACTGTAACATGGATACTACAGATGGAGCAATATTTTTATCTCCATAATGTGCAAAACACACAAAAGGTACGCATTGCAACTTTACATTTAGAACAAAATACATTTGTATGGTATCGATGGCTTTGCTCCCGTAAAAAAATTGTCACTTGGTCAAATTTTACGGAGGAAATGATAGCACATTATGAGGATACAAAGAGCAACACCTTCTTTAGCCAATTGATAAATCTCAAACAAAAGGGTTTAGTGGGGCAGCACATTGAGGACTTCCAAAATTGAATATAAGGGTAACTGATATTCCAGAGGAACACATGATTGATCTCTTCATAGGTACTCTAAAGGATAACATCCAACATGAAGTTCGCGTTTTGGAACCTGATTCATTGGAGAAGGCATTCAGGTTGGCAAGAAAAGTTGAATGTATAATTATGGCGACAAGGAAGCCTACCACTCAATTCTATAAAGAAGGAAGTGTTGCTACGCCTAGATTTCCACAACCTACAAGGTTGACACCACAACAATTGGAAGAAAAAAGAGCAAAAGGGCTTTGCTACATTTGTGATAGAAAATACACTAAAGGTCATAAGTGTGCTGAGAAGAAATTATTTTACATAGATTGTGAAGAGGAAGAAGAAAATGAACAAGAAGAGGATATACACCAGAAACCAGCCCTAGAAGAGGAAGAAATGAATCCGACCATATCGTGTAATGCACTGGCAGGAATTACCACTCCTCAAACTCTCAAGATATAAGGACAAATCAAGAAGAAAAAGGTAATAGTGTTGATTGATTAAGGTAGCACCCATAATTTTATTCATTGTAAGGTAGCCAAGGAATTAAATTGTTTCCTATACCCAGCACCAGAATGTCAAGTGATGGTGGAAAATGGAGGAACTATAAATTGCTCTGGAAAATGCCATAATATTAAGCTAACCATGGGGGAATATGTATTGACTAGTCCAATGCTTTCCATTCCTATGGGAGGTGCCGATGTTGTACTAGGAGTACAATGGTTACAATCTTTGGGGACGGTAGCTTTTAATTTTCAAGAACTTTTCTTGAAATTTTTTTCAGAAGGAATGGAAGTCGAATTACGGGGTATTGCGGGGAAGCCAGGAAGGATAATAAGCTCTAATGTCATGACAAAGCTTCTAAAGAAAGAACAGCGAGGCGTAATTGCACAATTATGCTCACTAGAAGTTCCAACATCAAAATCATCTAATTCTGCAGATCTCCAACAAGTCTTGGACAATCATTCCAAGGTGTTTGAAACTCCCAAAGGACTCCCACCTATTCGTGATCATGATCATGCTATTCATTTGATTCCAGGAAGTGTTCCTCCAAACATCAGGCCTTATAGATATCCTTACTTCCAAAAGAGAGAAATTGAACGTATGATTGCAGAAATGTTAGAGGCGGGTATAATTCAACTTAGTCAAAGTTCTTTCTCTGCTCCTGTAGCATTGGTACACAAGAAGGATGGATCATGGCGAATGTGTCTGGATTATAGGGAGCTCAATAAGCTCACCATTAAAGACAAATTTCCCATTCCTATGATTGATGAATTATTGAATGAATTACATGGAGCAATTTATTTTACCAAGTTGGATCTTCGTTTAGGATATCATCAAATTAGAATGAAGACTGAAGATATTCCAAAAACAGCATTTCGAACTCATGAGGGTCATTATGAATTTTTGATCATGCCTTTTGGCCTTACCAATGCACCTTCTACATTTCAAGGGTTGACGAATTCCATTTTCAAACCCTTCCTTAGAAAATTTGTGCTAGTATTTTTTGATGATATACTAATCTACAGCAGGTCTTGGAAGGATCATGTTGAACATGTTGACAGGGTGTTCAAACTATTGCAGGAGAAACAATTATATGCAAAAAAATCCAAATTTTTCTTTGGAGTAAAAGAGGTGGAATATCTGGGTCATATTGTATCTCACGAGGGTGTTAAACTAGACCCTAACAAAATTAAAGCCATTAAGGAATGGTAAGTCCCCACAACCATAAAGCAGTTGCGAGGATTGCTCGGGTTAACAGGGTATTATCGCAAGTTTGTTAAGAATTATGGGAGAATAGCAGCACCTCTAACAACATTATTGAAGAAAGATGCATTTTCATGGACTCCTGAAGCAACTAAGGCCTTTGAACGTCTTAAAGAGGCAATGTGCCTAGCACCGGTCTTAGCTACACCAGACTTCACAAAAACCTTTATTGTGGAATGTGATGCCTCAGGAAATGGAATTGGTGCAGTTTTAATGCAGGAAGGAAGACCCATTTCTTTTGAAAGTCGCCCAATCAAAGGAAAGTATTTACAGAAACCTATTTATGAGAAGGAAATGTTAGCAATATTTCATGCACTAAAGAAATGGCGAACTTACCTAATGGGAAGACACTTCAAGGTAAAAAACTGATCATAATAGTCTTAAACACGTTTTGGAACAAACACTATCATCAGAAGAGCAGCAAAAATGGGTCACAAAGATGTTGGGTTATGACTTTGAAATAATCTACAAAAAAAGGAAAGCTTAATGTTGTTGCAGATGCACTCTCAAGAAAGAATGAAGAGGTGGAAGCATTGCTTTGTGCCATTTCTATTATCCAACCAGATTGGATAACCGAAACAAGAGATGAATGGAAGAAGGACAAAGATGTATGGACACTCATTCAAAATTTGCAGCAAGATCCTAGTACATCTGATACATTTAGTTGGAAAAATGATTCCTTATGGTACAAAGATCGCTTATATCTTTGTAAGAATTCCCAACTAAAACAAAAGATTATTTTGGAATTGCACACTTCTCCTTTAGGAGGACACTCAGTATTTTTAAAAACTTACCACAGGGAGAAGAAAGAATATTTTTGGGATGGCCTTAAATCTGATATTCAAAAGTTTGTGGCGGAATGTTTGGTTTGCCAGCAGAATAAAGTGGAGACAATTAAGACCCCGGGACTTCTACAACCTTTATCTATTCCAAGTCAACGTTGGGAGGAGATTTCAATGGATTTTATCACAGGTTTACCTAAGTCCGAAGGAAAGAATGTCATCATGGTGGTAGTTGATAGACTTACTAAGTATGCACACTTTTGTGCATTATCTCATCCATTTAAAGCAAGTACAGTTGCTACTACATTTGTGGACAGAATTCAAAAGCTACATGGAAGCCCAGGGGTTATTGTGAGCGACAGAGATCCCATTTTTACGGGAAATTTTTGGACAGAGTTATTTTCTTCTTTGGGTACTAAATTAGCTCATAGCTCATCTTATCATCCTCAATCTGATGGTCAAACCGAGATAGTAAATAAATGTTTGGAAGGATATCTTCGTTGTTTTGTATCTGATAAACAAACACAATGGGTCAAGTGGTTACCTCTCGCTGAATGGTGGTATAACACTTCCTTCCATACTGCAGCAAAAATGACCCCATTTATGGCACTTTATGGATATCATCCACCATCGATCACATCATCTTTAAGGAAAAATTTGAAGGTTCAAGCAGTGGAAGATCACGTCGAGCATCAGCAAGAAGTTCTCAAACTCTTAAAGGATAACCTGAATTTGGCACAAAATCGAATGAAACAACAGGCAGATCAACATCGCATCGAGAGAAGTTTTGATGTAGGAGACTGGGTATTTTTACTGCTACAACCATACAAACAAATGTCCCTCAAGCAAGCTAAGAAGGATAATAAATTATCGCCAAAGTACTATGGTCCTTACAAGGTGTTGCAAAAGATTGGTACTATGGCATACAAATTGGAGCTTCCTGCTTCTTCACGAGTACATCCAATTTTCCATGTTTCATGCTTAAATAAGGTTATTAGTGAAAATCTTCCAGTTCAAACAATATTACCAGAACTTGATGAGGAAGGAAAAATCATATTGGAACCTGAAGCGGTCAGGGAAACAAGAACTCGACAACTACGGAATCGATCAATTTCAGAGTATCTCATCAAGTGGAAGAACTTACCCACTGAAGATTCTACATGGGAGGATGAGAATTTTATACAAAAGCACCCAGAGCTACTCAAGTGTTGAGGACAACAATTTTTTGAAGGAGAGGGGCATGTTAGGTCCCTATATTACTAGTATAGTCCCTTATTGTTGTTAGTGTAACCCCCTTATTGTTATTATTGTACCCTTGTAACCCCCATTTTGTTATTATTGTGCCCTTAAAATATTATTGTTAGGTCGGCTAGGATTACATTGTGGCCCACTAGGATTACATTATGGCCCCATGGACTCCTATATATAGAAAGGAGGTTTTGTAAATTGGATCATCCAAGAATTGTTCATTTATGTAATGTATTGGAGGTTTCCCCCTCGAAGTGGCTTATTTCTAAGGCGTTGACATCTCTTTTCTTCTATTTTTGGAGCTGGTTACACAACAAAATCCCAATTGACCAAATGGAATTTCCATTGATTTCCTTTACCTCCATGCTAGAGGAAGTTGCGCAATAATTTGGAGATATGTTCTATGATGGTTTTTTGGTGCCAGCAGAAAGGAGGCTTGGTAGATGGGAAGAGCAGACAACACTGCTTTGATGAGTATTAGTTTCCCCCCATTGGTGAGCCATTGACCTCCAAGGAGGCAATTTTAGCTTTGATTTTGTTGATGACATCGACTCACAGAGATCTTTTATTATCTCCGAGAGTTAGAGGCAATCCCAAATACTTGATTTTTTCCCAGTGGGCATAGCCAGCAAAACCTAGATGTTGCGCAATGCATTGGAGGTCATGTTGATCGACATTCCACCCGAAAACAACGCTTTTGTTGTTATTGACTAGTGCATCGGGACCAGGGGCCTTATCAGGTTCCATAGACCAAATGACTTTGATTATTTTATCTTTCGTGAAAGGTTTCATGACAACAGAGTTGTCATCTATGCTGACAAGGGATGGAATGTGGGAGAGGAAATCATATGTGTCCTCTTCGTTGCCATCTCTCCCTAGACTGTAGAGATTATTGAAATGATTCTCTACTGTAGATTTTATTTGATCAAAACCTTTTTAGACCTGCCCATCAACAGTTTTTATTTCCATGATGTGGTTGTGGGAGAGGCGAGCTTTAAATTGACGGTGGAAGAAGGATGTGTTCCGATCACCTGCCTTGAGCCACAGGCTGTGGGATTTAATTCTCCAATATTCTTGTTCCATTCGGAAGGAGTGATAGGAATTGATTCAGGCAAGATGCTCCTTCTCAAGCTCCGTAGAGGTGGTGTCCTTTTATTCCATGTCCATTTGCAGGATCTCCAACAGTTGGACCGCTTCTATTCTTTGACTGTTTGGGGTTTTAGTGGGCTTTCTAATCCACTCTTTCAGGGCTTACTTTGTGGCCTTTAATTTCTGCTCCCACACATAGCTTGGGGATCCTCTAACAAGTTTGGCCCAAGCTAATGGGACAGTGTCGAAGAACCCTTCTCTTTCAATCCAAAGATGATTGAACCGGAAAGGGATTGGGCCCATGTTTTCTTCTACTTCCAAAAGGAGTTGAATGGGCTTGTGATGCAAGGTCAATTTGGGAAGTATTTGGTGGAGATTAACCTCTTTTCTATCAGTAGCATGCTTTGAACAAGGAACCTGTCCAGATGGGAAGAAATGTGCTCGTCCCTAGTTCTGTTGTTGGACCAAGTGTAAAGTCCTCTCACGGGGTTGAAATCCAGCAAGTCCCACTGTTGGATGAGGCCTCCAACCAGGGGTTGCATTTGATCCTTGTTACTGTTACCACCTCTCTTTTCTTTTGATTTAAAAACTATGTTTAAGTCTCCAACCAAAATGATATTCTTGGGGGAATGGAGTTCTAAAAAAGCAGAGAGGGAATTCCAACATTTTCTCTTTTCAGCATAGAGCACTGGAACATAAAGATTGAAGAGGGAAAAGGTTAACTTACTTGTGTGGTGCCTTAGCTCCATGAAGATCCAGTGTTGGGTCTCGTAGAAGTTGTTCAGGTGGAAGTGGTCTTCGGACCATAGAGTAGCAATTCCACCCGAGGAACCCCTTGAGCTTACTGCCTTACTAGCATTTTTCTTCTATTTCAACTTGTTGATGTCAAGAAGGGTGTGCCCTTCGATTTTAGTCTCTTGGAGCATGATGATTTCTAGAGGGTCCATTTTCAGGAGGTCTTTGACGGCTTCAATTTTCGATGGGTTCCCTGAGCCTCTGCAATTCCAAGGGACTAGACACATTATTTACTAATGGAGAGGTTGGGAACTCCTTCCTTAGGAGGCCTTGTTCTGGTGTTTCTCCCAATAGACATCTTGATTGTGGATTGAATTCCTTGTGTTTTTTGCCTTTCTGCCTCTTCTTCCCTAGCTTCTTTATGATATTTCTTTCCAACTCTTTCCAAGGGCCTCTCAAAGGTCTCGTCCTCCGAGGAGCAAGAATTGTCTATTGACTTCTTTCTGATTATTTCTGCATATGAGGGATGGGATGGGCAGCCTTGGGATACTCTAAGAAGGACTAGTTCTTCGTTGTCTTTATCAGAAGAAGGAAGCGTGCTCTGCTCAATGTTGTCCGAGACTGATTTTGGGGGGTCTGCTGGAGTATTCTCCTTATCAATAGGGTTTTTTGCCTCTTCTAGAGTGGGAATGGAGCTCCTCTCCTCAAGAAACTGACTTGTTGTTGGGGTGGTGTTCCATTTTGTGGCCCCTTTTCCTCTTGATTTTTTCGGACCTAATTTTTTGACTAGATTCCATTGTTTTCTCTTTGATTTCTCACTCTCTTCTTCAACCTTTTTTTGTACGGTGTCTTGCAAAGTGTCCATAGCCACGACAATGCCTGCATTTGAAGGGGATTTGTTCATAATCCAACTTTTGTACATGGGACCAGTCAACCATTATTAATTTAATGGCTTCCGACAGCCCTTCTTCCAGGTCTACCTCGACACATATGCAAGCACAGGAGTACTGGTCTTTTCTCACAGTTTGGTCGATATATTTCCCGAGAATATTGCCTATGGTTTGCAGGGACTTCTGATTCCAGGGGTGCAGTGGAAGGTGTGGGAGGTGCACCCACACTAGGACCATTGAGGGCACATATTGGGCGAGATCGAAGTCAGGCGACCATTTATTTAGGTATAGACCTTGCGGATCCATAAAATATGGATTGTTCCTGAATAATAAACTTTTTTCCTTTGCATTTTCAAACACAAACACAAAAAATCCTTTGCTAACAAAGTGGCTTTTGATACCTTCCTTGATTAAAGGGGTCCAGTTCCTCTGCACCCAATCTTCCACGGCTTTGGGAGATGGCCAGAGTCCCGTAAACTGCCCTATGAGACCTCTTTCGGCGAGATTCAGAACTAATCTGCAGGTTTCTTCAACTGGGAGAGTCATTGAAGGGATGCTGTCCAAATTTTTCACGAATTTCCGCTGCGTCGCTGATAATAGGCGTTTGTTGCATGAGGCCACCAGGTTCTTGAAGGAAATCACCTCCGGAGGTGGTGGAAGGGGATCAAATCCCCCTCCGTAGGCCATGGCGGCTAGGAGAGGCCGCGATTAGGTATGCAGCACGCACAGACAGGCAAAAATGGCTGAGCGTGAATATGGTTGAATTTTATAACTGGAACTTTGACTATCAACACAGTTCCAACCAAATTTAACCGAAAGAGCAAAGCAATTTAAGTGTTGTTTAACTCACAAGAAGATTCTTGTCCATGAAAACATTTAATTTCAACAAAAAAAACATTAAACTTCTCAAATCTATGTTGTCAAGTAAATCCATGATTTCTACTTTTACATGTAGAATTTACATCATTTCATTCTTTAAGAAATGATATATTGTTTTGTGACTGGTTTTTTGGAAAAAAAAGAATAGTGAAATTATTTTTATCAATGGAAGGGAGAAACACATTATTTTAATTTGAAACAATTATGCAAAAATTCAATGACTTTCTTTTGACATGTTTAAGAAATATTCATCTACAAATATTTAATGGATATGATTTCACATGTTTAATCAATATTTCATGAGGTTTGGTCAAATAATTGGCAATAAAATATATTGTTAAAACACTCACCGTGTGAATGTGAAGATGATCTATCCAAAACTCCACATATCTAATTAACCAAAAAAATTATATGCAATCTCTCTTCATATTTATATTTTATGTTACCCTCAAAACAATGTCAGGGTGGAGGAACAAGTTTCAGTGTAGGGTAATTTCTAGAGTTTTGAGTGAGTACAATAGCAAATAAAGAAAGGATTCTCTCGATGAATTTATTTGTGTTTCCCTCTTATGTCCAACAATTCATATAATCGATTATAACGTATACTTCCCAATGGAATCTAATCTCTTATATGTATCAACATCTATATATTTGGTACTAAATAGTTGACCTATATCACTAGATGCACATGGCTAAGGTCAAGTTAATGTTGCATCAAATATTTTAAGATTGAGATTTTAATAGCCACAACCATGACATTGATATTGTTGTTAGCTTTAACAAATGAGGTTACAAGACACGCATCAATCTAGCTTTGAAAGTGATTTATCAATTCCTAAACTATTTCCTGATTAATTTGTTAATCGTACGACGAAGAAAACAAGTAAGTTGCATTTCAATTCAGTGACATGGTCTTGGGAAAAAATGTGATGGTCATGCAGGTGGCCTCAACTCCAACCACCAAATCTTCGCCTACATGGTTTGGCATAGTCGTTGAGAACAATGACTTGTTGACGAAAGGTTTGGATCCAACCTCAAAATTGTTGGGTGGAGCAAATTGTCTCTATGCTACTGCATGCCAAGAGGAATCCCATTTCTTCATACCTTTGATATTCATTTTAAAAGGCAAAAAGTATGGTGACTTATTTAATTCAATTGCAGATTATGAAGATATTTCAAAACCTAATGAATAGTATCAAGGTCAAATATTTATTTTATCTCTATGTTGTTTGCTAAATTATAACATATTCATGAAATCAGTTCTCGGCACAAGGATGCCCATGATTTCACCCTCATCATGGCAGGAAAAAATATGTTTCTTGAATAAGTACGAAAAAGGTTGATTGTATTAGGTAGCACACTCTTTCAATTGGCTCAAGGATACGCTCTCACCCACACTCAATCCTTCGATATACAACTAACAATTCACCCATGAAGTTCATTCGATTAACACGACACCAATATGCATGGGATTTATCTAGTGAATGGAAGGAAAGGGTTCTCATTCGTGAGAATATTTCGCTTTCACTTTGGCGTAGGCAAGACCTCATGCTAAAGAGAAAATCGTCGTTCGTCCGCGTTGACTTGCCTCCAACGGTTTAAGCTTCCCAAGAATGCTTAGTTGATTCACAATCTGGAATGAGCATTTGGATCAAAACACACACTTCAAGTTGTTAAAATTAAATAATCATAAAAATTAATTAAATTTAACTTTATTTTAAATTAATATTGTTATTATCACTTATAAAAAAGAATATATATATATATATATATATATATATATATATATATATATATATATATATATATATATATATATATATATATATATTAAAAAATATGCAACAATATTTTTGACCATGAAATTCACTCTTACTTTACCATGGAGATTCTTAACCCATAAATGCGGTTTGTTACAGTAGCACATGCCCAAAAAGTCATAACTCGTTTCATGTGACGCTCATTCACATGACATTTTTTCAATTAATCATTTTAATTAAAAGAGAAAAAAAGACATAAGTACCTTGAAAAAAATCTAAACTTTTGATTGGTGAATACAACTAAGAATTTTATAGGATATTTTGTGGAGATTAAATCCCTACCATCCACCTAATAATTGTTGATAATTAAATTAAAATTTTGGAAGCCCTGTTCCAATATAGACACATTTATCAACATAACAAGAAGAAGTATCTTTTGAGCATGTCAATGTAACAATTTGTTTAAAACCATGGTGAATTAGCAACACATTGAAGTAATTTGGGCGAAGTATAACACTGTCATTGATTTACCTATGAGGCATAAAGTGCTTGATTTGTCTAATTTAGTTCATATTAGGTCCATTGTACAAATCTCATGTCAGGGTTTGTGGATGAAAGTCACCCATGGGGATAAAATTGTTTCATGGGACGTCAAAACCCATATAACCAATGAAAATATTCCATAGGTAGATCGTTCTTTCATCCAACATCAATAACATTAAGACTAACGTTAACCTAGGCTAGCTTTAAAAAAACAAAACAAAACCCACAAAAATATTGTGATTGACTAAAGCGTCAAACAATTATTATTGTCGAGAGCGTCAATAATGTTATTTTATGAGACAAGGCTATCAAATTAACATTGTCGAGTTAGACCTTCCTGATCAACATTATGCATCATCTAAGTCATCAAATTAATGTCATATGATTTTTAAGGATAGGTCATCATTCACGATACTTCATTGTGTTGAAAAATGGGTAAGTAGGTTTGGTCTTCATAAATATGAAATGTAATTTTGATTCTTGTATATTGTAAAATGAAAGAAAAAATATTATTATTTTTTAAGCATAGGTTTCATGCTCAGGGTCTTTTATTTTAAAGGTCAAGCACCCATTGAGTGATTTTAGGGTTTGTCCTAGGTCAAGGAGTCAAAAGTTTCACTGTCATAAGTTTAAGACTCCATCGAGCATATTATAACTTGTAAAGGAAATTATTTTTGCCATTAAAAGTGTCAAAATACCCTTCAAGACCAAGGCGGTATGGCAACTAGGAAGTCATCCTATTTTGAGGCGCCATGTCCACCTTTAGAGGTCTATATAAAGGAGGGAACTCGACCTTCGTGGAAGACATCAATTCACTCATTCATTCAAGTGAAGAAGAAGAGAAATAAGGAAATGAAGAAGGATGAGGACGAAGAAGACTTGTTTTTGGGTTATTTTTCTCTCCCATGTGCAAAGAAAGGCTAGGGTTTCTACAACTGAACTACTGTTTTTATTCTCCACGTTCTATCTTGAAGGAAGAAGATAAACAAGGTCAGTGAAGGTCACATTAGGTCATCCTCAAGCACCAGAAGAAGGAGAGAGTTGAGTGAATGTTTGAAGAAACCTTGGGAGGCCAGAATAAGCTCACACGTGTGACAATTGTTGTTGCTGAGAGGGCCGAAAATTTCAGACCTGTAGTAAAGGCCGAAATTCTGAAGCTAGGGGTCAAAGTTGTGTTGTTGGAAGAGATTTGACTGTGTTTAACTTGGACAAATTAAGCATATAATTCAAAAGGGTTGGACTTGGTATTGGACAGTGTTGGCCTTGGTGTAGAGGTCTTGAAATTCGTCAATTGAAGAATCTACAAGAAGAGAAGAGATTTTACAGGTTTTCTTCTCAAGTGGAGAGGCTTTAGCCCTGACTTGCAACTTACATGATGTGTTCTTGCATTTTGTTGTTCTTCTTGTTTTGGTAGTTGTTTGATGATATACGAACATAATAATAACTGAATAAGCTAATAAGTAAGAAAAATTAAAAAGACATCACAAGTAGTTATCGTAGAAAGAGAAATCATCTAATCTATTGCCCTATAGATTTCTCAACACGGTATCATAATGTCACAATGATGATCTCCTCTACATTGAAGAAGTTTCTAAATAAGCATTCAAAGGTGGCAAGTCAACTCAAGATGGGCATCAAATAAGTATGGGATCACTTGTTTTATTTTAAGAATGAAGTGACCAAGACATCTACAAAGGATGAAGGATTATTCTCAACACTCTTTGGCACATTCCAAGATGAGAATATGTGGGTGATTGACAGTGGATCATCAAGGCATATGATTGGTCAACATAAGAAATTGAATAGATTATCAAAAGGGAAGTCCTCTTACTCCATAGAACTTGGTTATAATAAAAGCTACCCTGTGAGAGGAATTAGAACAACTTCTTTTGAGTTGGAAAATGGGGGAAACATTCATCTCAACAATATCTTATTTGTTACAGGTTTGTACAAGAATTTACTTTCCATTTCATGCTTAGATAACAAGGGTGATCTAATTGCATCCATTGGTGGAAAGGTTGTAGTATGGGGTAAGCACTCTATCATAGAAGATGCTAGAACAATTGGGATACGTGAAGGAAGACTTTATAGGTTGATAACTCCCCTCACTCAAGCTTTGGTTCACATCAAAGTTAGCCAATGTGAACTTTGGCATAGAATAATTGGTCATATCCACTACAAAATCTTACCAACCTTAAATACCATAGTAAATGGAATCCCCAAACTGAAGGAAGATCATGAAGGAGTTTTCAAGGTATGTGCATTGGGTAAGAACACCAAGAGACCATTTGGAAGTAGTGCTTCAAGGTCAAAAGAAATATTGGATCTTATTCATTTCAATGTTTGTGGTCCTATGACTCCAAAGTCACTTGGAGGTCATCTATATTATGTCACATTTATAGATGAACACTCTAGGAAAACTTGGGTTTACTTAATGAAATCCAGGGATACCAAATTTCAAGAATTCAAAGCTAAAGTAGAGAACCTTATAGAAAGGAGAATCAAGATATTGAGATCTGATAATGGAGGAGAATATACTTCAAAAGAACTTATAGCTTTTTGTAAATAGTTTGGGATTGAGAGGAAGTTGATAGTCCCATATAATTCCGTGCAAAACGGAGTTGCAGAACGAAAGAATATATCGATTGAAGAAAGTGTGAAAGCAATGCTACATGATCAAGATTTGACAAAAATTTTGTCGGGTGAAGCAACAAATACAACTGTATATATACAAAATCGAAGTCCCCACAGGTCACTTGATAAATTGACTCCTAAAGAAGTATTTACTGGGAAGAAATCGAGCATAGATCATCTTTGAATTTTGGTTTCCCTATTTATATTCATATACCGAAGGACAAGAGAACAAAGTTAGATCCATCAGGCTTGAAGGGAACATTTGTTGGTTACAATAATTCCTCAAAGGCCTATAGGATCTCCATAAAAGAAGGACACCAAATAGAAGTTAGTTGAGATGTGATATTCGATGAAAGTATTGCATTCAAGAAATCAAAGGATCTCCCTATGTAATATGATGATGAAGAACTTTCGATATTTAAAGATGAAGTTATCAGGGAGGAAGAAGAATCAAATCATGAAGATGAAGGTCCTAGTGAACATATACAACTTGTGGTAATTCCTGAGACTAGAAAGAGACCTAATTGGTTAATATCTACTCTATTAGATGTAGAGGGACATGAAGCGACTAAAGGCACACTTAAAGAAAGAAAGAAACCCAAAAGGTATTCTGGATATGCCACATATATGGAAAAGTTAATAGAACTAGAGCCATCCACTTTTGAAGAAGTTGTCAATCATCAAGAATGGAAAGATGCTATGAACGAAGAATATCAATAGATAATGAAGAATGGGGTATGGGAGATCGTACCTAGGCATGAAGACAAGTTTGTGGTAACTTCCAAATGGCTTTACAAAATAAAGCATGCGACATATGGAAACATTGACAAATATAAGGCAATATTTGTGGCTAGGGGCTTGTCTCAACAAGAAGGCTTCGATTATGAAGAGACATTTGCTCTGACAACAAGGTATACAACTATTCGATCACTAGTCTCTTTGGAAGCATTAATGGGATGGAATATACATCAAATGGATGTTAAGACTGCATTCCTGAATGGCACAATTGATGACAAATTCTATATAGAGTAACCTTGGGTATTTGAAGTCAAAGATAGAGAGGCATGTGTTTGCAAGTTGAAGAAGGTATTATATGGCCTTAAGAAGGCACCAAGGGCATGGTTGATCTAGAATTATGCAAGAACACAATAGAATACAGATATAAACATAAACACAGAGATGCAACAAAAATAAAACTTCATTTCATCGATATCAAATAATTAATATATGCTTACATAGAGAATGGAAATAAACTAGCTCGGGCGATGGTAGCTTATCTCTGAGAACAGACGTGGCGATTACATTCCTCTAAACTGTATTATAATGAGGGCCAAGGGCCTTTTTATTATTGAACAAAAAGGGAAAACCCTAAATAACCAAAACCCTAACCCAAGAAGATGGAATGACAAGAGTTTGTGGTCCTCGTTGGGGTTAGTTGGGAAGCCAACTTCCAGGGGTCATAACTTGGTCATATTATCTCTGTTTGGCGCGTACGTTACCTCGTTGGAAATATCTCTCCAAGTACTCTAGGATTTTCTATAGGCCCCTACCTATGGCTACGAGCTTGCTGCGGACCTAAAAAATATGTTGTTTAGGGGGTCAAAACTGCTCCAGAAGTTTAAGACCCGAAAAAACTACTAAAAATAGTAAATGTTGTTATAAAAAAGGAAACTGATGAAATCGAATAGAGGTCCAAGTGGAATAAGAGGGTGCCCGCCAATATCCACCTTGATCAATCCTCCCTCCGTAGGAAGCATTGGTCCCCATTGCATGTAGAGCCTCTAGAGGTGAGGAAATTTCTGTTGGACTTGGTCCTAGGTGAACCACTTGCCCTAGTGAAAGAGTTGGACTGCTTTGACAACTCGATATAGTTGGATCCTCTGTTGGCAGGTGTTCTTGATCTATGTTTCCATGATCTAATCAGTTGTGGCATGTTTCATGCATTATGGGTTTAACTTCGTTGGTGTCAGTTGTTCTGCAATGTCGGATGTGTCCAGTAATGGTGGAAAGCATGGTCGAAGGCGATCCACATTTAACACAAGGTGAAGATAAAGGAATGGTGGAATGTTGAGCTCGAAGGCATTGTCCCCTACAACCTTGGTGATGGTGTACAAACCATATTGGAGTGGGTGAAGCTTGCGGTGGGGCCCCGTGAGGCACTCCTTCTACAAATGTAGCCAAACTTTGTCACCCAACTATAACTTGTGTGGCACCCAATGTTAATCATGTCGTTGTTGTTACTTAGCATTGACTTTGTCCAATATGTCATGCACCTACTGGTGGGCATGTTGAATGCCCTCAATGGTTTTTTTTGCCTTGTCAGCTTCAGACCAGAAATGAGCTTAATCTGTTTAAGTAGCTGCAACTGGTATTGCCACATCAATGGGACATAGTGGCTGGAACCCCAACCCCACCTGAAAAGGTTTGTGGCAAGTTGAGCTATGGAGAACTCAATTGTAGTGGTGCTATACATAAGGGAGGCTTTCATCCCATGTGTGTGGATGCTTTGAGTTGTACATGCACATAATGTGTACAATCATCCTATTGACGACCTTTGTTTGGCCATGAGTTTGGGGGTGGAAAGTCGTGGACTTAGTGAGTTTGGTATCTAATATTGACCAAATAATTAACCAAAAATTACTTAGTAACCTATTGTACCAATATAGATAATGGACTATTGGATCCCAAATTGTACCCATACTTGTTCAAATAAGAGCTTAGCAGTGGCTTCTTTTGTGATACCCTTCTTGCAGGCCGCTAGAATTACCATCTTAGAGAATTTATCAACGACAAAAAAGACACAATCGCTGCCATGCTTGGTAGAAGAAAGGCCTGACATGTAATCCATGGATATGGATTCCCAAGGTCGACTAAAATTTGGTAGTGGAGTATATAGGCCTTGCTTCTTGACGTTCAGTTTGGCAATAACGCAGATAGTGCAGGATTTGATGTACTTCCCAACATCTTGTCGAAGTTTCAACCAATATAAATACTCTCATAGCACTTCCACTATTTTCTCTACCTCGAAATGTCTAGTGACCTCACTGTAGCGCGCTTCCTACATCATATTGGCACACTTGCCTGAAGGAACATAGAGGTGTCCCAATTGGCATAATAATGCATCCAGGAGGTGAAAATTTGGAACTTGCTTCCCTTCCAGGAGCATATGGTATGTGTTGTCGAATTTTGGATTTCTCTTATAAATATGCGAATACCCTGAAGTCTCATGCCCACAAGAGTCAAGCACAGTGGTTAGCACCACGATCGACGGTTAGTTTAGGTAGTCTACAACATTGTTGGTGTTTCCCTTCTTGTACTTAATGTTCAAATGGAATTGTTGCAGGTATGTGGAAAATTTCTAATGGTGATCATTCTGTAACTTCCCTTGTGTCTGTATGAACTGCAAGGGTCGGTGGTCTGCATGGATGATTGTTTCCTTCCCTAGAATGTAGTACTTCCATTGTCGGAAACCCTACACAATGGAATACATCTCTTTTCCATAGGTGGGATAATTTTAGATTATGTCTAAAAGTGTCTCACTATGATATGCCACTAGATGCCCCAACTGAGAAAAAACTGCACCAATAACATAGTTAGAGGCATCTATCTCAATCTCAAATGGTTGTTGCAGGTCCAGTAATGCGAGCACTAGTGCAGAGCAGAGAAGATGCTTCAACTCAACGAAATCCTTATGTTGGGATTTAGACCAAAAGCGCTTTTCTCTCACTTCTCACTTGGTGACTTGACTCAAAGGCCAAGTGATATGAGAGAACCCCAACATGAACTTGAGGTAGAAGTTGGCAAGACCCATAAAGCTAGGGAGCTCTGTTAGAGTGGTTAGGGCTAGCCATCCTGAATGACCTGTATCTTTGATGGGTCCACGTGCACACCATGCTCATCAATGATGTACCCCATATATTGAACCTAGGTTATGCCAAAAGTGCATTCTCCAAATTGGCACACAACTTCTGTTGCCGTAGTGTTTGGAGGACCTGTCGAATGTGGTGGAGGTGCTCTTCCCAAATTTGGTTGAAGATCAAGATGTAATCCAAATACACCACCACGAATGACTTGGTGAAGGGTCACAAGATGTCATCCATCAGCCTCATGAAGGTTGTGTGGGCTTCTTCAACCCAAAAGGCATCACCAGCCATTCGAAGAGGCCCTCCTTGGATTTGAAGGTAGTCTTTCACACATTAGATGGTTCGATTGGTACTTTGTGATAAACAAGATTCAAGTCAATCTTGCTGAAATATTTGGTCCCCTTGAGCTAGTCCAGAAGGTCATCAATCTATGTGATCGGATACATATTCCAGATAGTGATCTTGATCAACGCTCGATATTCAATACAGAGTCTCCAAGTCCCATCCTTCTTCTGCACCAACACGAACAGGCACCCACAAGGTGGTGAACTTGGCCTGTTGTGCCCTTTCTACAACAACTCTTGAATCTGCCTCTTGATTTTATCGTTCTCTAGAACACAACGTCGATATATCAGTCCATTGGGTAATACTGTGCCTGGAGTCAGATCGATGGAATCCTTGACCTGACGGTGTAGAGGTACCCTTGGGGGTTAGGTGAATATGTACTTGTACTCCTCCACGACCTTGTTCTTCTATTGTTATCGTGCGAAGGATAATTTTTTGGAGGTCATGGCCACAATCTTCTTCTTGCCCCAAGGGCGAATCATAAGGAAAACAATTTTCTTGGTCTGGGAAATGATCTTACTGCATTGTTTCGTAGTGATCAAAGAGATGGCAGTAGGCAGTAATACCTCCGGTATCCTATACAATTTATTTCCCAAATTAATAATAATATTGCGAGGCCTAGATTCATACACATCATGTCGATTCCACAAATATGGTTGGTCCAATAATACATCACAAACTTCAAGAGGAGAAAAATCACACAATACCACATATGTGAAGGGATTGATGTTGTAGGGGAGGTGACACTATTGGCTGATGCGAAGATCTCATCCTCGGTGAAGCCACCTGATGGTGTACGACTGTGGGCGTGTTGTGGTCGGTAGGCCTAGACGCTTCATGACCTCTGCTGAAATGAGGTTCTTTTGGCTCCCATTGTCGACAATGAACTACGGTGGAGAACCCTTCACCCACATATGTGAGTGGAAGAGGTGCTCCCCCTCCTTTGGATCTTCAGGCTCATTCTTCTAGATCTTAGTGGTGGCAACAATGGCACTAAGCTCTACATCAATAATTTGCTTCCCTCTATCATTCCCCTTTTCAAGTTTTGACTCATAATCAGAACATGCATATGATTTAAAAGCCTTCAACTCGACCACCAGTGACTGCTTGGCTTGACACTCACTCATGTTGTGAGTGGGGCTCTTATGGAACTCACACCATTTTCCTGTGTCCTTCTTTTCCTTTGTGGTGTTGTTTTTTGCTTTCGGTTCGTCGGGTTGTCTTGGGTCACCCCATCTTAGATTTGTCCTTTGTTTTTCAATTTGGGGGCACTTTTCCCTTGCTTCGGATTTGCAGATCCAAAGTCTTGCTTCTTTTGTTTAAACTTTTGCTCGATCTTGAAAACATATCGATAAGTGACATCGAGCGAGGATATGTCCAGGAACTCCATTTTGTCCTGGATGTACTTATGTAAACAATCATGGTACTTGAGTACCGAATATTGCTCAAAATCCTTGACACCCAATTTCGTGCAAAGGGCATGAAAACCATTTGTGAACTCCGACACATCTTGGTCCCTTCCCTGCCACAACGTGGTCCACTTTATGTAATTATCTTCTTAGCTTCTGATAGGGTAATATTATTCCTTGATGGTGTGTCGGAAAGAATTCCAAGTGGGTGCGGCTGAAAACAGTGAGGATTCCCTCTCGTCCTTTTTCTGACAGTAGGTTTCCGACCAGTCCTTGACATGGGGGGCGAATTTGAGGAGTGAAAAAGTAATATTTTCCCAATTGGAAAAGTCATGAACCAAAAAATATCGTTCCAACATATTTAGGAATCTATCTACAATGTATGCATCTATCTGAACTTCAAATATGGGAATGTCAAAATTAACTTGTACCTTAAAAGGAGTGGTGCCTCTAGAGTGGTTGTTGGATGCAGATGTGTCGTATGTGGGTAGCCATCAAAGGATCTGGGCAAATTTATCCATCATCGCGTTCGTCTATTTCTCAATGGCCTCCTTGGGCAATATTTTGAAAGGATCCCCTATTCCCTCGTCTTTCTTTTGTTCCACCATGGGAGGCCATTGGGGTTTTGCGAGGTTGATATTATAAAGGTTTAACCAGATCGAGCCCTAAGTCCTTATACCATGATCTCGTTGGGGACATGCAAAGAAAAACAGAGAAAGAGCAGACCGCTCCGATACCACTTATCTGGACTTATGTAGGAACACAATAGAATACAAATAAAAACATAAACATAGAGATGCAACAGAAATAACGTGTAATTTCATTAATATCAAAGAACATAAATGTGCTTACATACAGAATGGAATTAAACTAGCTTAGGCAATGGTAGCTTATCTCTGAGAAGAGATGTGGTGGCTACATGCCTCTGAACTATGTTACAATGAAGCTCAAGGGAATTTTTATTGTTGAATGAAAAGGGAAAACCCTAAACAACCAAAACCCTAACATAAGGAGATGGAACGACAAGAGTTTGTGGGCCCCGTTGGGGTTAGTTGGGCAGCCAACTTCTCGGGGTCATAACTTGGTAATATTATCTCTGTTTGGCACATATGATACCTCTTTAGAAATATCTCTCTGAGTACTACAGGATTTTCCGCAGGCCCCTACTTATGGAAATGGGCCTGCTACAGACCTAAAAAATGACGTTTAGGGGGTCAAAATTACTCTGAAAGCTCCTCACCTGAAAACTGCTAAAAATAGTAAATGTTGTTATAAACAAGGAAACTGATGAAATCGACTAGAGGTCCGAGTGGAATAGGTGGGTGGCCACTAATATCCACTTGGATGATATTCTCTTAACAAGTGTGGAAGGACGAATTGAATAATGCAAGAAGGAAGTGGCAACATAATTATATATTAAGGATCTTGGGCTGATGCACTATTATTTGGGATTAGAATTATGGTAGGGACCTAATGAGATCTACCTAGTTCAAGGGAAGTGTGTGATCAAGATGTTCAAGAGGTTTGACATAATGGATTGCAAACCAACGACAACCCCGATGATCACAAAATTGAAGAGACTAAGGAGTTCTAAATCTATCATGGTGGATCCTACCAAGTACAAACAATTGATTGACTTACTAATGTACTTGGTGAATACTTGACGAGACATATGTTTTGCAGTGAATGTTCTTAGTCAGTTCCAAGTGGAGCCAAAGTATGATCATTGGATAGTATGCAAACATATACTAAGATATCTACAAGTAACAATCCACTACTTATTGAAAATTGATAGGAGAAATGATGTCCACTTGATTAGATATACATATTTTGACTGGGGAGGCAGTGAGCAGGATGGAAGGAGCACTACAGGACTATGTTTTTGTTTTGGATCCTCTATTATCTCATGGATCAGTAGAAATCAAGATATGATTGCTTTTAGTAGTATTGGGGTTGAATATATTGCAGCCTGTGAAGTGGGAAAATAAGTTGTTTGCTCAAGGAAGTTGTTTTTCGACTTATTTGAAGCACCAATGGACCCTACGTTTATACATTGTGATAACACCAGTTGTATAAGATTTTCTGAAGACCTATTGTTTCATGGAAATACAAAGCATATAAACAAAAAGTATCACTACATTTAGAAGCTAGTACAAGATGGTGTGTTGCAGCAACAATATATCTCCACCGATGAGGACCTAGCTGACATATTGAAAAAATATCATCCTAATAAGAAGCTTGTGTATTTGAGAGACAAGCTTGGTTTGGTTGATATATCCTCCCTGGCTGAGAGGGAGAGATAGGCACATCACTCTTGTCTTCACTTGGGAAGACATAATTAGTGATTGGGTAAGCATCTCTCAGCCAAAACTCTTTGAGGATGAGGTATGGAATCCAAGATAAGAGTAGTCGAGGACCAATATTCTTTGAGGACTATCTATCCAAGATAATAATAGTTCAAGGAAGGACATAATTTGTGAACACCCGGGTGGAGTATGTACCTTGAGAGACAATGATGATGGTGTATATAAATCATTGGTCTCCCCAACCTTGTGCTATGATATTGCGGAGAGATAGAGTTGTTAGTGAAGGCCTTGTTCAATGATAATGTTGGGGGTTATGGTGCTAAACAGATGGGTTACTAATCAGACTCTTCTTATGAGATCTCTTGAGATTGAGAATGTCCATTTATGAATACCTCCATGGTTAAGAGGGAGTGTTGAAAAAGGTGTAACTAGGTTTGGTCTTCATAAATATGAAATGTAATCTTGATTCTTGTATATTGTAATATGAAAGAAAAATTATGATTATTTTTTGAGCATGGGTTTCATGCTCAAGGTATTTTATTTTAAAGTTCAATCACCCATTGAGTGCTTCTAGGGTTTGTCCTAGGTATATAAGTCAAAAGAGCCATTGTCATAAGTTGAAGGCCCCATTGGGAACATTGTAACTAGTAAAAAAATTATTTTTGTCATTAAAAGTGTCAAAATACCCTTTAATACCAAGTCGACCTGACAGCTGGGAAGTCAGCCTATTTTGAGGAGCCACGTCCACCTTCAAAGGCCTATATAAAGGAGGGAACTCAATCTCCTTGGAGGAAATTCATTCAAGTGAAGAATAAAAGCAAGAAAGCAATGAAGAAGGAAGATGATGAAGAAGAATTGTTTATGGGCTATTTGTCTCTCTCACATCCGAAGGTAGGCTAGGGTTTCTACAACTGAACTAGGGTTTTTATTCTGCAAGTTTGATCTTGAAGTAAGAAGAGAAATTTGGTCAAAGAAGGTCACATTAGGTCATATTCAAGCATGAGAAGAAGGATATGTAGAAATTTATAAACACAATAATGTATTTCCGGATTCTCCTGATCTAACAATTTAATCTTATGTTAAATGGAGAATCCTTCTACTTAATTCTTTGCGGAAATTAAATCGCCAATTGAAAAACATATGAAGAAAAATCAATCGCACATAACAAGATGTTTTACCGAGAAATATTAAAGCTAAAAACCCCAACTATCATATATTATGTATATCAATGGAACATGTAACAATCTCATATAAAGCTCAGCTCATAGAGCTCTCAATACAATATACAATCGTCACACACTGTCATGTAGAAATTTGCATATCTATGCACCTATTTCTTGCCTCCTGACAGCCTACCTCCACTGCGCAATCCTTGTTGAAGAAGATCCCTGATTGAATTCGATCTTGCCTTTCCTATACTGCGCAATCCTCACTGGCATCTCCAATGTGTGTGTAGGTGCATTGATGGATCACTATAGTCACAACTGATAGTGAATCACACCCTTTCACCTATCTCTCCACTGGGTCTCCACTAGATCTGACATGCAAGTAGTTAACTACTGTATTTCTTCAGTTGCAAGTAAGACACTCTTTGTGAATTAATTAAATAATCAATTCACTTATCTTTCACTAGTGTATCTTTAGTTACAACTAGCACAACTTAGTTTAACTCACTTAACTGAGTTAAACTAAATAACAACTCCCATAACTACTCTTCCAACTCTGTTACAACTTGCCACAATCAGATATAATGAAGTTCTCCATGCATGAGTCACCAACCACCCTAGGAATTTCTTAATTCCTTCAACCCACTGATGTGCCACATCTGTTTAGTGAACTCAAGTGCTCCAAGAGAATAAGTTACTATTTATTGTCTGATTATTATTAAGGGCTAATAATAATCAACATGCATTCTATTTTGAGATTAGCGATCTATAAATAGACTTCGCCCATATTCTAAAAATATAAATTCATCCAAAGATAGAATTTTCTCAAACATCTAGAATCAGCATCCTGCTAATTTTAGAATATGCTCACCATTCTAAAAACAGACATACACCTAAAAATAGGCTGCAGGCCCCACCTAGTGAAGGTGCTTAATTTTCAGTAGGATCATCATGTTTTTGAATATCAACAGGATAAAGCTAAGAAAAGGTCTTAAGAAACCTTGGGAGGTCAAAATAAGCTCACACGTGTGACAACAATTGTTGCTAGGAGGGCCAAAAATTTCAGACTTACAGTAGAGGTTGAAATTCTGAAGTTGGGGGTCGAAGTTGTGTTGCTAGAAGATATTTGAATGGGTCTGACTTGGAAAAGGGAAGAATGTCATCCGGGGTTGGAATTGGTCTTGGAGTGTATTCGTCTCGGTCTAAAGGTCTTGGAATTCATCAATTGAAGAATCTATAAGAATATAAGAGATTTTGCCGGTTTTCCTCTCAAGTGGAAAGGTTTTGGCCCTGACTTGCAACCTACATTCTGTGTTCTCGAGTTCTACTGTTCTTCTTGTTTTTGTAGTTGTTTTATGATATACGTACATAATAATAAGTGAATAAGCTAATAAGTAAGAAAAAGTAAAAATACATCACAACAATTTATCATAGAAATAAAAATCATCTAATCTATTGCCCTATAGATTTCTCAATACAATTGAGGATCTCGTGGCTAGATACATGTTTTCATGAACATTGAAGCTTGAAAGCTCAATACTCATCAAACCTACACTTATAAAAAATGTTATAAATTTTTTCAAGGCTGTCATTTACATTTTATGACTATTAATTAAAATAATTTTCTAATCATCAACTCAAATAAGTTTGAAAAAAAAATTACGCACTCAATTTTGAACTTTAATATTTTCAATGGTAAAAAATATTCAAACTTAACCATTAAAGGAAAATCATATGGTGACAATAAAGTTACATTCATATTGTATAAGAAATAGATGGGGTGAATTCATCAATAGGTTGATTACAATTTTAATAATGATCAAACTTTGAAGTGACAAAATATTTGGTGTTTAGGGGTGGTGGGAGGGGGATGGATTTTAATAAATCTCTAAGCACATACGGAACAAAAGTTCGCATGGGGCTTGTAAATGAGATCAAATAACTTTAAAGAGTTGTATGTGATATTTTTGGGACTCAAGTTCATCAAAGAACACGATATCCCTTCTATCATCCTTATAGAATACTCTCTCATCTAAATTCAATATCTTTGCACGAGATATCAACCAAAGAACAACCTTATTATGGTCCTTCTTCGCATAATCAATTGTATCCTTGAATCCGTCTCAAGTAAATCCTTTTTATACATCCTTTGAGGGAAAAATAAGGAGGCGGATGCCCAATCCAATTTAGCATGGGGTATAAAAGAAGGGAAATGTGAAGTAAACAGTGTAACAACCTGGAGGGTGATCCTATGAATTCTAACTACATGGAATATATGCAATCTATTGCATGTAAAAAATAATTTGTTGAGAACAAGGCAAACAATTCAATTCACGGATCAATGTACATCCCCACCCACAAAAAGAAATAAAAAATGGTAAAGAGTGAGAGAACACCGAGGACGCATAGGTGGAAGGCTTGCATTGACTGTTCACAAGGTGTGGCAAGTCTAATTCATGTCTTCTGTGAAGTAATTTATGAGCAACAATCATTGAGGCTAGGAAAAGGATGCTTCCATTTTGTACACTACAATCATTAAATTCATAAAAGGAGTGAAGAATATAGGATTCATCTTACTAAAGTTGATTTGGAGATCTTTCTTGCTACATGGGAAACAATGGTTTTATTCCTTGAAATTGTAACAACCTCAAGTTAAAGTTTCATGTAATAAAGGATAATAAAGAAAAAAAGAATAAGACCAAGGTCATGCAACACGTATTCCAAGATAAATGTTGGGCAAGCACTATATTGGGAATCATTTGTGGTTTATTATGGCTAAGGAAATTGGAAAAGGCATTGGAAAAGGAAAAGAGACAATAAAGGGCATTTAATTAAGGAAATAAGGGAAAATAGGACAAAAGGGAGATGAAGAGATGCATATTTGCATGCTAATGAGATTAGAGGAAAATAAATAAAAAAGGAAAATCAATGATAAAAAGGCATCACAGAAACAATTCAAAAATTTTGACAGTTTGGATGGTGGAGCTCTAGTTCATTCTCTCTCACACTCTCATACTATTGCACACTTAGAGCATTCTTGGAGCACTTAGGCATTCACTCGGATTGGGAGAAAGGAAAACAAGCAAGCAAGGGAAGGAAACGAGAAAGCAAAGGACAAGCAAGGAAAGAAAAGAGAAGCTTGGATCAACAACTTCAGTAGGAGAATTTTGCAAGCAATAGGTTGCATGTGTGATTTCCTAACTGAGTTGTGAATGCATGGTACATGAATTTATTCAATTGGTTCATTTTTTAACATTGGCATGGGTTTTTCCTAGTTTTACAATGGTTTTAGCCTTTCCTTGCCATTTCCTGCATAACCATGTTGTGATGGGATTCATTCTTGGTTGAGCTTTGGATTGCAGGAAGGTTTTGGATCCTGGTGAGGTGGTCTTAGGAAAATTTCCAAGGGTTGTGGGTGGAGATGGTTTTATACAGGAAGCCCTCGATAAGTGGGTGGAGATAAGAAAATTCCTTAAGGGATGGTGAAGGAATTCTGAGGCATCCAATCTTGGTTTGGTTTTGTGATCTCGAGACCAATTTAGGTGAGATCACAATAACTTTAGGGTGGAGGTGGTTTAACCTCTAGAGACCCTGTTTGTTTATGTCTTGGTTTATCCCATGATATTCCACATTCATGCTTGGAATATGGAACGGGGGTGATTGGCTGAAATAATTTTTTGGTTCAACCCAATCTATGGTGGGGTGGTACGTGGATGTACCTGACTTGGTTGGCTTTTGCACATGAGCTAATCTCATAATGTGATTAATGAACATATATAGTTTTTATTATGTTTATTATATAGCAGATTTATCATGGTTCCTATTCTGGTTATATGTTGGTAACAAGCATGGTTCTTTGATATGTTCTAGTTATGGCTCTTGTCCATGATTTATATGTTAATGAATGGTTGATGAATGCACAGGATAACAGGTGTTACTACAACTATTAAGAGAAGGCATTGGACCGTCTTGGGCATTTTGAGATGAAGTTCAAACTCTTAATATTAGATATCCATTCATGACCTGTAGCTATTATGCTTGTCATATGTTTGACGAAATTCATGCCATGGTTAGGCATAGTTAGGTCAAGTTCTTGTTCAACTTTTGAATGATGAGTGTAACCACCCTGGTAAAAAATCCATGTAAAATAAGACCTTGGTCATGGGACACATGTTCGAAGTTGAATGTTGGGAAAAACATCCTAGTGTTGGCGTCCATATGGTTTATTATGGCTATGGAAATTGGAAAAGGAAAGGGTTAAGGATTTAGAAAGGTAAAGTGGCATTTATTTATGAAAATAATGGAAAATATTAGAAAATGGAGCTGAATTTTCACAAGTTTCATGTGAGTAGGAAGATGAAGTAAAATAATGGAAAATTGTGGAAATTAGAGGCCTCATTAATAAAAAGGTTTATGAGGATCAGTGGTTTTGCATAGCCTTTTAATTTCGTGGATAGCCATGGTGTTGTGGGTTTTACCTTTGTTTTCTAGTTGGTTTTCTTATGCCTTTGGTTATGGGTTGAGTTATTATTTCCTGGAAGGCTTGGTTGGAAAAATTATCTGAAAGATCCGTAATAGCTTGGATTGAGTTACTAGCCCTAGACGCCTTGGTTGGAAAATTTCTCTAGAAGCCCCTATTGCGTTGAGTTACTAGTCCTGGAAGCCCTGGTTGGACAAATACTATGGAAGCCCAACGACGGTTGTGGTTTGAGTTGCTAGTCCTGGAAGCTCTGGTTGGAACAAATGCCCTGGATCCCTAGACAGCTTGGGGTAGAGACCAATTTGGTGATTGTCAGTGATGTCCGACCGTGAAGTGGAATGACTAGTTAAGGGTTGAGGTGGTTTGGCCTTTGGAAGCCCTGATTTGGTTTTGATTGATGTGTTTTATGAGACCCCACCCTCATGCTTGGAATATGGCATGGGGGTGACTGGCTAAAATAAATATTTGGTTCAACCTAGTCTATGCTTGGGTGGTTCGTGGAAGTCCCATAATTGGTAGGTTTATGCAATCATTAATAAGAGCTCTTTTGCCTTTGTTTTTATGGGTAAATATAATTTTTTTTATATGTGGTTTATATGGTTGTTATATCCTTGATATTTATGTTGGTTATATGTTGGTTATGAATGAGATTTACAATAGTGATAATGTATGGCTCTCATCAGGTTTTGGTTAAACACTAAATGTACAATGAATGTATGGATTAATAGATGGTAATGCAATTATAGTGATGAGGCATCATTGCTTCTTAATGATCCTCAGATAAGTGTGAGACCCTTATGCTCAGATATGTTGTCTAAACTTGTAGAATGCATATATGTGACATGTTTGACAAAATCTCTGTCATGGATAGTATGGGTCTAGTCAAGTCCTTTTTCAAGTATTTACATTCGTATCATTGTTTTGATGTTATTTTTCATTTTTGGAAGTTTCATGGAGTTATAGACAATGGCCTGAGTCATGGCCCTGAAAATTGGCACTGAATCCGGAGTCGTTGACATAGGAATACATGGAAAAGTCCCCATTTGCATGCTTTCCTTTCTATGGGAGCGACGAGAGTGTCCCAGTCGCATGTATGCTCATGTCAAGGGAGCGATTGAGGCTTCGATGCAGGAAAATGTCAGTTTGTCTCAAGGGCTGGTCACCTGGATGGGTTGGATGGTTCCTAGGGGTACTGTTGCATTTGTAGAAGATCAGGTTTTCTGTGTTCCGTCGGTTATACTTCCTTAATTGTTACACAGAGAGTTAAATCATATCATAGTAACTCTTCATCACATGTTTACCCTGGTTGGTCAGTTACTTGGGTAGATGTGGGAGGAGGTTGTTACCGAGTGGTATTTGAGCGTGGTTCTATTCTCCTTGGGTGATGTCTAGTTTCCATTCCCATTAGATGAATGTGTTTTCATATGTACATGTTGGTTGCATATAGGTCCTTATGCTTGTCATCTATGTGCTTGTTGTGTATGCATGGCATTGGTCATTATTTGCAGTGATGTTGCCATATGAAAGTTTATGGTGACGTTGTTGAATGTATTTATTGTAAATATATGTCGGTCATGCATTGGTTATGTGTGTTAGTGTCTATATATTGTTATGCATACATTGGATGGATGAGGGCCGTTGTACATGAAGTCATGCTATGTGGTCAACATAGTCATGCATTGATAACTAGGTAATGGCTAAAAAGATGCTTATATGACTACAAATATTCTCCTTATGAATTAGATGAGCATCATGGTGTTGGGAACTCTTCTGACTTAGCAGACACATTGAGGAGTTTGAAGGAAAAAATAAGGAGTTGCAAAACAGACAATGATAGAATCATGTAGGAATAGGAGAAAAAAGCAGAAGTCAATGCAGTAATTCTTTAGAGTTTGTCAAAATTGCAGAGACAAGGGCCACTTCGGATCAACTATGGACAAGAAGACTATTCAGGAATCCTGTGGAGTGAATTCAAAATACTATTTAGGAAGAAGTACCTGACAGAGAGGTACTATAATGACAAGGAAAAATAGTTCTATGAGCTAAAGATGGGAACTATGACTGATGAGGAGTACACTAGCAAGTTCTTAGACTTATTGAGGTATGTGCCTTACGTCAAGGAGGAGAAGGCCAAGATTCAAAGATTCATCAGTGGGTTGTTGATAACATTCAGAGACAAGATTGAGTTTTATAAGCCTAGATCATTGGAGGAGGCCATCCGGAAGCTAAAGCATTGTTACAAGCAATCAAAGCACAAATCTGAGATTAAGCAGGACTTGAAAAGTAATGATAAGAATAAAAGGAAATGGGATAAGAAGCAGGAAATTCCTCAAGACACAAATAACAAAGATAATGCAACATCACACAATAATTTCAATATATTTGACAAAGGGCAGGGATTTTAGTTTGAGGAGTAGAACAAGTGTACAAGATGGAAGCCTATACAATGTTGGAATTGTGGCAAAGATCATCACAGAAGGGATTTTCCACACCATAAGGGTGGTAGGCAGCAGATCTATAGTTCTCGAGAAGCACAAACAGTGGGGGGTGCTGGAAAAAGTGTTCCTTGGATCTATGCAATGTTGGATAAAAGGCAGGTAGATCACCAGCCGTTTATTATCGAGATGTATGATAAGCTTTGTGATCAAGTTGTTTCTATTTTGATTAACCTCTATATCTAATTATAGTTATGTTAATCATGACCTAGTGGATAAGTGTGATTTGAATAAATAAGTGCATGCAGAGTCTTTATTAGTGCATTTGGATACAAGTAGAAAGCGAGTTCATCGTTGGGTAAGAGCTTGTGCATTTGAGTTGAATGGTATGTCTACATCAACACATTTGAATGTATTGTTATTAGGTTCATATAGTATGATATTGGGTATGGATTGGTTGTATCTTCATATGATCAAGGTGGATTGTTATGACAAAGTTATTGAGTGCTTGGATGACAATGGAGAACAAAGAATCTTACAAGGCAAGAAGAAGGCAACATTAGTTAGAATGGTAACAACTATGTAGGTGAAGCGTAGTTGCAGGAAAAGGTGTGTATTATTTGCACTACATATTTCTAGTGTCAACGGCAAGGAAGTTGAGGATGCATATGTCTTAAGAAAGTACTTGGTTCTACAATATTTTCAAGATGTATTCCTCGCAAATATTTTAGGTGCCACTTTAGATCAACTACAGGGGCCACTTCGAATCAACCATGGACATGAAGACTATTCAGGAAGACTATGGAGTGAATTTAACAGACTATTCAAGAAGAAGTACCCATCAGAGAGGTACTATGGAAACATGTAAAAACAGTTCTATGTGCTAAATATGGGATCTATGACTAATGAGGAGTACACTAGCAGGTTTTTGGAGTCATTGAGGTAGGTTCCTTACCTCAAAGAGGAGAAGCCCAAGATTCATAGATTCATCAGTGGGTTTCCAATAGCATTCAGAAACAAGATTGAGTTTGATGAGCCTAGATAATTAGAGGAGGCCATCTGGAAACTAAAGCATTGTTATGAGCAATCAAGGTGAAGATATGAGACTAAGCATGACAGAAAAGGTAATGATAAGAATAAAGGGAAATGGGATAATAAGTGGACAAGGCCTTAGGACATAGGTAATAAAAAGAATGTAGCACCACGCAACAAGTTAAATGTATCAAACAAAGAGCAGGGATTTTAGTTTGAGGAGCAGAATAAGGGAGTAGGCTGGAAGCCTGTACACTGTTGGACTTGTGGAAAAGATAATTGCAGGAGAGATTGTCCACAACATCAAGGTGGTAGACCGTAGATCTAAGATGCTTAAAAATCAAAGACAGTGGGGGATGTTTGACAGAGTGTTCCTCAGATCTATGCAACGTTGGATATCAGGGAGGCAGATCACCAGGCATCTATTATCTAGATGGACGATAAGCTTTGTGATCAAGTTGTTTCTATTTTGATTGACCCTGGATCTAATTATAATTATGTTAATCTTGACCTGGTGGATACGTGTGGTTTTAATAAATAAGTGCATGCAAAGTCTTGGTTAATCTAGTGGGCTACAGGTACAAAGAAGCGACTTCATCACTGGGGAAGAGCTTGTGGATTTGAGTTGAATGGTATGTCTACATCAGAGCATTTGAATGTATTGTCGTTGGGTTTGTACAATATGTTGTTTGGTATGGATTGGTTGTATATTCATAGGACCAAGGTGGATTGTTATGAAAAATCCAATGAGTGCTTGGATGACAAAGGAGAACAAAGAATCTTACAGGGCAAGAAGAAGACAACATCAGTTAGAATTTTAACAACTATGTGGGAAAAGCGTAGTCGCAGGGAAAGGTGTGTGTTAATCGTAGTACATATTTCTAGTGACAAAGGTAAGGAATTTTAGGATGCAGTGGTCTTGAGCAGGTACCTGGTTCTACAGCAATTTCAAAATGTACTCCTCACATAGATTTCAGAGTTACTGCCTCAAAAGGAAGTGGATTTTTCTATTGAGTTGGTACTAGGGGTAGCACCAACATCAAAAGCACCATATAGGATGAGCACTCTAGAGTTGGTAGAGCTCAGGATGTATTTGAAGGAAATTTTTGACAAGGGATACATTGGGCCAAATTTATCACCATGGGGTGCATTAGTATTGTTTGTGAAAAAGAAAGATGGTACCCTCTGGTTATGCATTGATTACAGGCAATTGAACAAGGTGACCATCAAGAACAGGTATTCGTTGTCAAAGATTGATTATTTGTTCGATCAATTGAATGGAGGAGAAGTGTTCTCGAAGGTTGATATGAGATCTGGATATCATCATGTATGCATAAAGGAAGATGACATTTACAAGATAGATTTTCGGACCAGGTACAAACATTATGATTTTGTTATAGTTCCTTTCAGTTTGACTAAAGCTCCAACTACTTTTATGTGCTTGATGAACAGTGTGTTGTGTCCTACAAGTTTGTTATTGTATTCATTGATGATATATTGCTATATTCTATGAATGAGGAATATCATGCCGAACATTTAGCAGCAGAGTTGAGATTGCTAAGAGAGCATCAGTTGTACGATAAGCTTAGAAAATGCAGTTTGTTTCAGGCAAAGGTACATTACTTGGGGAATGTTGTCTCCAAGGAAGGTATAAAGTGGATCCAGGGAAGATAAGGGTTATCATGGAATGGGAAACTCCTAGGAATTTGGATGATACAAGATCATTTATGGGGTTAGTAGGATAGGAGGTTCATTTAGGGACAGGATATATGTGCCAGATAATAGCAAGCTCAAGATGCCTATCTTGAGAGCGTTTCATGTGAAACAGTATTAAGGTCACCAGGGATATCAGAAGACATTGAAAATGGCGAAGAAGTTCTAATATTGGCCAAACTTGAAGAAATAAGTGGCAGAGTTTGTGGCGAGATGATTGGATCATCAATAGGTAAAGGTAGAGTGTAAGCATCTAGGTTGGTTACTACAACCGATCTTGATTCCGAAGTGGAAATGAGAGGTCATTTCCGTGAACTTCATCACAGGTTTGCTAAGGAAATCTAGATAGCATGACTTGGTTATGGTTTTGGTTGACAAAGGTAGCACACTTCATTCCAGTGAATTTTATTTATTCATACAATGATATAGCACAATTTTTCATCAGAGATGTAGTGAGGTTGCATGGTGTCCTGAAGAATATTGTGTCAGATAGGGATGTTAAGTTTACTTCGAGATTCTGGAAAGATTTATTTTCAGGTTTGGGTATAGAGTTGGCCTTTAGCACAACTTATCATCCACATATAGATGGATAGACAGAGAGGGTCAACAAGATATTGGAGGACATGTTGAGGATGTATGTGATGCATCAATAACGAAAATGGGAAGAGTACCTTTCATTGGTTGAGTTCACTTATAATAATGGGTATCAAGAGTCTTTTAGGATGAGTTTGTTTGCGAAACTCTACGCTTGAAGTTGTAATACTCCTATTAGTTGGAGTGATCTAGTTAACAAGGTATTGAAACAACCGAATATTTTGGTAGAAATGGAATGGGAAATGCAGGTAATCGAGAAGAATCTGAAGGTAGCACATGATAGAAAAAAAATTTATGCGGATCGAAACAGGTTGTTTAAGGAGTTTCAGGTTGGCGAATAGGTGTACTTGCACATCAAGCCCAAGAAGAGCTCCTTGAGGATTTGATCATGTGCCAAGTTGGCACCTCGATATTGTGGACCTTTAAAGATTCTTGAAAGGATTGGACCAGTAGCCTATTGACTTGCACTATCTACGATAGTGAAAGTACATGATGTTTTCCATGTGTCATTACTTAAGAAGTATGTTAAAGATGTTGATCATGTGATTAACTGGTCTGTATTGTAGGTGGAGTGAGAAGGAGAATTCCAGCCGAACCTGCAGTGTATATTGTGTTGATTTTTGAGTATCTTGGGAGGTACTTCAAGCCATAGGGTTCGGTGATTGAAGGACAAAACACCACAAGAGTCAATTGTGGACTTGGAACCCAAGCTTGGGGTTTTATACCCATCGTGTTTTGGGGAAATTCCATGGCTCACTTTGGATATGTGATGGTATGAGATGATAGAGGACGGAAAGGAGAAACCAACACATCAAGAATTGCAGAATTCTGAGTTGTCCTTGGTGAGATATGAATTTTGAAGTTATAGAGTGGGTTTGCACCATATGTGTCAAGGTTGGCTTGAGTCAAATAATCTTCTTGACAACTATACAAGCCCTAGTTAGACATTGAAGGAGCCCTTTTATAGGTGTATAAATAGAAGGATAGGACAAGTCATTTGTGCATCCAACAAGTGTAACACATCACAAAAGAAGATCTCGTTGAAGGGAGAAAGACACCTCTGTTTTGTAGCAAGAGAAGGACAGAACAACGAGGGAACAATGATTGTTTCAGGGTAATTTTGTGGAGGTTTAGTTGCTGTTAGGAGGGTTGAGGAGCCTTGCTAAAGGGCCAAGGCAAGGAGGGTATGTTTAAGGTATGTTTGGAGGGTGGACTGTCCCTAAACTAGGTTGTCGCAGGCCTCTGAGGGTAATTTGAAGCTTGCTACAAAGAATTAAGGCAGGTCGAAGACTATTTCAATGGCTAGAACAACCCAAACTTGTAGCTAAGTATCAAAACCTCTCAAGGGAGGGATAAATACAACTTGAGGATAAATTATGGGCATAGTTCAAGGATGGAAAAGGGACTATGTTATGTGCCCTAACCAGGCGTAGGTTGCAGCAGTAAAGAAGACTTCAAACAGTGAGCAAGGTATGTATGTGGATACATTTTTGTAGGTGTTGGATCCATGTTTTGGGCCAGCTATGGATCAATTTTATGAGCAACCTATAGGTTTCATGTGTTAAGGAGGAAATTGGTAATTGGAGACCTCAACTAGAAGTAGAATCTATAGTGAATAATTCATTGTCATTGATCTGGTGGAGGGCAGTGTGTTGGCTACCTAAAGTAGCCCTAGAAAAGCTATCTTGAAGTGACGAAGAGGAGTTGAAGGTTGGGTGAAATTTGGTGCCTTATGAGTAGCTCTTTGATTGATGGGAGAGGCTACTAGAAGGCAGATTGGAGCTCGGGTATTGGCCAACCTAGAGAGCATATTGGATCAACCCGTGTACATGCAACATAAATGACTTGCACCAGTGTTAGGTGGAAACCCTCCTAGAGTCTCTATGTGTTGTCCTTTGAAGGAAGAAGGGGCGACTAGAGAGAACAGAAGAAAATGACCAACAGGACAAGATACAACATAAAAGTTTCAATGAAGTTTTTCATTGTATCTTGTATTCCATAGACAGTAGTATTATTCAGATTGGTTTAATATAACGAAGATTAGGTTGTACATTATTGTACAATATTTGTTAAAATTGTGTATACTTGTGCATGTGTGATTTACTAATTTATATTCTATGATATGCAAAGTAGTTCTTGTTGAGATTCTAGATTTTTTAGCGTCAGTGGTTCTAATATTCTAACCTAGACCCGAGATCATGGAAATTAAACATATTGCAGAGAAATACACTCATAATCGGGAACTGAGCAATCGAGTAGGTTAAATTGTAGTGGAAGCACTTTAGGCCCGATGAAGCAATATGGGATATGGCAGATCAAATGTGGGCCATGCATCCTTCTTTATTCGTAGGTTGAGCAAATTTCCTTGATATATGTCTTTGGTATATGCTTGGTATGATGCTTTGGTATATGATGTATGTGGATGTAAATATTTCCATGAGTTGTATTATAAAGCTCCAATAAGCGGTATGGTGTCATGTTATTATGGTTGTCATGTTGGTTTGCTTCTCACCAGGTTGATCATTGTAAATGCAACAATGAGCTAAGTTATAAAGCTCCATGGGTAGTATGTTTTTCTTTCAACAATATTTTTGGTCGTAGGTGTCATTGAAAACCGATGATGGTGTTGCCCCTAAGGGGGAGGGTTCTATAACATCCATGGTAAAAAATTAATTTAAAAGTTAATAAAGGTAAAATAATACCTTGGTAATGGGACACGTATTCCAAACCAATTGTTGGGAAAAACATCCTAGTGTGGGTGTTCATATGGTTTATTATGGCTATGGAAATTGGCAAAGGCAGTCCCTAAGGCTTTGGAAAGGAAAAGTGGCATTTATTTACGAAAATAATCGAAAATAGTAGAAAAGGGAGGTCAAAGGTCACATATTGCATGTGAGGAGGAAAATGAAGGAAAATAATGGAAATTTGAAGAAATTAGAGGTCTCATTAATAAAATTGATTTTGAGGATCAGTTCACAGACTTTTGTCAATTCAGTTCTGGAGTTCTCATTCTATTCTCTCTCTCTCATACTCTTGGACACTTAGAGTTTTATTGGAGAACTCTTGGAGGAGTGTGGTGCACTTGGGATTTAGAGCAAGAAGGCAAGGGAAGAGCAGGAAAGTGCAAGAGGACATTGGGGTTAGCAACTACAACGGGTTTTTCTTGTAGGTACCAAGTTGCATGTATGATTTCCTCACTAGTTTTGGCATCTATGTGGTTATTTATTTATGATCTGTCATTGGCATGGAGGACTGTCTAGATTAAAAATGATTTTTACTAACCTTGAAATTTCCTATATAGCCATGATGTTGTGGTTTTTACCTTTATTTTCTGGTTGGTTTTCTTGTGCCTTTGGTTATGGATTGAGTTATTAGTTATTGGAAGGCTTGGTTGGACAAACACTCTAGAAGCCCTGTAATAGCTTGGGTTGGGTTACTAGTCCTAGAAGCCTTGGTTGGACAAACACTCTGGAATCCCTTAGTAGGTTGAGTCACTAGTCTTGGAAACCCTGGCTTGAATAACGCTCCGGAAGCCCAGCGACAGCTATGGGTTGAGTTACTAGTCCTGGAAGCCTTGGTTGGAACAAAAACCTTGGAGCCCTGGACATCTTGGGGTAGAGACCAATATGGTGATGGTTAGTGATGTCCGACTATGAGGTGGAATCACTAGTTGAGGGTTAAGGTGGTTTTGCATCTGGAAGCCCTGGTTTGGTTTTGATTGATGTGTTTTATGAGACCCCACCCCCATGCTTGGAATATGGCACGAGTGTGAGTGGCTGAAAGAAAGATTTGGTTAAGCCTAGTCTATGGTCGTGTGGTTCGTGGAAGTCCCACACCTCGTCAACCTATGCAATCATAAATAAGAACTCTTTTTACTTGATATTTTATGGGTAAATATACTTGTTTATATGTGGTTTATATGGTTGTTATATCCTTGATATTTCTGTTGGTTATATGATGGTTATGACTGAGATTTATGACAATGATATGTATGGCTCTCATAATGTTTTGGTTAAACATTGAATGTACAATGAATGTATGGTTTAATAGATGGTAATGCAGTTATTGTGATGAGGCATCAATGCTTATTAATGATTCTCATATAAGTGTGAGACCCCTATGCTCAGGTCTGTTGTTTAAACCTGCAGAATGCATATTTGTGACATGTTTCACGAAATGTCTGTCATTGCTATTAGAGGCCTTGTAAAGTCCTTGTTCAAGTATTTGCATCTGTATCATTTTTTCAATGTTATTTTTCATATCTGGAAGTTTCATGGAGTTATGGGCAGTGGCTTGAGTCCTGGCCCTGAAAAAGTGGCACTGAATGTGGAGTCGCTGACCCAGAACTTCCTGGAAATGTCCCTAGTCTCATGCTTGCCTTACTGTGGGAGCAACTAGAAGGTCCCAATCACATGCATACCCATGTCAAGGGAGCGATTAAGGCTTTAATGCAGGAAAATTTTAGTTTGTCTTAGGGTTGGTCACCTGGATGGGTTGGATGGATCTCGGGGGTTCTGTTGCATGTGTAGAAGGTCAGGTTGTCTGTGTTCCGTTGGTTACACTAGAGTTGAATCATATCATAGTAACTCTTCGTCCCATGTTTACCCCGATTGGACAATTACTTGGGTAGATGTGGGAGGAGTGTGTTACAATCAGTATTGTTAGCTTCTTATTTATTCTTTTACAAAGTTACAGGTAGTTCTGGGTAGGGGTCTGGAGGCTAGCTTGAAAAGTGCCTCAAATTCCGGAACTAGAAGCACAACACTGGGGATATGAGGTCATAACCACATGGATCAAGGCTTGTGAGTGTGATTGGAGCCCACAACCTCATGCAAGCAATGTCAAGGGTTTGGTTATAGGACTAAGTTGGAGGAAAAGGGTTCCAACTTAGGGATTAGTCACCTGGGGTGGTTGTTCAGCCTCTAAGTGATATGTGGTTCCTGAGGAAGGTCAACAAGTCATCAGTTAGTAGGTCTTGCTTCTTTAATTCAAACTAGGAGGTTGGATCATTTCATAGTAGCACTCTTTTCATATTTACCCTAGAGGTCGATTAAACGGATAAATGTGGGAGGGGTCATTGCAATAATCATAGATGTCGATCTCAGCCTCATGACATAGGATTTGGAAGACTACAAAATAAATCATGGTGCAGGTGATATAGGGAGCCACCATAAGGAGCAATAAGGTGGGCGTGTGATCTATTTTCTATGTTTAAGTCCAATCTCTCTTCATTCTTATTGGAATTGGGAAGATAATTTACTTGAGAGCATGCCGAAGAAACTACATCTGTCTTTGTCTCTCGAAAGCTCATCACGAACAATGTCAATTGTCCTCCTTTATATTGTTAATTCGAGTCATTCCAATGGTTATCAGTGGCGGGTAAGCAAGAATCCAAATACAGGGAAGAAGAACCTTGGGATCGTGTTTTGGCTTACAACTTTGTACTACAACTCAGACTCCTCTCCGATAAGGTATTCAGGTCAGTATACATATCTACCAAGAGTGGCTTGTGATGAGATAAGTGGCTCTTTTTGGTACTTGTCCTCTCTTCAGTAAGAAACTCGCAATATCTTTTGCGATATAGATTCTACGCCCATAATGGCTCAAGTAGGTCCCTTCACCTACGATTTTTTCCCTCATCCTCCAATTTATCAGCAAGGGGATGCCCATGATTTTCGACAAGATATCAATTAACTCATAAATAGGATTTTGGCTTTGGAAAGATAACTAAACAATCAAAAGAAAAAATCAACCTCTCTTGAGGAAGAGGTTGACCGACTGGGATGCTATAAAGTGGAATTGCAAAATTAAATACAAAGTCAACAAGTTAAAATTGATATGTTCAATGAAGAAGTGGAAGTTCTTCACTACCATTAATTAGAACACCAAGCTCACTCAAATCATGAAGAAAATCGAAGCATAGCAAGCAACGCCCATGGAGATCCCTTGGCCAAAATTTCCATTGAACCTCCCGCTTAAGTTATGTGAGGCCCATGCAAATGCATTTTGCTGTGTGGAAAGTTTTGCAAAATCTAAATTAGTAAAAAATACAGTCTTAATTCTAGGCATAGGAGAAATAAAGGTTTGAATGTAAATTTTGAATTTCTTCTCTCTTATACCTAGGAATATCTTGCTCCTCTTATTTGAATATAAATTTCCCTCTTTTATCCAGCTGTAATAAGGGCGTAGACTTAATGAAGGTGATATTTCTCTGTAACCCAAATATTTGTAATTAACTCACAACAATCTAGATCGGATGAATGTCTTGATCAATTATCAATCTTAGGACACAAGTCACTAGAGAATGATACTGACCACGTGTAAATAAATACAAATTGAACTAATGAAAATTAGAAAAGAAATGCAATGTATATGCTAGTTGTTTATAGGTTCAAAACACATAAACAATAAGCTTTTGTCTCCTGAATTTTAAGAAGTCAAATTACACAAAACCAAAAAAAACTACGAAAAACAAATGGTTGTGGAAGAAAGAAACAAAGTGTGTATATTTGAATAAATCAAACCAAGTCCAAAAAACTTACAATGATAATTAAAGGTATCCCAGAGCCATGATAACATTGAGCAACATTTATTTTCTTGAAAGTCCCCCTTGTTATCTTTCAAAATGAGAGATATATATAGGAGTACACCACTCTTACCATGTCCAAATTCAAACTATTTTTACAAAATAATAAATTGTTGTTGCCTTGGTCTACTAGCCAAATCTCAACTAATAAAAGAAATAGACAAAAGAACTAACAAAATTTCTGTGCTAGATTTGCAATAGTTGCATGTTTATCCAAAATAACTTCTTTCGTGAAAATTGAGACCATTGTTTTAGAAAATAGGAAGACTTGTTACAAACATATAAAAAAAAATCGATAATTTATATTGTTGTTAAAAGAGGGATGTTACATAATCTTAGATTTTGCAACAACCTTTTAAATTTTTCAATCAAAATCATAAAAAGAACATACCTTAAAATCTTCGAATTTGATAAAATAGTTATTTAGTAAGACTCGAATCATCTAGATTTGGAGAGATTATCACTTAAACTTTTGATGACTTAATAATAATATGTGTGTTAGAAGATGATATTTTCCATTATAGGTTGGAAAATTTATGTTCATTTTGCTTTTCCCAACCTTGATTTAATGCCTTGAGCTAGTTGTTTTCTTGAACAAGTTGATTTATACGATGTTCCAAACGAAGGACTGTGATTAACAATTGTTGATGCCAATACATGTTTAATATATTTTCATTGGAATGAGCATCATCCTATGAACCCTTTCCATAATTACTATCAACATCAAGGGTATTATTTCCATCATTTAAAAAACGAAAAATATCACGAGTGTGACGTTTAGTCTTAGTTGGTAAAGGTTCAGTATTTGTTTCTAGATCAACAAACACTTCTTTGGATGGGAAGTTTTTACACCTATTGTGTCTCAACTTCGATATTTTTCTTTCTTCCTATTGAATTTTAGCTCTAGGCTCAATATTTTGATTAAAATGACCATCTTTCTCTTGGTGCACATGTTTTGAGTGAGGATTACAGTCCAATATATTTAACCTTTCTTTTTTCCTAGATTCTATTTTCAATTATATGTAATGGAACATAGTATTTTTAAACCTACTCCTAGTAATGCAAACAAGTGGAGTATTAGGGTTTTAAATCTATAATCATCGAAAAAATCCAATTATCTGTCATGAATAGACTTCCCAGGGTTATTTTATCAGTGGCATAAAAATTAGATGAATCAAATTAAGGAGATTGTTGACACCTAATCTTTGGGATGAGGAAATACCATGTAATATTGTAAATAGATAAATAAAGGAAGCTCAAAGATGAAGAGACATTGGGACATGAAACCCAATAATCTCCCTCTCCTTTTATATATCTATGTTCTATCTTAATGCAAATACAACAATTTCATTCAGAGTTACTCCTAGCCTGACATGGTATCAGAGCCAACCCCCAAAATTAGTTTTTTTTTGCTGAAAATAATTCCATTGTCCTTAATTTTTTTCCTGCAATTATCATATGTCCCTCTGCCAGAATTTGGAGTGTTGAATGTCGCATGTGCTGGCTCATACTTCTGCAAATCGAGCAAATTTTTTTGCTAGGGGAAGCCCCTGCAGCACTGATTGAAATCGTGACTCCCATTTGAAAATTGTATGCTCATTCAAATTGGTGCATAACAGTCCAAATTCTTGATTGACTTGTATGGTACATGGTGCAACTGGTTTGAGGTATTGAAGTTGATCGAAACCCCTGCCGTGGTGAAAGCTAGTCGAAGCGCCTGTTGTGGTGAACTACGCATGTTGTTTTCCATTAATGGTCACCATGAATGGTATGTATTGTTCCATGTTGTGCTTAATCCATTTTTGAATTCCATGGTATACGACAAACAATTTTCAAGGACTAAATTGAATATTTCTTGGTATGAGGTGCATTTCATGAAGCTTTTATGTGGTATGAATGAATGAATGATATTTTAACGTCCACGAGACTAAAAATAGTCTATGGGACTACCAACTTCCTTGTTTTTTATTTGTCTTCTATAATTCAACCCTTTTCTTACTCAAATTGATGATGAGTTGACCCAACCTTCTAACAGTTCCCTTGCTGAAAAGACAATGCCACGAAATTGATGCTAACATACTACGGTAATTGTCCCTGATGTATCTAAAATAATCACATTCCAAAATGAAATGCTTTCTGATCCCACTGCCCCATAAGTGCAAAAAGTACATACCCTTTCTTCCCAAGCTTCTTTAGGTCTCTTCCACCATCCCGTTTCACACCGAATTTGATGTGATTTAGTTCTTAATTGAGTAATAAGAACTTTTTCTTGCCATGGAATGTTAGCTCCAATGAAGTTTTTATATGGTATGTCGCGATTTCTCCTTTATGAAGACCGTAAGTGATATATGGTATGCCTTATGCGTTACTTCTTGTGCATTGAATTTTTAAATGGCTGCATATGTTCAAGTATGAAAGGTCGCAAGTGATATATGGATGCATTGTCAACTTTTTGAAGACGGTGTATACGTTCCCTTGACTAGACGTAGTTCATACATTTGTTGAAATTTTTGGGTTGTTGATGGCATGTATTGAATAACCTTTTTTTAAAGGTTATGGGTTGGTTCCTTTATTTTCAAAGCCATGAAAAGCATTATTTTGGTATTTTTTCATATTAAGACCATAGAAAATTTTAGGGGTAAATCTTAGCCCATGGGCGAAATTTAAGGGGTTTCCTATTTTGGAGGGGTGAATTTTTAAAATTACACCCCTTTTCAATAGTTAGCCCAAAAAAAATCAAAAAAATAAATTATTATGATATTTTAGCCCATCAAAAAATAGGGCGGATAAACATTCCAACCCCGATTCGCCTGGTTTGTTTGTAAATTTTGTTCAGATCCGAGGAATGGGACTAGTTATTAGTCATTTTCCCCTCTCCATTCCTGGGAAATCAAGCCCAACGCTGAATTCGCCCGCTTTGGATTTTAGGGCCCATGGGTTGGTAGTTTTTTCACGGGTTCCAAGATTAATATGTGCTACATTTCAGGGTAGAGATACTTCAAAGTTCCAGATCGATATTTTGTTCCTGCGGGAGACCCCGTAGCGGATCTTATGGGATATTTCATAAGAGGCAGAAGACCTAGGTCGTGTGACCATGAATCATCATTATACGACACAAAATCAATAACAGAGGGAAATACTTGATAAAAAACATCATTTCTTAACTTATATCCATATCCAGTTGACCCAACATCCCTACTTGTTTTATAGGAAACATCCCTTTCATTTCTAGAGCCATAATCTATTCCAATCGGTACCATCCCTTCCTGGTCGAGAGCTTGTAGTAGATACGTTAGAGGAGCCCCGAGTTTCAATTTTTGTGTTGCTTTATTCATTTAGATCAATCTGTAGAGATAATATGGTTGTTTAAACATGTTCGTTTGGTCTACACCAGGTTGCAGATCTTATTGCAGGAATCCAGGAGGTCCTATTGCACCTTGTGGAGACTATGTGGCTGGTAAGAATCAATGGGTCAATGTAGCAACAACTTGTATTTCAGCCCCAGGAATAGGTGTGGACTCTGGATGAAACCCCGATGATGTAATGTGTATGCTTTTTCGGGGCTTATTTATATCTCCTCAAATGTTTTGGCAGTCAATCAAAGTAGATTTTAGGAAGTTAGAAACTAACTTCTAATGAATATTCAAGCATTATTAAATTACACTATTTATGGGGCATACTATATGCTTGATTTTCTTTGCGGAACCAAGGGATTGTTCTTGTTGTTGATGTCATGGCAACACAAGTTTATACAGTGAAATCTCTCCCTTGATTTCATCATCATGATATTATACATGTAATTCTCAATTCTCTGCTTCGTGATTTAGGAATTTGGTAACAAAACTTTCTTTCCATTCATCTTCACTTTAGGGTATGATTCAAGAAGTTCAGTTGGGAAGTCATGAATGTCCCTTGGCATTCTACGGGACTGTCCAAAGATGTTCACCTATGGGATCCTACATCAAGCCTGTAATTGGATATGCGTCAGAGGTGCACTTATTTATACTAGAAATTAGTTTTCTAAGAATTTGAGTGTGTGAAAGTTGTAATACCTCAGTATTCTAGATTTGTTGTTTTTTCTCATTTAGTATTTGTAGATGACACATTCATAGATGGAAATACAAGCGATGTTAGTTTGATGGCCCTTTGAGGGATCCATTTTCAATCTTTTTCTAGGTTTTAATTATATCTTCTATTCCTTCAGATGCAATGTCTTAATATACCCTGAAGTTTCTCACTAGTTTCATTATTATTTGAAGAAAACTTTCTCCAATCAGATGGGGCTTCTTTGAGAATATCTGCAGGGATGTTCCCATTGGAACAAATGGGGATTGGTTCTAGAGGAGGTTTTGAAATCAATCTAAATGTAGAGAGCTATGGGATTTCTAGGTGCATTCAAATTTTGACATAAACAAGAAAATGCATGCCTAAAAGACCCACCAAAGTTTGACATGAGATTTGGAGCTACTTCTGAGACCTAAAATAGCCTGTAATGGCTAGAGTTTGGATTGACCTATTCCAGACTTAGAATCCATTTTCTAAAATTTGATCTTTGAAAAAGGTCTAAACATTCTTTCTACGATATCCAAAAAAGCATAATTCCAAATACTTGTGCTCAATTAAATCATTAACATTCTCTATTTTTATTTACAACAAAGGATGAATTAAATATTCTGATAAGTTCAAGCTTCCGTGGTTTGTTTTTTGGAATTTCATTTTCATTTTATTTCAATTTACAGGCTTCAACTTACTTGTGAATATATGTTTAATATAAAATGGAAATTGATCCTGTGTGAGAATTGGAATATTCAAAACATTGTTATGTAAAGGGTTGGAATGAAAATTTCTTCGTGTACCTATGACAATCTCCTTGTCAAATGCAAGGGTGGAGACATGATAGGGAGGAAACAATCTATAACCTTTGTGATGTCTAGTTACATTGCCGAAATCATACAAAATTAATAGTCACATGGCATTAGGTTTGAAGTATCTTGTCATTGCAACTGTGGTTTTGCTTCATTTTATTTGTATAACATGATTATTAGTTTGGATTCTAGACATCCAAACTCATCAACTTCAGGGAAAGCTGGTTTCAAGAAGCTATTTCTTTGTATAGAAACATCAAAGAATGTAGCATTAACGATGTGTGATTATTTAATGCCAGAACCAAGGTCCATTGTTGTACTTTGTTAATTTTCAAACCATGGTATGTAGATTTTTCCCTTGGAAAGATTAACCAAAATGAAAGTTAGTTGAAACTTAGAAGCGTCAATCGAAATAGAAATCTAATAATACTAATCTACAAACATACACTTTGAAACTTTGAACAACAAAAACTAGATCTGAACTCTTGACGATATATATTTTCTACTAAATATGGAAGGAATAAAATATACTTCAATAATTCAAAAGTAAAACTTGCTAACAAATATAGTGGTGCACCCTGCATCTCCTTTATAGGAAGGAGAGATAATATACAATGTATCTAGTCAACTAGCAATGTGCCCTAGGGATAACATCAAAACCATGGCACTAAACTTCTAGAGCAGTGTGCCCTCATGCATGGAAATTGCTGCCAAGGATAGTGTGCCTAGCTGGATATGACAAAGTCAATGCATGCATGCACTGAAATCTCAATTGAAGATGAAATTGGTGAAGGATCTCCTTGGGATCTGTGCACTTCCTATAATAGGAAAACTTCTCATGCAAGCGTTTGTTCCAATTCCAAATCAGGAAACTGCACTAACCTAAAATTACAAGGAGTCTTCAAAATGGTAGGAGGATTACAAGGAAAGAAATTTATGGAACAAAGATTGAGTTGGTTGGTGACTATGGCTGGGCATAATGCCAAGCACTCACTAAATCCATTGTTAATGCCTCTTTATGGTCACATTCATCTATAGCTACTAATTGTGAGCAGTACCCTTGTTCCCTTAAAAAGTATCATCCACAACCAGATGGGAGTTTAATGCACTCTCTGGATTCTTTTTTTTTTCTACGAATTTTATAATATGTCTTCTGTTGCCACCAATTATGAGATATTATAGAGAGGTGAGAATTTCTGTTAAAAAACATGGAAATATGCTCAGAAAAGTGTAGTTCGACAACCATTTGTAGAAGAGTATTGTTTTTGTGCAACATATGTAGTAGCACTCCTTACAGATGGGCTGCATTTAAAATATGGGAAAATAAATGTTGGATTTTGGATCATAACGTGGACATTGGGTGTGGCTCTACTACACAAATACAACAAGCAATCATTAAACCAAAGTTTACATATCCAAAACAGGGAAGTAAAGTGTATGCTCACCAAATTGTTGGATATAATGTCTATGCAAGACATGGTCACAATGAATACAATTATTTATTTCAGAGTATGCATGGAATGGAAATGGAAACATTGAGTAATAATAGTATTTCAAAGTTTGAAGTGGTACTTACTGCCTCACTTCATCAACAAGTAGGCATTAACATTGGTGATGATTAATTCTCACTTTTAGATGTATCTCGAGTTCCAGTAATAGTGACTCTTGTTAGGGTCCTATAAATATAGGATTCATAATTTTGAATTGACTTTTGATAGTCTTGTAAAATATGTACATACCTTGCTTTCTGCAAGTTGTTTTCCCATATTTTGAAAAAAAGAAAAGAAAAAAGAGTCCTAAAAGAAAGATCAAAGGACTTAAAAAATATATAGAACCCAAAAGAAAAATATGAAAATAAAACATGAAAGTGTGCAAGTCCAAATGCCACTACTTTTTATTTTTTGCAAATGATTATGGCAGCGTCAATAAATGCCATAATCCATGATGAGTTAAACTGTTTAAACTTGACTTGCCATGTTTTCAATTTCCATGTTTTAGATAGTGAATAAAGTTTTGTCAGTAATCCTGACAAATCAGTAGATAGGTAGGGAATAATGAGGAGCTCATCAGTTTAATCCGAGCCCTTGGATGAAATAAAGTAGAATTAGATAGTTTATGCTTTCAAAAGAATAAATGTTTCAAGGTTGCAAGCCTAAATGCACCTGCTAAAAGGAAGAAAAAATGTTAGAGTAATGTTGGGTAGGTAGAAATAAGGGGAAAAAGCATGTAATATTCATCATCGGGAAAAGATCACTAATTTCCCTTCCCCTGTAAGTATTCAGTATTCTATACTACCAGTAAAAAAGGCTCAGAGCATTTCTCTGACTTTTGTTGGGACCAGACTCAAGGCTCGATGACTGGATAGTGGAAAATGTTGAGTTCTTATGATTAAAATCCCCTTTACCATTATTTATCCCTCATTCACACATTTTTGTTGAAGATTGCAACAAGAAATAGTGAAGGAGGCATCCTGAAACATCTTTCCTGATCCTAGTTGGAAAGTGATCACCTAAACTAGGTGGGGGCCACACAAGTGATTTTTGTCGCAAAGTCTATTTTTAGACTATGTCTATTTTTAGACATATGGATCATGGTCTATGAGTTGCGGGATGCTATTTATGGATGGTTGGTCAAGTTGGTAAAAATACATGGACCTCTATTTTTAGACATTGGGCGGTTTCTATTTTTAGACTGCCGGGCTAAAAATAGAACAGTCAAATATTATTAACCCTTAATAATATTTAGACTATAAACATTATATTTTCCTCTTGGAGAACTTCAGTTTGATGCTTGGATGTGGCACATGTAGCTGACAGAAGGAAATACGCTTTTTCTAAGGGTTAGTTGAGCTATTGCATGGTTGACTTCAGTTAGAACTCAAGTGGCAGAGTTTGGTGGAGTTGATGAGACAGTTGGTGGAGTTGTGTTCGGTTTAACTTAGTTGAACTAGTTGTATTTAGTCTAAATGGAAAATACACTAGTGATGAGTGGTGTGAATTAATTATTAATTAATTCACTAATTATTAACTCATAAATCAACTAAAGAACACATCAGTTAACTGCAATGCATGGACAGTTCGGTGGAGACCAGTGTTAGAGGTGGGTGAAAGGGTGAGTCTACTATCAGTTGTGACTATGGCTGTGCATGAGATTTGCACACACATTGATTGAGATTGCCAATGAGGATTGCGCAGTATAAGCTAGTGGGATTTGAACTTGGATCTCAATTCATTCTCATCTTGGATTGCGCAGTAGAGGCAGGCAAACAAGTGGAGCAGATTGGAGCATGGGATGTGCATGATCTGAGCTAGTTTGTGTGTAGCATGTGAGATAGTGCTGAGAGCTGTGAGGAGCTTTGTGCTATGTATTGTTACATGTTCTCTATCATTATAATATACAGATAGTTGGGGGTTTTCAGCTGTAATATTTCCCCATTACATACTATGTTATATGTGTGCTTGATTATGTTTTAATGTGCGCATGCGACTGCTTCTATTTCCGCAAATTGATGATCAATTGTAGAAGAGGTTATGTATTATGCATGAAGCTTAAATAGTGTGTAATCAGGATAATCTCGGTGAATAATTCAACTATTATTCAAATTTCTACAATTTTAACTCATTTCATAAGTAAAGATTCATTTTTACTTAATGAAATATAAAATCCCATTTGATTAACTTAGAAACATACAAAAACCCTCAAAAATACTTTATCCTAAGTAAATTGGTGAAATGATGAAATGAAAAGCTTTGCTTTATTTATTCACTTTACTTGGTCATTTAGTGTATTTTTGTGTATTCCATTTCCCCTTGTCATATTAACTTTTGAGTTATGCTATTAATTCCCTAAAAATACCTTATCCTATCTATATAATTCCCTTTATCTAAAATATCCCCTAAAACCCACTATTATAAAGATTTTGGACCAAAGATAGTATCCACATGTTAAAATGAAAACCCAAATAATGCGCCCTTTGGTCTAAAACTAACCTTAATGAAATATCCTGCCCCTATGGTTATTAAAACCTTCAATGGTTTAAAACTATATAATAAAATAATTTATGCGCCCATACATATGTTTAAAACTAAACGTACTTCCTCGCCTATCACATTTTATCCTAAGTGTCGAAACAAATAAAGTCTTTTATAAGTTTGAACCCCTGCACCTTTGCAATACACATATCAACTCTTCCCTGCATGAGTTTTTAACCCAAGGTGCTATCACGATAAGACTAAGGTTTATGATCCATTGAAATTAAATTTTTCCCGTTCTTTCTATCCCCGCTATGTAAAGCCCCAAGCTTTACATAGGATAACCCAGGGCTAACCATATACCCCTGCCCACATAAAACCCTTTTGTGTATATAAAAAATTAACCAAAGTCGTATATTAATCAGCGCTAGCGCCCATAAAAGACCCCTGCCCCACCATGCCATTGTCCTCACCTTCCTAGCTAATTGTGACTCTTCGCTCCCGATCATGAGATCTAACGGTCTTTAATCCATGTCGCGCCCACAAAGTGATCGTTCGCCTAAGAGCAAAACAGATGCGAAATGGGTTGTTTCACCTGTTCTGCCTCTCGTGACGTGGCAAAAATCTATTGGATCGCGTTCGTTTCAACAAAAATCACTTACTTCCGGAAACGAACGCGAAAACCGCTACCGGTTTCAGATTTTAAACTAAATCTGCTCCTGCCTGAGATTTAACTTGCAATAAAATGATAAAGTCCAAATTAAAATAAAAGTTAAACCTTTGGAAAAACACTTATCATTTCCTTTTCGCGTAGTATATCCATCATTTTCCTTTGCTCTTGACTGTATTAAGCCGTTTTCAATTATTTCTCGCTCGCAACCTTAGAAGTTCACCATTAAATTCTGATCAGGAGTGGCTCTTTGCTCCAACAATCCAGACTAGTCCTCATAAACGAACAATAGCTTTCAAGACCATTTTTCAATAGTCGAATACCTTCTTTTCAAGGCATTTTCCGATGATTAAACCCTGCAAAGTCAATTCTAAACCGTCAATAAATAAACCAGGACTTTAATTAAGATAATTCACCAGATAAAATTTGCCCAAAAAGGCCAAAAAGAGGCCAAACCCTGGCCATTTTTTTCCAGAAAGTTCTATATTGCAAAAATCACTCGAAGCCAATTTCCTCAAGTTTTAAGCCCCTGAAGACCAAATTCAAAGACGTAGAAGGACTTAAAGCCTGAAGATACCTTAAATTATATATATATATATATATATATATATATTATTAATTAATTTATTTATTTATTTTTTTCCAGTCAAAATTCACTCAAGAAACCCTCCTTTCCTGTTTTATCCCAATTTACATTCTCTGAAAAGCCTAATTGAGCAATAAAACCAACAGAAATTATCTTTAGCCTAAAGAATTGCCCAATTCATCTTGTGCTAAAGAAAAATACTCCTGCAAACAATCTAATCTTGCAGTAGTTATCCAAAATGACTAAGAAACAGAGCACAAGCAAACCTATAAAATCCAAAACACTTAAATCTGAGGGATCTAAAGCCCCTAAACCTACCCAATCATCACTGCCAAATCTGTTGCAACAGTGAATCCCCTCTAACCACCTGTAGTTGTTGTAGAAAGCCTCCCTTTGACTGATGTTGACTACAAAATTGTTGATCTTGTTGTTGAATTCAACCTCTTGGATATACACAATTGGTGTTATGAAAAGTACTTGGATAAGGATGAAATACCTATTTGGGAGACTCATTTGTCCAAATATATAGTTCCTTTTACCCACCCTGGCCAAGATCTTATCAGATTATGTCAAAAATATTATGAACCAGATCAAAGGGCCATAGTCGATGCTGATAGAGAAATCCTTTTCACCATCACAACATAGTCAATAAATCAAATGCTTCAATTACAGTTTGATCCTCAATTAGTCCCTCTGACTATAGAAGCTTTGGCCCAGTTGTACTTAGGTCTATAATTTCCTAAGAAGTTCATGATATTTCAAAACTTTATGCCTTCCCATGTTGACATTCCTAAAATTAACCCTCCTTATTCCACTGCTAAATTTCCTGAAGGGTCTAGACATATTATCTATATGCTCTCCTTTATACTTAGATACTTTACAAATGGACACACTGATGAGTCCATTCTAGGTTTCTTGTCCACCTTGTCTCCAGGCCAACCTCCATTAGTCATTTTTGACTTTGCTCGTTTCATAGCCAACAATATCCATCATCAGCTAATAAAATTACCCACTAAAGGAGTCTTTAGATACTCATCCTATCTGTTTCACTTATTCTTTTTTTTTCAAAGAGAAAAAATTCGTAACTTTCATTAAAGATAGGTTACATGTTACATAATGCTGGAAGTGTGCTACTGATCAGTCCAAAAACTAATACAGTCTGATACATGCCATCATGCAGGTATGAAAACAGTCCCAAAAATAAACATCTTTTCAGGAATATACCAAATGATTACATAGTAAGCTCGGTGCTTAACTTACTATCAAAAAAGAAATATTAAAACCATAAAAGAAATATACATGCCGGTAGTATATATCCAGGGAGATAGTCACAAAATTCTCCCCAAAAAACCTGTACAGCAAGTAAGTCTTCTATAGATATGCCTCCTCAATGAAAGGCCAATGAAAATATCTGTATACCTGTCCACCCGTGTGCTCTGTGAAATGCCAGGTGCCCCAATCTAGCTCCGATGCCTCTTTGGATAATTTGTCAGCCACTTTGTTCCGAGACCTGTAAATATGAGTCACTGAGATAGAATCAAATAGGACTTTGAGATGATGAACCTCACGCAGCAGTGCAAACAGTGTGTGCGAGTGACAAAGTGCAAGATTATTGAACCAATTGATAACAAGCTGTGAGTCACCAAAAATATGGATGGAGTTGCAGTGGATGTCTTGTGCAAATGTCAGAAGAAGTCTAAGGCAGTTCAATTCTGCATAATTATTTGTTCCGGGTCCCAATCCCATTCTGATATGGTAGTAGTGATGGTCATTTAAGTATAGTATTGCACCCCCTCCGCAGCCAGCAGCATTGGATGCACCATCGAAGTATGCCCAAGCACGGCTGTGATCTATTATTTTAGGAGAGCCGAGTGGAGGCTTGTTGTGCTAACTGTCGACAGGCAAGATACTGAAAGTAGCAATAGAGGCAATGCAAATGCGGTCACAGTCGATAGGGATTTCTCTGAAGATCTGTTTGTTCCGTCCGATCCAAATCTCCCATGCCACAATCAAAGGGAGATTCCTCATTCTCGGGCAATTATCAAAGTGCCGCCACCAATTCGTCCAGGCTTCCAGAATATTGTCCCCCTGCCAAATATAATTACAGCCCAGGCCAGTGCAGATCCGAGCCCAGATTACTTTGATGCAATTGCACAGAAGGAATAAGTGTGTCGCGTCCTCACAGCTAGCAAGGCAGTAACAGCATTGAGAAGCCCCCTGGTATGCCCGTTTGTGGAGAAAGTCCATGGTGGGTATACATAGGTTGAGTATGCACCAGAAAAGCGTTCTGTGTTTATGAGGGGCTTTTAATTTCTAAAGGATACGCCACCACCATTCTTTGATAGGGGGTTCCTTGGGCCGAATTAAGGCAAGGTATCCAAGTTTAGGAGCGTATTGACCATGAGGAGATACAGCCCAAATTAATCTGTCGACCTGCTTAGTAATACGAGTGTTTGTAGCTTTAAGGGCCCAAATATACCTCTGCCAAATCCGAGCACCAGCCTGTGGGATGTCAAGATCAGCAACACTAAGCCAGGCTTGGCCCCGCCACGAGGAATGATCCAGGTTTGCAATCTGTGCAAGATAGAAAATATTTCTGTGTGCAAGGTGTTCGGTGATAAATACAGGTAATTTGTAATGATCTCCACTGCCAGACCACGAATCAGTGCCAATGCGGACCATAGAACCCGAGCCAATCTTCCATGATAATCCAAGCTGTATGATGTGTGCCGCCTTATTGATCGCCTTCCAAATAATAGATGAACCAGTTGTCTGATCAATCTTGTCTCGGATCCAATCGAGGGGGTTCCGAGGCGAAATATATTTAGCCACAATAACATCTTTCCAGAGGATCTGACCCGTGATTAAGTGCCAGCACATCTTAGCAGCCAGGGCCCTCGAGAATAGATGTAAATCTTTTAACCCCCAGCCTCCCCATTGTTTAGGGATGTTGATGCGATCCCAGGCAATCCAAGCAAATGTGGAGGCCTTTCCCTGGTTGCGCCAGAGAAATTTTCTACATATCCTTTTGATTCTGTTGGTAATGCCAATTGGAATCCAAGCCAGGGTCATCCAATAGACCGGAATAGCTTCCAGCACAGATTTGATGAGGATCACTCGTCCAGCCCTAGATAGCCATCTGTTGTACCAGACATTAATTCTACATTCAATCTTGGCGATAATCCAGTTCCAGTCTTTAATCTTGTATTCGTTTGGTTTAATATGATACCCCAGATATTTGAGTCCATCATTGATATCAATGCAAACATAGTCAAATAGGTGCAGTGAAATGCCTTGTTCTATTCCCGAGCAGCCAGTCATAATAATGGTGGATTTGGTGCCATTAGGTTTCATACCTGTGGCCCTGCAAAAGCAGTTCAGTAACAGATCAAAGTGTACGGAGTCTTGTCTAGTACCATTGAGGAAAATGAGTACATCATCCACAAATAAGAGATGAGTGAGATGAAGAATGTCATTGATCTGGAGCCCTTGATGTTTCACTTATTCTTATTCTTTCAAGCTGATAAGTTTGCTATTGCATTACAAAATATGGACTTGGAGGGTAAGCCTCTATCCATTATCTTATGGACTTTCTTGCTCAGGAAAGAGGGCAATGATTTCACCTACACATATTTTTCAGACCTCTTTCTACATCCAACAATGATCCTTTTGTATAAAGCAGAGCAACCCAGAGTTAGCGAGGAAATGAAAAGAATCCTGCAACTGTCAGAATAGAGTAAAGTGGGAGATTGGTATCTCTATGAGAAGCATATAGAGTTAAGAATTTTTGGATGCAACTTATTACCTTATAAGTTGCCTAGATATATGAGCATGAAAATTTTTTCACTGGAGTATTTGAGACAAATTTTTAATTCTGATTCTATTAACTTCTTAGCTGCGAGAAAGAAGACTCAATTCAAATAAAAAAATCAAGTTGGTCCCTTTATCATAAACAATAGATATGCAGAAAAATAAGTCACAAAGAGATTAGCAGAGTTCAAATTTCAAAGAAGTTTTCCATGGAACTACGATCCTCAAGGGATCCTAAGCAGTCTAAGGGTAAAATGAAAATTGACTCCCTTCATACATGAGCTTAAGCCTAAGATTGAGAAATTTTCCAACCAAGCAGAATGGGTGGAAAATACACTGACAGATACAACTAATACAATAGAGACAACAAGTAAAATGGATACAGCATAAGCTCTTGAAGTTGTAAAGCAGCCAGAGACATCAGCAAAAAGAGGCAGAGAAGAAGGAGTATACACAACATAAACAACTACAGAAACAAAATTCAAACTGATTTATAATAAAAGGCTTGAACTCAGTTTAGTTGACAAGGAAAAAGTAACCATTGAGGTTGATGAGGCAGAAGCTCCAGTAATTAAAGATGATATAGCCACAATTATCATCAATGAAACCCTTATAGAAATAGAAAAGGGATCAACTACCAATTGAGAAGATACTCAAATTATTGAAAAGCCACATAATATGAAGGCATCTTCCTCACAAATAGCTGAGGAAAAATATTTAGATATCAAGGAAAAATATAAGTAGATAAAGAAGAAGAATGAGGAAATCAAATCAGAAATATATTCTCAATTCCTCAAGCAAAAGCCTGGGAATCAAAATAGGCTACTGAAAACCTTTGATTATTCTACTTACAACCTACCACCTCGGCACCTAAAACGGTGGCGAGATTATAAAAAGGTGGAATTTGAGGTAGACACGAGAAAATGTTTATGAAATTTGAACCAAATTGAATTTCATAGAAATAGTTACGAAATGTTGTGAGGGGGAGTTCATCAGATGTGTTCCGGTGCTACAAAGTTACAGAATATTGTTCTTAATATGCAGGATCAAATGAAGTTTGATAATGCATCTCTATATCCCAAGGATCTAAGGATTAAAGCCTTAGAGGATTTAGTTTAACAAGTGGGATATGATCCCTCAAATATTAAAGCAGCAAAATTGTTGATAAGAAAAAAGAATGATGACATAGAAACTTTGAGGAAACAGCTCAAGCTTCCTCAAAGGGAGCAGCCACAAACCAAGGAAATCCTTCAGGATCAGACTGAGAAAGAAGAAATGATGAATCTCATTCTCAAATTGACTGCTCAAATCAAAGAAATGGAAACCCAAATGGACCACCTTGTCAAAGAAAAAGAGACTGTAAAAGAACATGAGACTCCTACAATTCCAACAGTTATTCCAGTGATAACCATAGTAGTGCCCTCTACTTTAGGAGAGAAATTAGCGCCAAAGGGCCCACTGGCAACTACAGTTCCAGTCACTTTAGCCACTAATTCAGTTACAAACTCTTCCACTACAAATGTTCAGAAAACAGATGAGGCAAGGTAGATTGTTAAAGCTTTGGAAGAACTATCTTTAAAAACAAATGAAATCAATAGCTTGAAAAATATGATTGATAATATTGAAGCTACAAACAAGAAAACACTGATAACTGCTAAAAACCATGAAAAAAAGGCAATCAGACTGGGAGAACAAATCAAAAGATTAGAAAAAGAGTTAAATTTCACTGATTAGATTTCATACATAAAGAGTCATCTATGAACAAACATAATTGAAGCCATTCACACTCTATTGCCTTCAATTCAGGTTATATATGAGCAGAGATATTTATTATTAGCAGCTCAGGAAGAGATTCAAAAGACCAAGGATGAGTTAATTGATAAGCCTGCTCAGGCTTTAAAACTCATCACATTCTTGAAGAGTAAGAATAGGGCAGACGTGGAGGAATTACAGGTATTGGACAGAACAGAAACAATCTCACAGATTAAAAAGGTTGTAACTAAGAAAAATTTCCTGAACAACCTGGAAGGGAAATGTCAATCAATGAACATTGTCATTACAAATTTTATGGTAAAATACACAAAATTAAGATACGGGGGCCTGTCAGACATCCATGTTTTTAATGAAAAACTGATGCCCAAGAAAGATTATGATCAAAAGATTAGGGAATTTACTAAGGAGCAAGTCAACAAACCATTAACACAAGGCACTCCCACAGGAAAAGTCCTCCTTCAACATTTTGAAGACATGTTCTTTTTACAACATGAGATTAAACATCTCTTTGTTTTCAAGCCCACTTTTGCTAAATACACAGAGGTTGATGAAAATTTCAGGAAGCTGAAGAATATTTAAATTCCCAAGGTAGAACAGTGACAAGCATTTACTAATTTGATGTAACAATAAGAGGTAAAACAGTGAAGGAAGATTACCTTGAAAAACAGTAAAAAAGAACAGTGAAATAAAAAGACAGTCTATTGATTTTACTGCAAAAAGACATATTTTTACAGCACTAAACATTTATCTAATATTCAAAGTGTGTTAGCGGTAAAGGGTATCAGGTAAATATTATCAGATGAAACAGTGTCAGCGAAGGAAAGTCAAAAGCCTGATATTTTCTAGCATCCAGCAAGCAGGACAGCTAGTCAATCAAAAGATCATTGTTAGATAAACCAGTTCTATTTATTTTTGATAAGAGGATAGCTTGCTGATTTGTTAAGAAGTTGCCCCTCTTATTATGTAAAGAATTTTTTTTTTTCTAAAAATATACCTAGATTTCTCCTAGGATATTTGCAATTACTTTTTGTATAAATACTTCTACATTATAAGTACTCTGGGTGGAATAAAATTGTTGGAATTACTATAGAGATTTTTGTTAGACATCGGAGGCTCTTGTGTATTTTAATTCGAAGTAGAGGACTGGACAAGCTGACTGGCATCATAATTCAAGATCCCTGTGATAAGTTGATCAGTGAAGTACTTCCTACTTGTCAATGTTTCCTTTTCTAAATTTCATGCATTCATTTTATGTTTGTTCTGTCTAAATGTGTAACTAGGAGTATTACTACATGATTAGTCAAGTGCTCCATGTATTTAACTAGTTGCCATTTTAATTTTTTCTATTGATTTCCAGTGTTGAGAGTTCTTAATTGTTCTCACTATCGTTTGACCTATGCCTTCTACTTCCATTTTTCGGATCAAGGGATCCTTAAGTGCCGTTTATCTCGATCATACAACCTCACAAAAAACCACTTTCCCAAATCTCTGAGGGTTATCTATCTTGCCCTGAATATATTTGTACCTTTTAGACTTGATTTCTAGTACTGGTAGCTTGATTTACACTCCATAGCCCAATGGAAAAGTAGATTTCTCTCTATCTTACCTCCAAGTGATTTTTCCCCACCAAACCCTTTAAACCAAATCCAAATTGTACTTTCATAACTAGCCTAATATTATTAATCAAAACAAAGATAAATCTGAAAGAGAGAGCCTCTCTAAACCCTAGGAATGTTAGATCCTAGAGTTTGAAGTAGGTTTGTGGTTACCTCTAGTGTTCTTTGACTAATTACTGAAAATCCCACAACTTAAGAAATTACTAGAGTGATAACATACTGGCGACCATACTGGGTAACTAACCAATCTCCAGTATTAAATTTAGTCTTAAAGGAAAATCTTTAAATTATCCTTTCACTTTAAGATTAATTTTATAGGTTGTGGGTATTCAGAAAAATAGTCAATCTGGCTTCTAGAAAAACCTTCTATACCAAGTCTAACCTAGATCCTAAACCTGCAGGTATAGTAGATAACCCAGATCAGATTGGTAAAAATAAAAAACAAACTATCAATTTAGAAACTGAAGTACCATTGAGAAAATCCAATTCTTTACCAAAAGACTTAGTGAGTCTAAATGATATTTATTTTGATCTGAAGTTTGAATATTCATTGTTTAAAACTAAATCTGAAGCTGATTTGAAAAATACTGTTATAGATCCTATTTTTATTTCATTTCTGAATGCAAAACAAAAAAATATTTCAGTAGCAACAAAATCAAATAAATCTGAATATCAAAATACAGTTGAAAATATTAATGTTTCATTGATTAAAAATATTAATGAAGCTATTGAATTAGCTCATTTTTTGTCTTACATAAAACCTAGAGTTTCTCAATTGCATACAGCAATAATACCAACAGAAAATTCATCTTTATATGAAGTTACTTCATTTATAGATACCACTGCAAGTTCATCTACATATCATTTCATTCCTAGATTTCCTTTACAGCCTAGGATATTATTTTCCTTCATCCATTACAGCCACTGCATCTAATACTTTACATCAAGATTTTACAAGCACCACATATTTATTTTCCAGAAATTTCATTTACATACCAGCTTCATTTCCCAGCTCTTCAACTATAGTTTTCAATTCATCAGCTGCCATATCCAGCACTGCACCTATCATTACTGTTATACCTCCTAGCTCAGCAAAGCTTCAAGCCATGGCTACTAGGTATGTTGCCTTTGTCTTACCCCAAAACCTCCATGACATGCCTCAAGATTATCAAAAAAATGTACCACTATTTGATGGAATTTCACAATATATTGCTCAACAATATGTAACTAAAATGATATATTTCTATGAAATTTATGAAATTGATGAGTTAGATGTCTAGATGAGTTTATTTGCCCAAAGTTTGATAGGAGAAGTTCAAAAATGGTTCAAAAATTTAGATGTTGGTAGTGTAGATGATTTAGCTGTATTTCATATCATATTTTTAAATAAATGGGAAAAGAAAAAGAACTGCCTTCAAATTTTGTCTGAGTTTGATGCCATGAAAATATCTCCTACTAAGTCTGTCCAAGACTACTGCACTAGATACAATAGTGTCTACAATACAATACCTGCAAATCTTAAACCTACACCTTACTCTGTTCTTCTCAAATTCCTTGATGGATTTGATACATATATGGCCTATCAATTAAGAGAAAGCGATGCCCAAACCTTAGAACAGATGTAATTAGATTATGTCAGTGTAGAAATAAATATTTTAGCTAGGAAAGCCAGACTTAGAAATGAAAGAATATTTACAATTAAAGAAGAAAATTCAAATTTAGATGCTAAAATGGATTTATTTTCGAAAACTTTAGAAAGGGTGGTAGAAATATTAGATAATATAGATATAAAACCTCAGTGGGATAATCAACCTCAGATTAGAAATCCCAATTTCAAAAAAAACAATAACCCTGGAAAAGCTAAAGAATATGTTCCAGACCAAAACATTAGGCCCCCATTCCAGGAGAACTGTGCTGAAAGTTATCAAAATAATGACGAAGATGAGGATAACATCAATAGTATATTGGGAATACATGAAAACAATACCATTTTCCTCACTCAGGAGGATCAAGAACTATTTGAGCTTCAACAGCTCCGATTAGAATCTGGTGAATCCTTTGACTACAAACAAGGTTATGACTTTGCTATAAATGAAATTCACAGTCAGTATAACCTTAGAAACAAGAAAAATAATTATCCTTCTACTAAAAACAATTCCAAAAATCAAAATAAGAAAAATGTAGAAGCCCCCAAAACAAACGTTTTGTGAATTCTCCCAAGGGAAAATAAGAAAAATTCCAATCCTTCCAGTCCTGAAAAATCAACAAGTCCCAAAATTGTTGATATTACTAATGAAGTAGCTCAATCTTCAAAATATGCACAGAAAGATAATACTCCTAAAGCTTCTAATTCAGTAAAAACAACAAATTATGATCCTAAAAAGATTTCTGCTGATTCTAAATCAACAAATCCTAGAATAGATAATCCCAGAACACCTGCCGATAATTCCAAGTCTGATAAAAAATTTTCTGCCACACAAATAGTCCCTGAAAAGAAAATTAAAAGCATCAAAACTCAAGAAACTCAAATAGAGAATGTCAAGACAACTGAAGATAGAAATAAAACTATTGAAAATCAAGAAAAACCAACTCAGATTACAGTTACTAGAGATGAATTAGTTCAAATTAGTAAATCTCAACCCTCATTCCATATTCAGTCTGAAATTGCTAAGTTAAAAATACCTATTCCTTTAATAGAATTGGTTAAAAATGACTTATACAAATCAACCATAATTGAAACTTCCAATATGAATGATGGTGAATATGCCATGAGTTTTAATGATGATCAACCAGAGTTGATTTTTGGCCCTCATGTGAATGGAAAGCATTCAGATGGATCAGTCCCTCCTTTCTATATCATAATTACCATCCATGATCATATTTTACACAATGTTATGTTAGATTCAAGAGCTTCCCATAACTTAATGCCCAAATCTATCATGGAAACTCTTAATCTAGAAATAACTAGGCCTTACAAAGATTTGTTTTCATTTGATTCTAGCAAAGTTAAGTGCTTAGGATTAATTAAAGAATTATGTGTGAATTTAGTTCAATACCCTGGTAAGAGTATGGTAATGAACATTGTAGTAGTTGACATCCCACCAAAGTATGGTATGCTTCTTTCTCGCTCATGGGGAGCAAAATTGCAGGGATCTCTACAATTGGACATGAGCTATGCTACTATATCAGTGTTTGGTCAACCTAAAAAGCTATATAGGGAAACATTAATGAAGTTCGTGGTCAGTAGTGCTGAAAGATCCATAAACTATCCTATTTATTCTACACCAATTGACCTTGACTCTTTTATTTTATGTAACTATAATAACAATGAAATCCAAACTGTACTGATTGATAAAAAGCCAAAACCAAACAATGACAACATATTTCATGAGTCCCTTTGGCACTTAGACTTTGATGGCTCTGTGAAAAAATTAGGAGCAGGAGTAGGAGTATGGATTACGAATATGGAAACTAATCATTAAGAAGGACATGTCTTCAGACTCAACTTCAAATGTACCAATAACATGGCAGAGTATGAGGCACTTATCTTAGGCCTCCATATCTTTAGAAACTTAGGAGGGAAGATAATTTTAATCATGGGAGATTCAGAATTAATCATAAAATAAATAAATGCAGAGTATTATGTTCACAATCCTAGACTAGCTAGATACAGAGATACATCAAATGTTTTAACTGATGATTTATTGGAATGCAAGTTTGCTGTTATACCCAAAAAACAAAACATTCAATCACACTGTCTAGCAACTTTTTCTAGTACTTGTAACTTACCATTCCAACCAACTCATAGGTACAGTGCTGAGGTTAAACATAGACTAATTATCCTAGACAACCTCAAGTACTGGTATATTTTCTCCCAGGATGAACAGATTTACCATTTCTTAAATAATGAGGAAGAATTTCAAAATTGTAAAATAGATACAAACTGTAATATAGATTCAGATTTTTATTGTGAAATAGATAACATAGATGTACATAAATTTAACAAACCAACTGTATTTACTCAATCTGACATAGATAACTTAGAGAAGATAGATATTGAGGAAATCATTGAAGAAGAAATTGACATGTTAGATCTAAAAGATAATTTTTTGCCTAAAGGTTTAACCCCTTTGGAAGACATTTTTGATTCGATTGATGTGCCTAAAAAGCCAAAAATGGAACCAGTTAGGTTTGACATTGAGGAATGTAACATTGGGACAAAATTAAAACCAAAAATGATTAAACTGTCTAAATCTTTACCTCCACAAGAAAAGGAAAAATACATTGATCTTTTAAAGGAATATCAAGATGTGTTTGCTTGGAGTTACGAAGATCTCAAAGCTTATGACACAAACATAATCCAACACATGATTCCTATAAAAGATGATCAGAAACCATTCAAACAAAAATTAAGGAGAATTAATCCTATTCTATTACCTTTGATAGAAAAGGGAGTAAAACGCATGTATGATGCTCGGATCATTGCACCAATCAGATATTCTGATTGGGTTTCAAACTTAGTACCAACCAGAAAGAAAACAAGTGAAATTAGATTATGTGTTGATTTTAGGAATCTCAACAAAGTATCTTTAAATGATAATTACCCTTTACCCAAGATGGATCACATATTACAAAGGGTAGTTGGTTCCTCAAGGATTTATTTGTTAGCTGGTTTTTCAGGATACAACCAGATTCTTGTCCAAAAGGAAGATTAGGCTAAAACAACTTTTGCCACTCCTTGGGGCACTTTCATGTATGTGAAAATGCCTTTTGGTTTGATGAATGCAGGAGCAACCTTCCAAAGGGCTATGGACATAGCCTTTGCAAAGGAAATACATGACTTCTTTGTTATTTATTTAGATGATATTATTGTGTTTTCTAAGTCAGATAATGAACACTTGGATCATTTGAGACAAGTCTTTATTAAATGTAGAAAATTTTGTATATCTTTAAACCCTAAGAAAAGTCTTTTTGGATTAGAGGAAGGTAAGTTACTAGGACACATAATTTCCAAGGAAGGTATTAGGATATATCCTGCTAGGATAGAAGCAATTCTGAACATTCATCCACCTAGAAACATCAAAGAGTTACAAGCATTTTTAGGTCAAATTAATTTTTTGAGAAGATTTATTTCTAACTTAGTCGAAATCATCAGAGAACTGAATAACATGCTTAAAAAGAACTCAATTTTAAAATGGAATGTTGAATCCAAACAATCATTTGAATCCATAAGGCAGGATTTAACTAAAACACTAGTCCTAATCAGTCCAGATTTCAAGAAAAAACTTTATAATTTTTTCTTTTGCATCAGAGCATACCATTGTTGCAGTTTTACTTCAAAAGAATGATCACGGTTTTGAATAGCCTATAGATTTTTTCAGTAAGACCCTTAGAGATGCACCTATGAAATATAACATATTGGAGAAACAAGCCTTAGCCTTGGTTAAGGCCATAAAAGATTTCAGAGTTTACATTCTCTATTCCCACATAATTGCCTATGTCCCTAATTCTGTAGTTAAAGACATTCTTACTCAGGATGGCCCTGATGGAAGAAGAGGTAAGTGGATTGCCACTATCCTAGAATATGACATAGAGATTAAACCAACTAAACTCAATAAATGACAAGGATTAGCCAGATTGATGGCTGAATCCAACTGCAATGCATTAGATATAAATTTTATTGCTTAGGTTGATGACTAGGAAGAGACGGCGACTCCAACGATCAGTGAAGCCTTTCTAGATTCACCTTGGTACTTAGATATTATCTTTGTACTTACCAACTTTCAAGCTCCTCTTGGATTATCAAGGACAAAACCCAGATTTCTTAAACTTAAAGCAATGAGATTTTGTATTTTAGATAATGTGATTTTTTGGAAAGAACAAAGTGGGATATTATTAACTGTTTACTGAAAGTAGAAGCTGATAAAATTATTGAAGAATTTCATTCAGGTGACTGTGGAGGGCATTTATATTGGAAAAGTACTGCAGATAAGATCCTTAGAGCTGGTTTTTACGGGCCTACGTTGTTGAGATTGCAACAAGATGAAGAGCTTGGTGGAAAGAAGTCACCTTCACTAAGTGGGCCCGTAGGCTATTTTTGGCGCAAAGTCTATTTTTAGACATATGGATCATATTCTATGAGTTGCAGGATGCTATTTGTGGATGATTAGTCAAGTCGGAAAAAATAGACGGACTTCTATTTTTAGACATATTGGGCGGAATCTATTTTTAGATTGCTAGTCTAAAAATAGATATGTCGAATATTATTAGCTCTTAATAATATTTGGACTATAAACATTATCTTATTCTCTTGGAGCACTTCAGTTAAGTGCACAGATGTGGCACAGGAGCTGACAGAAGGAATTACGCTATTCCTAAGGGTTAAGTGGAGCTATTGCATGGATACTTCAGTTAGAACTCATGTGACGGAGTTTGGTGGAGTTGATTGAGGAGTTAATGGAGTTGTGTTCAGTTTAACTAATCTAAACATAGTTGAGCTAGTTGTATCTAGTCTAACTGATTGATACACTAGTGAGAGTAGTGTGAATTAATTATTAATTAATTCACTAATTATAAACTCATTAATCAACTAAAGAATACATCAGTTAACTTCAGTGCATGGACAGTTTCAGTGGAGACCAGTGCAGAGATAGGTGAAAGAGCAGGTTAACTATCAGTTGTGACTATACTATTGCATATTTGCAACAACCAGTGATTGGAGAAGCCCATGAGGATTGCACAGTACAAACCAAGTGGTTCAAGTTATTTAATGAGCCATCCTACAACATTGATTACGCAATAGAGGCTGGCTATCAGGTGGCAGAGATTGGAGCATGTGTTTCGCTAGATCTAGCTTGATTAGTGTGTAGCAATTGGAGGTTGTGCTGAGAACTTGTGAGGAGCTTTGTACAATGATTGTTACATGTTCTCTATGACATATAATATACAGACAGTTGGGGGTTTTCAGCTTTAAGCTTTCCCATGAAATACTGTGTTCATATGTGTGATTGTTTATGGTTTTAATGTGTGCATGCAATTGTTTTTATTTATGCATGTGATGATCAATGGTAGAAGAGATTCTGTATTGTGCATGAAGTTAAAATAGTGTGTGATAAGGAGAATCTCGGTGAATAATATATCAACTATTCAAATTTCTACATATGTTTCATCCATGGATTGTCTTAATGGATCAAAGTGTTTCCATGTATAGACAAACTTTGCTTTTCAAAACTGCAACTTCATTTGTGAAACCACCATCTTATACATTAGCATAAGCAACATGTTCGACCTTTTCTACCAATAAATACTGGATCTTATGCCTAATAGATTGATGTAAGTACTTAATCCAATGGATGGAAGAATTTAAGCCTACGTTGAACCCAAGATATTTCATCTCTTTGATAATTCTCATGGTACCTGTGTGCACACAATTTTTAGGAATAGTTCCCCTCGACAATAGTGATGTCACTAAGAAATGATATGCAACTCCATTATTGCTTCATATCTATATTTTTTCTACATGCATTGACAAATGATGTGTATGTTGGGTATCAGATGAGATGCCATGCTAAATCACTACCCCTCATACATCATCATGTATAGTAAGGTCAAAACCAATATATCTTCCTTACGTCTGATATGTTATGATAGGAATCCACACATTATCCTTTTATGTATTAAATGACTGTGACAAAACTTCCATTCATTGTGTCTCGCTACTTCCAAATGCTTTGATCATTGTGAATAAATTGATCAACCAACCTTTGCAAGGCCCTGGTAGCATCTTCAAGTTCCTCATAGTCACGAGATGATGAACTCATTCTCGCAATGTATCTTATCATGTCACTTCTCACGAAATGGTATCATCTCTAGGGAACTCTTCATGGAAAGATACATATATCCTCCATATGATAGTTACAAAGTAGGATTCTTACAAATCTTGCATGAAAAAAAAGAAAAAGGTTTTTTCTTTAGGGCTCCCTGTTTAATACCCAACAAAATTGAGGGTACCAGTCTACAAAAAAGTAGAGTAACCTCTGAAATGATGGAAACGGTTGCTCCCTTGCAATAATTTCTCGAGTGAACATTTTGGATATTGACTTGCCACTATGGGTGTCACTACATAGATAAAATTTTGTTCACAATCAGATAGGCACTCTAGTTTTTGTATTCATAAATTGGAAACTACTGTTGAGCGTGTATTCCTTAACCTCTTCTTGGTCTGCAACGTAAATATTGTTTTACAAACATTACCTACCACTTCCATACATGCCCAACCAATATTGGCAAATGTTTCATAAAATTCCTCAAATTGAAGGTGCTAATTTAACTCCCATAATGTCTTTGTATACCCTGTCATTTAACTCCACCAAACCGCAACTCGATGTTATTTGAAATATAATGCCTTTTAACTATTATCAATTTTACTGCATTGTCCCACCTGCCATCTGCAACATGAATGCTTAATGGAAGCTCACAAAATTCGAAATTTTCAGGCTCTAAGTTGCAAAGGTGTTCCACTTTAACTCACCTACCTAAAAATGCAATGAATTCAGGATGCATCAAACAAGGACCTACACAACAGGATAAGGATATAATGGCAAGATGATCAACTATGCAAAAATAATATTTTTGGCACAACAATTCTGACTTGTGTTGTATCAATGTTTTTCGAGCTCTCTCCATGAGTCCTAGATGTCTACAAGTACACAAAAGTAAAAGAGATTAAATTCGTAAAAGAGAGAAAGAAATATTTACATCCTTATACTTGTTACAATAGATATAAATTCAACATCAAGTGTAAGAAAATTCTAAATCCATGCAAATTTTAATCTGGGATTATCACCAACTACCTTCAATACTCTGAATTAAATTAATTCTTTGTTAGAAAGGAAAGAGGGAAGTGTTGTTAAGATTTTGAAATAAATTAAGAGCACAATAAAAATGTAACTAAACAAAAGACATATCCTTAAAATACAAAATTATCTATCTAGGTTTAAGCACAAACACCTAACTATATAACAACACAAAGGAGACTGTTGAAGTATCTCAAGTGGAGGGATGGAATATTGGGAGCAAAATATTAGATTAATGAAACATATCAAAAGTTTATGTTGAGCTTAAAATATTTGAATTGCTGAAGGGTATGGATAGCCTACAATAATATTCCTATCATCGACCTTTGGAGAGTTCATTTCACATAACAATAAGTCATAGTCTTTATGGTTGCTTAAAAAGTAGCCAAAGGGTGTTATAACAAGAAAATATGTTGATGAAAGACAAATAATCAACTAAACGAGCTTGAATGTTTGTTTATTAAATGTAACCTGCCTCCAAGTTCAAAATGGTTAAGAACCAGAATTTTCTCATGCCATATTTATTATTTGTACCAACAAAAGTAGGGTGCTTGATATCCTAGGGTGGGGGAGATCCCCATGTGTGGGTGTGTCACTAATTAAAGAAAATAAAAATAAATACGTGATGTCTTATTTATTTAAAGAATTCAACATAAAATAAAAATGAAATGACATCATATTTATTTCAATTTCTATATTTAAATTTTAAGCAACTATAAACTAAAATATATCCATCTTATCCTTGGATTTATTAAACATCGATAGGGATAAAAAAAGGCAAGGTGCAAAGCTCAAACATATTTTCTCACACTAATGGATATTGTTTGAACTAAAATTAGGGGATTTTAGTTATACCTGTACTGCTTGTTATAACAAAAAATAGGAGAATTCTATCGTCGATACTCATATCCTTCAATCTCCATCTCAAGATGGGGAGGATGATGATTTTTTTCCTTTCACAAACTCCATGTTCTAACATAGCTACTTGGAAACTATTTTAAAAACTAATTAGATAACAAGATACATAGATAGATCGTACCTAATTTTTCAATAGGCCTCAAAGGAAGTAGCCAAAATCGGTGAGCAAGGATTGTAATCCCAATGCTTTGTTCCATTTAATTTCTTGTTCCTGCATTTCTTTCCCATATTTCCTCCCTCTCATGGCTGGCATAGAGCATAATGTTTTTTTAACTACACTTGCATAAGTGAGAGTTCTAATGTTTGCCTTTCTTACCCCTAGGCTAAGGGAACATCTTCCCTCACTATCTCTAATCATTGTTCCTCCCATGGATTATGAATTTTTCTGTTTCACCATTTTTCCCTTGTATTTCTTCTCCATTTTTGCATTTTTCACCTGTTTTTATTTTTTGCACTTATCTTCTTCCTGTCAACTTTCTGAGGACTTCTTGTGGTTCATTTCCCACTCCTCACACATATATTTAGATTCCAATACATGGGAAATATCTTTATATTCCATATGAGGAATATACATATTTAAGTCCTCGAGGGATTTCTTAGGCAACAAGGCTCATAGCCATTACAAGAAATACTCATTATGAGTTCAACAGATTGTCACATGTAGGATTTCTCCTTACCACCTGCACTAAACCTAATTGACTTTCCATGCAAATATATTTATATTCCATAAAAGGAATATACTTGTTTTGCTTCTTAATGGATTGCTTAACAAGGCTTGAATCCATTACAAGAAATACTCATTATGAACTTTTCCCTTTACAAAGCCTTTATTATTTAGTGAAAGATTCGCTAATATGTTACAAGATTTTATAATTCAATGAAACATTCGTCGTGATTTTACAAGATAATATAATTTAGTGAGAGATTCAACAAAGTAATTATATATACATATTATATTGTTGATAAAATCGCCTTCCATTTTTCCTATGTATCACAGGGATTCACCCATTTATTATATATGTAATTTTAGGGGGGTTCTTAAATTTTTTTGTGATGAAAACATGGTATAAAGTGACATATGGGATAAAATGAGATATAAATTGTACCCATATAAAGTGCATATGGTATATTCCTTGAGTGTGTGTATATATATATATATATATATATATATATATATATATATATAAGGTGAGTTTTTATGAAGGCCTTAAGGAGTATGTGTTAGGCGGAGAAATCCATTCTTGCGGACAAGAAGGATCTCCCTAGATTTCCAACAAAACCTAGTAACAAACATAAAAAAAAAAAATGCTACCTTTCCTTAGCCTATAACTTGAAACATGAAATATGCAGTACACAAGGAATCACTTACCTATTAGCGATGTGCTTGTAGAAATCCTTTCAATGCTTTCCACAACTTCTCCATGACGCTCCAAAAGAGATTTGCATAGACAAAAACATAAAAGGGATCAAAGAATCTCACATATGAAAGCAAAGGTAAATGAAATTCATAATTTAGCATAAAAAATGTAATTGAATCAATAATCAATCATAAACCATGCAAGTGATCAAGGAATCCCACAAATAACATAAAAAATAGATGCAATTAGGAAAGAATAATTACTTTTTATTGAATTGAAAGGAAAACGAGCTTACAACCTAGTTTCCTTGATGTCACAAGCCTCTTCCAATGGTCTCATTTCCTTCCCTTGATGAAAACGAAAAACCAACAACATAAGTTTACAAATCCAAGTCTCCTCCATTCCTCCAGTCCTATGCTCAATTTATAGGAAAGAGGAGGAGGATTCTAGTTTCTCTTCTCAAGGGATATGATGCTTAAAAGGAGGAGATTAGTTCCATGATACCAGGGATGAGGTGCATGTATGTAGTGGTTTGAGGTTTCTAATTTGGATAAGATTCCTCCAACAAATCTTATAGAATCTAATTTTTATTTTTTACTTGCGTGAACAAAACTGCGCAATCTACAGTGGAAGACAGTGTGCAAATTTGCACATTTTATAGTGGAATAAAATGCACATGTGCAGGTAATGCACAGGAAAACTACGCAGATGCTCAAAAATGGTTTTTGAGAAGTGCAAACCAAAATTCCTTTTGTCCCTGGGATTTTTTTACTTCAAGATTCATAGGGGATTCATTTGAGACACTCATCAGATGGCGAGAGATCTGAATCGACAATCATGGTGACAAAATTTAATGTAACAATATTGTATGTGGTATTTGTTTTTTTGATAGCAATATATTATATTGTAATGGAATTGTATAGTGTATGGAGGAATATTGAGAGCCTACACTTTTAGTTGAAGATTTTTTTGAAGACAACCAATTATTTTTATTACAAAGACTTGTAATTATTGTAATTATTATGGGCACAAATTAGTTTTTATGATGCATTCCTTAATCTTCATTGTGGGAGTAGTTCCCTCTGGCAAAGATAACTATCATGAGTGGTCCTGAAAGAGAAAAACACAACTGAAAAGCATGCTTCAGACAAGGATCTTGCCATTTGGTAGAACAAGGAGAGCAAGGCATATGCCTTGATTGCAACGTTTGTAAATGAAGAGGTGAGTCGACATATTTCTCCATTTTCAAATGCCTTTGAAGCCTTAAATAAGTTGAAGGAATTATATGACTCACACTATGAACTTGAAGTTGTTCAATTGATGATCAAATTGTTCAATCTTGAGTTGAAAAATGATGACCCTCTTTCCTTAACATCAGAAATAAGGTCCATTATGCATGACATAAATGCCACATATGTTGAAATAGATGTTCCTATCATAGCCTATGTCAAGGCACTATATCCCACCTATTCATTTGACTCCCTTGAGAAGAAATTTTCTGAAAGAGAGAAGGATTTTAGGAAGAAGACAACTCCTCAATCTTCTGAAGAAGTTTTGTGCCTTGCATAGAAAGAGAAGAATCATGCACAAGGTTCTTCTAGAGGAAGAGGTGGCAGAAGAGGAAGAGGAAGGAAGGTTTTTAGAGGCAGGGGGGTGTACATTTCCAAGGAGAAAGGTATGATATTCATTTCATATGATGAAATAGAGATGGACATGATGCTTCCACATGTAAGCTGCCTTGGGACATAATTGAGCATGAAAGAAATGAATAAAAAGGTAAAACACTTGATAAAGGGAAAGGAAAAGCACCCGATTCCACTCATTATGTTGTGGCACATTGCAACATTGGAGAAATTGAAGACTTATTGAATGCTTCAGTTACTTCATGGAAAGATGCTTGGTTGCTTGATTCAGGAGAAACTTCCCACATGACTTTGAAAATATATTACTTTGAATGATTCATTGATAATGTTTATGGAGCATTATCTTTTGCAGATAAGTCAAAACTCAAGCCATCGGGGCTTGGAACCATCATGTTCAATCATCTTGGACTTCCATACTTTCTTCTATATGATTTTCTATACCTCTCGCATCATATCACTCATTTGTCATGACTGGGATAGAAGAAGAAAGAATTATGAAGTTGCAAGGAAACTCTCCTCATGCACAAAGCTTTTCATACAATTCTCACTATGATGAAGGTACTCTTTCATCAATTCTTTTATGACATGCTAAATTTGGACATGTGAACTATGTAAACCTTCGCTTGTTGAAGAAAAATGGTATTACTGGTTTGCTTACTATTCGTAGAAACTTAAGCAATGTGATTCTTGTATCTTAGTAAAGAAAAACAAACAACATTTTCATGATTCTCAGTCCAAAGCACATAGAAAACTTGAAATCATTAATTATAATTTATGTGTCCAAATGCTTGTTCCTTCTGCAAATGGTAATAAATATACGATGACATTTATTAATGACTACAGAAGAATGTGTCGGGTTTATTTATTGAAGAACAAATCTGATGCTTTTGAAACATTAAAGAACTTTCATGCATGGTTTGAAAATGATGCACAATATCATATTGGCTCTATTCGTACTGATAATGGAATAGAATATACTTCAAATGAATTTGAAAATTATCTTGTTGTGAAACCAGCTCCAAAAATAGAAGAAAAGATATATCAACGCCCTAGAAATAAGCCACTTCGAGGGGCAACCTCCAATACATTACATGAATGAAAAATTCTTCGATGATACAAATTACAAAACCTCCTTTCTATATATAGGAGTCCATGGGGCCACAATGTAATCCTAGCTGACCTAACAATAATAATGTAAGGGCACAATAATAACAATATGGGGGTTACAGGGGTACAATAATAACAATAAGGGGGTTACACTAACAACAATAAGGGACTATAATAGTAATATAGGGACCTAACATGCCCCTCTGCTTTAAGAAAGTGTTTTCCTCAATGTTTGAGTAGCTTTGGGTGCTTCTGTATAAAATTCTCATCCTCCCATGTAGAATCTTCAGTGGGTAAGTTCTTCCACTTGATGAGATACTTTGAAATTGATCGATTTTGTAGCTGTCGAGTTCTTGTTTCTGTGACCGCTTCAGGTTCCAAAATTATTTTTCCTTCCTCATCAAGTTCTGGCAATATTGTTTGAACTAGAATATTTTCACCTATAACCTTCTTTAAGCATGAAACATGGAAAACTGGATGCACTCGTGAAGAAGCAGGAAGCTCCAATTTGTATGCCATAGTACCAATCTTTTGCAACACCTGGTAAGGACCATAGTACTTTGGCGATAATTTATTATCCTTCTTAGCTTGCTCGAGGGACATTTGTTTGTATGGTTGTAGCCATAAAAATACCCAGTCTCCTACATCAAAACTTCTCTCGTTGCGATGTTGATCTGCTTGTTGTTTCATTCGATTTTGTGCCAAATTCAGGTTATCCTTTAAGAGTTGGAGAACTTCTTGTTGATGCTTGATTTGATCTTCCACTGCTTGAATTTTTGAATTTTCTCTTAAAGATGATGTGATGGATGGTGGATGATATCCATAAAGTGCCATAAATGGGGTCATTTTTGCTGCAGTATGGAAGGAAGTGTTATACCACCATTTAGCGAGAGGTAACCACTTGACCCATTGTGTTTGTTTATCAGATAAAAAATAACGAAGATATCCTTCCAAAAAATTATTTACTATCTCAGTTTGACCATCAGATTGAGGATGATAAGATGAGCTATGAGCTAATTGAATACCCAAACAAGAAAATAACTCCGTCTAAAAATTTCCAGTAAAAATGGGATCTGTCGCTCACAATAACCCTTGGGTTTCCATGTAGCTTTTGAATTGTGTCCATAAATGTAGTAGCAACTGTACTTGCTTTAAATGGATGAGATAATGCACAAAAGTGTGCATACTTGGTAAGTCTGTCAACTACCACCATGATGACACTCTTTCCTGTGGACTTAGGTAAACCTGCGATAAAATCCATTGAAATCTCCTCCCAACGTTGACTTGGAATGGATAAAGTTTGTAGAAGACCGGGGGTCTTAATTGTCTCAACTTTATTCTGCTGGGAAACCAAACATTCCGCCGCAAACTTTTGAATATTAGATTTAAGGCCATCCCAAAAAAATTCTTTCTTTACCCTGTGGTAAGTTTTTAAAAATCCTGAGTGTCCTCCCAAAGGAGAAGTGTGCAATTCCAAAAGAATCTTTTGTTTTAGTTGGGAATTCTTACAAAGATATAAGCGATCTTTGTACCATAAGGAATAATTTTTCCAACTAAATGTATCAGATGTACTAGGATCTTGCTGCAACTTTTGAATTAGTGTCCACACTTCTTTGTCCTTCTTCCATTCATCTCTTGCTTCGGTTATCCAATCTGGTTGGATAATAGAAATGACACAAAGCAATGCTTCCACCTCTTCATTCTTTGTTGAGAGTGCATATGCAACAACATTTAGCTTCCCTTTTTTGTAGATTATTTCAAAGTCATAACCCAACATCTTTGTGACCCATTTTTGCTGCTCTTCTGAAGATAGTCTTTGTTCCAAAAAGTGTTTAAGACTACCATGATCAATTTTTACCTTGAAGTGTCTTCCCATTAGGTAAGTTATCCATTTCTTTAGTGCATGCAGTATTGCTAACATTTCCTTCTCATAAATAGGTTTCTGTAAATACTTTCCTTTGATTGGACGACTTTCAAAAGAAATGGGTCTTCCTTCTTGCATTAAAACAACACCAATTCCATTTCCTGGGGCATCACATTCCACAATAAAGGTTTTTGTGAAGTCTGGCGTAGCTAAGACTGGTGCTAGGCACATTGCCTCTTTAAGATGTTCAAAGGCCTTAGTTGCTTCAGGAGTCCATGAAAATGCATCTTTCTTCAATAACGTTGTTAGAGGTGCTGCTATTCTCCCATAATTCTTAACAAACTTGCGATAATACCCTGTTAACCCGAGAAATCCTCGCAACTGCTTTATGGTTGTGGGGACTTTCCATTCCTTAATGGTTTTAATTTTGTTAGGGTCTACTTTAACACCCTCGTGAGATACAATATGACCCAGATATTCCACCTCTTGTACTCAAAGAAACATTTGGATGTTTTTGCATATAATTGTTTCTCCTGCAATAGTTTGAGCACCCTGTCAACATGTTCAACATGATCCTTCCAAGACCTGCTATAGATTAGTATATCATCAAAAAATACTAGCACAAATTTTCTAAGGAAGAGTTTGAAAATGGAATTCATCAACCCTTGAAATGTAGAAGGTGCATTGGTAAGGCCAAAAGGCATGACCAAAAATTCATAATGACCCTCATGAGTTCGAAATGCTGTTTTCGGAATATCTTCAGTCTTCATTCTAATTCGATGATATCTTGAACGAAGATCCAACTTGGTAAAATAAATTGCTCCATGTAATTCATCCAATAATTCATCAATCACAGGAATGGGGAATTTATCTTTAATAGTGAGCTTATTGAGCTCCCTATAATCTGGACACATGCGCCATGATCCATCTTTCTTGTGCACCAATACTACTGGAGCAGAGAAAGAACTTTGACTTGGTTGAATTATACCTGCCTGTAACATTTCTACAATCATACGTTCAATTTCGCTCTTTTGGACATAAGGATATCTATAAGGCTTGATGTTTGGAGGAACACTTCCTGGAAGCAAATGAATAGCATGATCATGATCACAAATAGGTGGGAGTCATTTGGGAGTTTCAAACACCTTGGAATGATTGTCCAAGACTTTTTGGAGGTGTGAAAAAATAGATGATTTTGATGTTGGAACTTCTAGTGAGCATAATTGTGTAATTACGCCTCATTGTTCTTTGTTTAGAAGGTTTGTCATGACATTAGAGCTTATTATCTTTCTCGGCTTCCCTGCAATACCCCGTAATTCAACTTTCTTTCCTTCTGAAACAAAAATTCAAGAAAATTTCTTGAAAATTAAAAGCTACCGTCCTGAAAGATTGTAACCATTGTATTCCTAGTACAACATCAACACCTCCCATAGGAATGGAAAGTATTTGACTATTCAATACATATTCCCCCATGGTTAGCTTGATATTATGGCATTTTCCAGAGCAATTTATAGTTCCTTTGCAACCATCACTTGACATTCTGGTGATGGGTATAGGAAACAATTCAATTCCTTGGCTACCTTACAATGAATAAAATTATGGGTGCTACCTAAATCAATCAACACTATTACCTTTTTCTTCTTGATATGTCCTTCTATCTTGAGAGTTTGAGGAGTGGTAATTCCTTCCAGTGCATTACACGATATGGTCGAATTCATTTCTTCCTCTTCTAGGGCTGGTTCCTGGTGTATATCCTCTTCTTGTTCATTTTCTTCTTCCTCTTCACAATCTATGTAAAATAATTTCTTCTCAGCACACTTATGACCTTTAGTGTATTTTCTATCACAACTGTAGCAAATCCCTTTTGCTCTTTTTTCTTTCAATTGTTGTGGTGTCAACCTTGTAGGTTGTGGAAATCTAGGCGTAGCAACACTTCCTTCTTTATAGAAGTGAGTGGTAGGCTTCCTTGTCACCATAATTTTACATTCAATTTTTCTTGCCAACCTGAATGCCTTCTCCAATGAATCAGGTTCCAAAACACGAAATTCATGTTGGATGTTATCCTTTAAAGTACCTATGAAGAGATCAATCCTGTGTTCCTCTGGAATATCAGTTACCCTTATATTCAATTTTTGGAAGTCCTCGATGTGCTCCCCCACTAAACCCTTTTGTTTGAGATTTATCAATTGGCTAAAGAAGGTGTTTCTCTTTGTATCCTCATAATGTGCTATCATTTCCTCCGTAAAAATTGACCAAGTGACAATTTTTTTACGGGAGCAAAGCCATCGGTACCATACAAATGTATTTTGTTCTAAATGTAAAGTTGCAATGCGTACCTTTTGTGTGTTTTTCACATTATTGAGATCAAAATATTGCTCCATCTATAGTATCCACGTTACAAGATCCTTGCCATCAAACTTCCTCATATCCATTTATGGAATATGGTAGTTCTTCCCTCCAACATTAGAGTTTATGAAATCACGATTAACATTTATTTTATTCTCATCATGAGTTTCCTCTACTATATTTTCACCATTAGGAAACATTTCTTGTATCAACTTTGTTAAACCTTCCATGTCTGCTTTTATATCATTCTTCATGTTTTCCATATTAGCTTCCTTGTCATCCATCTTAGATTCCATGCTGGCTTACATGCCATCCATCTTAGCTTCCATGCCATTCTTCAAACCATCCATATTAGATTCCACGCCTTTCTTCAAAACTTCCATGTCATTTTTTGTTGCTCTTTGCGAGAGCGAAATTTGTTGCACTTGCTCTTGTAATTTTGACATGTCATGTTGCCATTCTTCATCTTCATGAGTCATAGTAGAGCCTTATAAAGGCTTAATGGGTGTTGAATTCTTTTTAGGGGCTATTTTAGAATCCAATATGAATATCTATTCTATAATATTCCCTTGGAATCAATTCAACTTGATTCTTCAAACAAGACTTATGCAATTCGGAAAAACAATTACACACCTTTTACTTGCTTTTAAGGAGCTCCATATTGAAATTGACTTATCTCTATACTTGTAGATCCTCAATATCTGAAATTTAGTCCTTTAGTAGTCTTCTGAAGCTTATTTCAAATGCCATAGGTCTGACTTGATTTGGATTCTTCAAAAAAAAGTTATGTCCAATATCCCACAATGACCTAATTATGGACTGGTTTAGAAGAGTGAACTTGTATGACTTGCCACGTGTCACTGTTTGCTACTTTGGTTCTGAAACTTATAGATAGGAAACTACAGCCCATGTAATTCCAGTCACTTTTTACATAATTCCAATCCGATGCTCAAAGAGAGAGTTATGAAGATTTTCCCACAATCACCTCTTTGAGATGAAATTCAGGAGCCTGAAAAAGACCTAACATCCACAGATCATATCTCCGCAAATATTGTGAACCAATCTATGAAATTTTGCGACGATGTTCCTCAGGATTTCTGATTCACGCTCTAAAATTTTTAGCTTCTGAGCCTTCGTAGAAAAAAAGTTATAGCGAAAATTCCGCAATGACCTTTTTAAGTGAAATTCAGGAGCCTGCAAAAAGCCCTAACTTCCACAGATCATATCTCCGAAAATATTGCGAACCAAGCTCTGAAATTTTGTGAAGATGTTCCTTAGGATTTCAGCTTCGCACTCTAAAAATTTTAGCTTCTGAACCTTCGTATAAAAAAAGTTATAGCGAAAATTCCACGATAACCTGTTTGGAGTAGCGAAACCCTAGAATCCAAAGCTCTTATACCAAATGTTGTGAAACCAGCTCCAAAAATAGAAGAAAAGATATATCAATGCCTTATAAATAAGCCAATTCGAGGGGGAAACCTCCAATACATTACATTAATGAACAATTCTTGGATGATACAAATTACAAAACCTCTTTTCTATATATAGGAGTCCATGGGGCCACAATGTAATCCTAGCCGACCTAACAATAATAATTTAAGGGCACAATAATAACAATATGGGGGTTACACGGGTACAATAATAACAATAAGGGGGTTACACTAACGACAATAAGAGACTATACTAGTAACATAGGGACCTAACATATATTTTCCAGCATGGGATCAAACATCAAATAACCATGCCTTATAATCCCTAACATAATGTAGTAGATGAAAGAATGAACATGACAATATATAATATGGTACATTCGATGATGTTTTTCAAGAATGTTAAGTTGATGTTTTGGGTTGATGCAGTTCTATGTGTTGTTTATATAAAGAATAAGTGTTGATATAGTGCTCTTAAAAACAAGACTCTCTATGAAATGTGGTATGGCCACATTCCTTCGGTGAGGCATCTCAGGGTTTTTTGTTCCACCTGTTATGCCTTGATACCTAAGGAACAAAGAAACAAACTCGGTGAAAGGAGTCACAAATGTATCTTCTTGAGGTACTCAAATACCTCCAAAGCATACCATCTCTATGATTAAGTTAATAATAAGTTTGTAATATCTATAGATGCGATCCTCCTTGAATATTCCAAGACTGACAATGTTATTGAGTGGCAACTTGATTGCTTCGATAGATTCAATCATTCAAAGTCTTTTCAAGAGTTTAATAATTATATTCCACATCTTGAAGGGGGTATCCCTATACTAGATCAATATGTGGAATCTTCTTCTAAAGCACTCTCTCCCTCACATGTGTAGAAAATCTAACCACGGGGATGAAATATGATCTTATGATATACTAAAACAAGATACTGAATCCATTCTACAATTTGTGGAAATAAACACGATCGCAGAATCACATAAACAAGTAAGATAAAGAGACAATCAATCACACAACACAAGATGTATTTGGTGAAAGCACAGTTCTTAAAACCCCACTATCTGTATATTATATAAATTCAAGGATCATGAAACAATACAATGCTTTCTCTCTCAATAGAACTTCTGCACTCTGCCAACTGTCTCACACTCATCTAGGAAAAATTGTACAAATACTTAGCCAATTTTTTTCCTCTGCTCAACCTGCCTTGCTCACTCATTCCTTGAGGAATAAATTCCCTATTAAATTGGAAAATCCCTTTCCTTGACTGCGCAATCCATAAAAGTTCTCCAACTGATTCTATAACTCACCTATACAATTTTCTAATTATACAACTGATAGTATCTCCCCTTTAACCTCTGTCTCAACTGGGTCTTCATTAGAATTGACATGCAACAACTATTTATAGTGAATTATCAATTAACTTATTGATCACTCATTATGAATTAAATCAAATTTAATTCGCTAGACCTCTCACTAACTCATCACTTAGTTAGAACTAGTTAAAATGATTTTAACTCAATTAATTGAGTTAACTAATTACAACTCATGCATAAGTGCAAATGGACCCCCTTAAATCATGGAATCACTGTACATGCAAGCTCTTTAACCCTCAACTCGAGTTTGCTAAGCTAAATAATTCATTCTTACTTAGTTAACTAATACAAGTTGTTATGAGATGAAATTACAATTTCTCTTCCAAAATTAATTAAGGGAAAATTAAATTAGAATGCCATTTCTTGGTGCCACTTCAACAATCCCTCTCAACAAGAAAGGGATTATTTTCTACCGTGATCCTGTCTTTCTGGAATTCCAATTTGCTTCTTGCGAGCACCTTCGTCAAGATGTCTGCATCCTGCTCCTCCATGGGAATGTACTCTAGTGACATGATCCTCCTCTTCAATATTTGAGATGGTGATACCAGATATCAATATGATTATACCTGTCATGGAATACTATATTAACCAAGAGTTTGATGCAAATTTGGTTATCACAATGTATCATCATCGGATCCATCTACTGACAAAACAAACCAACAAGTATCTTCCTCGTCCAGATGGCCTCGCATGCAGCTTGGCTGGCTGCCATGTACTTCGCCTCTGCTAAAATGAGTACAACTGATCTCTGTTTCCTGCTGTACCAAGAAAATTCTTTTGATCTTATGCTAAATATGCCTCCAGATGTGCACTTCCGGTCTGATGGACACCCAACCCAATCTGCATCGGTGAAAACTTGAAGCTTCACTCCCTTTGTCTGTTTAGACCATAATCCATACTCTGATGTGCCCATGATATATCTCAACACATCCTTCCTTTCCTTCCAAAAGAGCTTGGTCGGCTTAACCATAGCTTGGCTTAGTTGGTTAACTACGTGGCATATTTCAGGTCGTGTGTTCACCAAATACATGATTGAACACACTAGCTGCCTGTAAACAATAACATCCACTACTTCACATGAAGTAGCATCCTCCTTCCTCCATTTTTGTGCAAGAGGAGTCTCCATGGGTTTGTTTCCCTCCATGTGGAATTTCCTCAAAATATCCTTGGCATACTTGCCTCGAGATACAAATAGCTCCCCATCTCTTTGCCATATTTTCAATCCAAGGAAATAGTGCAAGATCCCCATGTCCTTCATATAAAATTCTCTTGCAAGATCATCTTTGCGAGATTTGTATGAGCCACTCATCACCTATCAATATTAGATCATCAAAATAAAGCACAATAATCCAAAGCTTACCATCAACCACAATATGATATAGGTTCGCATCTGCTTCACTCTTGGTGAAGCCCATCCCAGTGAAATAGCTGTCAATCCTAGTGTACCAAGCACAAGGTGCTTGCTTCAACCCATACATTTCTCTCTTGAGTATGCACACATGAAACCTCCTTGTCTAAGGTCTCAAAACCTTCTGGCTGCTCAATGTACACTTCTTCCCCAATAAATCCATTGAGAAAGGCTGCCTTTAGATCCATCTGATGTATCTGCCATCCCATCTGTGTAGAGAGTGCAAGGATGGATGTAATGGAAGAGTACCTTGCGACTGGTGCAGAGGTCTGATCATAGGCAATCCCCTCCACCTGAGAGAACCCTCTGGCCACTAATCTAGCCTTGTGTTTCTCCACACTCCCATATGATGCCTGCGTCACCTTGTAGACCCATCTAGAGCCTACTATTGACTTCCCCACTAGTCTTGGGACAACTTCCCATGCATTGTTCCTGATAATGGAGTCATACTCCTAAACCATGGCATCAACCCATATCGGCTGCTACACTGCTTCCTAAAAAGAGGATGGCTCTATATCAATATCTCCGATCATAAGACCCATGTATCTAGTGTACCGCTCTGAGGACCTTCTATGCCTGCACTGTGATATGGGTGCTCCCATATTCTCTCTCGCATCCAACAATAATCTGTCAACCTCTTTGGTGCACTTCCTACCATCTCTAGTGGATGGATCTGCATGAGTAGTTTATACCACTCTCTATTCCTCTACTTGTGGCTGCTCCACATCCTGAGTTTTATTATTTGGAGCTAAGAGCTCCTCAACTGCATGCAACTCAAGCTCCCTCTCAAGGGACAATCACATGGCTTTGTATTCATCAAACTTCACATCTCTTCTGACCACTATCATCCGATGTGCTGGAACGTCCACCCGATAGTTATGAGGTGTATCAGTGTACCTCGCAAATATCCCCAACTCTGTGGTTGGCTCAAGCTTCTTCCTAGCATCTTTGGTCACATGGTAATAGATAGATGAGCCAAAAATTTTAAAATATGAAACATCTAGTTTCTTACCTGAAAAAACCTCTCCTAGTGTACTCCTCCCAAGTATCTGATGAGGACTTCTGTTCTGCACAAATACTATTGTATTGCATGCCTCTGCCCACATATACAACAGTAGGCCTTGACCATGCAACATAGATTGTGATGCTCCCACAATAGTTTTGTTCTTTCTCTCCGAAACCCCATTCTATTATGGGTTATGAGGTGCAATCAATTCTATTAGAATTCCTTCTAAGGCGCAAAAGTTATTGAATTCATTAAAGATTTATTCCCCACCATTTTCACTCCTTAGAGACTTCACCTACTTCCTTGTATCTTTCTTGAATTTGATCTTTCTTCTGCATGAAGAAGATCCAACACTTTCTAGAAATATCATAAAAAAAATTCACATAATACATGTGTTTTGCTGTGAAAGCTGTTGAGAACAGTCCACACACGTCTGATAGAAATATCTCAAGGATTTCGGCTACTCGAGTTTCCTTATCGTGAAAGGTGGCCTTTGTATACTTCCCCATAGTACACCCTTTGCATTTGTCTCTCTGCCCAAGTATACCCTTTGGAAGTCCTGTAGAAATCTGTTACATGATCCTCAAAGCATTGTGGTGAAGATGGCCCAACCTCCTGTGCCATAACTCACTGATATCTTGGCTCACCACCTTCTCTACTTTACTACTCAATGTTGTGCAGTCATCCATATCCAGTTTGTAGAGGTTCTTAACTCGAACCCCAATATTTTTCACCTGTCCTGTGGCTTTAAGATGAAGGAAGGCCTTTTCTTCATTGAAAATCACATCATATCCACGATCTTCCAACATAGCAAAAAAAACCAAATTATTCTTTAAACTGGGTACATGCATGACATATTTTAGTATGAGGGGTTTACTTTAATCTCTTTGGAAAGTAACTGTACTAATCTCGGTAGCGCAATACCTCTTGTCATCACCCATCTCGATGTGCATATGGAGATCCTTCTCCTCCAAGCTGCTGAAGAATTCTTTGTTGCCGGTCATGTGGAATGAGGCACCATTATCCAAGTACCACACATATCCCAACACCAATGACACCATGCATGCAATGAGGGTGAAGTCCAACTCCAATTGAAAAGCTAATGCTTCACCTACTGCTCCTCCTGAGGCCTTCTTGTTGTTCTTATTTTGTGGACAATTTGTGGCATAATGTCCATGCTCATGACAATTCAAACATTTCATCTTTGATAAGTCTCGATTATTTCCTGCCTTGCCAGTCTCGGATTTGGAATGGGATGCCTTCCCTTTTCCTTTCTTTGCCTTTCCAGCCAAGGCACAATTTTCCTCATCATCATTTTTGACAAGGATCCATCTCTGGTACTCCGCCTGATTTATTCTAGTGTAAAATCGAACCAAAGTCGCTCCCAATCTGGCAGTTTCTCCCTCCCATTAACAGAGTCTTGGTAGCTATGCCAGCCCTTGGGAAGGCCTAGAAGATCTAGGCTCACCAAATCACTTATGGCAACAATAACCCCAACACTTCAAATCTCATCTCGACATGTGGTGAACTTGGTCATGTATTTCTGGATCGTGTCGCCCTTTTCCATTTTGATCTTCCTGAGCTTATCTTTTAGCACCAACTTCCAGTGGTCGTTGTTATTTTGATATAGATTTGTTAAGGACTTCCACATTGCATATGGATTCGACTTCCTATGGAGGTTCGAGACAATATGGTCCCGAACTCCCTCTAATAGGATCCTTCTCGCTTTCGCAACATTCTTCTTCCATGCATCAAGAAGTTGAGCATCTGCCGCCGCAGGCTGCGGGACATCAGCATCTATGAAAGCTGTCAGTCCGTTGTCCTCAAGCATTCTCTCCATCCCATCCTTCAACGCAATATAATTCAAATTTCTCTCAATTTCATATTCAAGTCTCAAGCCATTGAAAGACATCTTGATCTGTTGTTGGATACCGAAGAAATAATCTGGAAATTTGAACCTGATAAAAAAAAAAAAATGTCTACTCTTCTTATGGTGGTTCCTGGCGCTTTGATACCATGTAGAAAATATAACCACAGGGATCCATTATGATCTTATGATATACTAAAATAATATATTGAATCTTTTCTACAATTTGTGGAAATAAACACGATCACATAATCACATAAACAAGTAAGAGAAAGAGACAATCAATCACACAATACAAGATGTATTTGGGGAAAGCACACTCCCTAAGGCCCCGCTATCTGTATATTGTATAAAGTCAAGGATCATGAAACAATACAATTATTTCTCTCGCAAGAGAACTTCTGCACTCTGCCAACTGTCTCACACTGATCTAGGAAAAATTGGACAAATACTTAGCTAATTCTCTACCTCTGCTCAGCCTGCCTTGCTTATGCATTCCTTGAGGAATTAATACCCTATTGAATAGGAAAATCCCTTGCCTTGACTACGCAATCCATCCAAGGTCTCCAACTAACTCTATAACTAACCTGTACAATTTTCTAATTATAAAACTGATAGTTATATTCCCTTTAACCTCTGTCTCAACTGGGTCTTCATCAGAACTGACATGCAAAAATTATTTATAGCCAATTACGAGTTAACTGATTGATCACTCATTGTGAATTAAATAAGATTTAATTAACTGAACCTCTCACTAGCTCATCACTCAGTTAGAACTAATTAAATTGATTTTAACTCAATTAATTGAGTTAACTAATTACAACTCATGCATAATTGCAACTGGACCCCCTTAGATCATGGAATCACTCTACATGCAAGCTCTCTGACCCTCAACTCGAACTTCCTAATATAACTCAGTCATTATGACTTATGTTTGATCTAAGACTTTTGTGATCCATAATGTAGATAAAAATGTCTTTCGGATTAATCACATTATTAGGATTTGGTCAACGTTTCGAACCAGCTAACCTTGTCCTGAGGATGAACCACATTAGCTGGTTCGAAACGTTGACCAAATCCTAATAATGTGATTAATATGAAAGAGATTTTTATCTACATTATGACTTAGTTAACTAATACAAGTTGTTATGAGATGAAATTACAATTTCTCTTCCAAATTTAATTAAGGTAAAATTAAATTATAAGTCCCGCAGTGGGGTGCCATTTCTTGGTGCCACTTAAACAACATGAAGCTCCAACCACTGATGACACTTTGAGTGATGTGATTGAAAAAATTAGGAGACTAAATCTTGATTCAAGCTCATCTCAGTTAACTAAGCAGCCTGGTCCATCTTAGAATGGTCCTCCGAAATAGCTGATAGAGACACTAAAAAGTGTTCATTCCAATGAGGTTGGAAAGACAAGAACAAGAAGCTCAACTAGACAAAACAGAGGTGATATAGACGATCCCGATTCACCTATTAATATGGATGTTTCTTATGATTGTGAACTGAATTTGTCTACATATTTTGAACCACCTTCCTTCAAATAAGCCACTTCTCATGATGAATGGAAAGAAGCGATCCATAAAGAATATGATGCTTTGATAAAGAATGACACCTGGACGCTAGTTGATCCTCCATTGGGAACCAAACCAATTGGTTGCAAGTGAGTCTAAGAAAAAGTATAAAGAAAATGGCTCACTTGACAAGCATAAATCCAAGCTTGTGGTAAAATGTTTTGTACAGAAGGAAGGCGTTGATTATGAGGAAACCTTTTCCCCCACAAAAAAATGGTCTACCATTTGGACACTATTTTCCTTGGCATATCAGAATGGTTGGAAAGTCCACCAAATGGATAAAAATTGATTTCTTCAATGGAGATTTGAAAGAGAATATTTTTATGTCCCAACCATAAGGATTTTCTATGAAGGTTTAGGAACACAAAGTATGGAAGCTTGTGAAATACTTGCATGCCCTCAAGCAAGCACTGTGAGCCTAGTATGATAAATTGACTGAGCATCTTCTGAAACTCAATTCAAACATTATGATCTTGATGATGCAACTTTGTTTGTCAAATAAGTTGGAAAAATAATGTTATATCTTGTGGTGTATGTAGATGATCTTTTGATGACAGGGAACAATGATAACTACATTGCATCCATAAGTAAAGAACCGAGGAAATTTTATGAAATGACAGATTTGGACTATGTTCACTACTATCTTGGTATTGAAGTAACCCAATGTCTGAAGTTTATATTACTCCCTCAGAATAAGTACATTGGAGATCTGTTGAACATGTTTGGCGTGGCTGAGTGCAATCCTTTAAACACTCTAATGGAACATAATTTAAAGCTCACATCCATTGAAGGAAAATAATTTGAGGATACAACAAAGTACAAATAGCTCATAGGAAGTCTCAACTACCTGACTACTACCAGACTATACATTTCATTTGTTGTTGGAATCCTCTCCAGGTTTATGCAAAAGCCTTGTGATGGTCATTGGTTTGCTGCTAAAAGATCTCTAAAGTACTTGAAGGGAAATCAAGACTTTGGACTCAAGTATAGATAGGTGAATGACTTCAACTTGATTGGATACCCTGATTCATACTTTGATGGAGATAAAGAAACTGGAGTATCTACTTCAAGTTATGTTATGAATCTTGGATCATGAGCTCTCTCCTATAGGTCAGACAAATAGTCAATTCTAGCAGATTCCACAACTGAGGCAAAATATGTGGTTGCATCTGAAGCAACAAAGGAATTATGTGGCTCAGGAAAATTCTGGAATATTTGCACGAGAAACAAGTGTGTTCAACTCCTCTTTTGATTGACAACACTTCTGCAATAAAGTTGGCTAAGAACCCAAAGTTCCATGATTGAACGAATCACATCAATACAAAATAACATTTAATTCGACATCATGTTGAGGCGAAAACAATCCATCTACGACATTGTTCCACAAATGAGCATATTCCAGACATCTTCACCAAAGCTCTTGGAAGGGAAAAGTTTGAAATATTCAGAATGATGCTTGGACTCACCAACATCCCTTTAGATTAAGGGGGGAAATGTTGACACCTAATCTTTGGGATTAGGAAATCCTATGGAAATATTGTAAATAGAGGAATAAAGGAAGTCGAAAGATGAAGAGACAATGGGAGATGAAACCCAATAGTCTCCCTCTCCTTGTGTATATCTATGTTCTATCTTAATACAAATACAACAATTTCATCCAAAGTTACTCCTGGCCTGACAGAGACGAAGGATTTTGTGAAACGCTTAGTGCCGCATTAGGTTATTCAGAAGTCAGGGATTCTTAATAACCGTTCTAAAGAAGGAAAGTTTCCCATACATGGTAAATCTTAGACACATGATATTTCAATAAAATACATATGCGACAATGGTGAAATAACAACAAGTCAAGGTTTCTTTGCTCAGACTGGTACGCCATTTCCATTTTGGTTAGGCTCTTGGTAGATTGAGCTTATGACCCATGAAAACCATTAGCAAACGAACATGGTATATAAATACCAAATTGTAATGACCCTCATAGGTTATATAGTGACGTAAAGAATACAACAAGTCTTGCCACTTGGGTTTGGGATAGGATACTGACATACCTTTCATGTTTTAAGAATAATTCTTGTGTGTTAGAAATTTTCGCCATGGCATGTTACGAACAATGCAAATTTTTGACTATCATTCACCATTTGTGGGGAGATAGGTGGTCGTCTCGGCTATAAAATCAACATTGACCATCATTTCGATATTTTCAATATTTTCTCATTATATCGAAGGTGGAAGAAAAATATTTCACCAATACTTCATTAAAACATTGGAAAAGCTAGATGAACTGCCACCATCCAACTTTCTAGAAGAGAGATATATGTTCATCATTGAACTTGATAATGTCACTCCCTACCAGCTCTATTGGGCTCCGAATATGTCATATCATTTAGTATATAAAGTGTCTATTCATGAGCCAATTTCCCATATTTATGATAGTTTTTGTAGTCATTATAACACCAATTTATGCCAAATGAACCTCTTCTACCCCATGGTTAATTATGATGGATTTATGATCTTTTTAATGATTAAAATCTCTTTAATATGGTTTTATCAATGACGGTTTACGTGGTTATGTGGCCAAGAAGCATGTTCAAATATGAAAATTTCTATTTCTCTACCAACTCAATAGCAATTTGGTAGTTCAGTACTTGGTTCGGTACCAGTCAACAATTTAGTACTTAATTCTCCACCTCCACGAATGGAGAAAAAAGTCAAAATTATAAAATATGTTTTTATTTTCTCTAGAATCGTAAATTAGGTGCCACATGGGCCTAATATACTGGTAAAATCCTTGGAATATAACCATCTCACATGTGTGGGAACCTAGCACATGATTTAAGCTAGAGCAAAAAATAGGTAATACTTTTGAAATTGCCATGTTTTGCCTCGATAAACGTGAAAATGGTGGAGAATGACAATAATATGAAAAATGGGTTTTTACAAAACATAGAAATTTATTTGGATCTAAAACTGTTTCCAAAAATTCAATATGGTTTAAAAGCTATAGTTGGTTCTTCGAAGCAATATTGTATAGTTTTTTTGCAAAACCCCGGTTTGGAAAAAGGATTCAAACAATCAACTTCATGTAGAATTTCCAAGGCCATGGAATCGAATCAGGAAATTCCAAGAGAGGTTTGTGTTGATAATATGGAAAATTGGACTCTAGAGAAATAACTTTCCAAAATGCATCATGGTCGAGAAGATAGGGTTAGTTCTGTAACGACAATTTAATAAAATTGCAAAAAAACTAGAATTACGAGATTCTCCCCTAAAATTATAAATTAGTTTTATGAGTTAAGGAGGTTGGATCTTATCTTTCCCCAATGAATTTTATGAATAAATAAGGTCTCAAATGACAGATACCAAGGAGAGGAAAAAAGAGAGAACCATGATTGTGGATCATTTTCGAACTCAAATTTTTTTATTTTTATTTTTTTTAATATATTTCAAACTTGGAACCACTTTACATATGTATTGTTGAAGACTATTAATATAGAAATTTCAGATTCCATTTCATGAGCATGTGATATTAATTTGTAAGTCTATTGTTATAGCTTAACTTGTCTGAGGTAGTGGTTAGGGCCCAACACCAACCTCAGTCAAGTTGTAATCAATTTGAGTTAGAGTGGGAATAATTGTGTGGTGATATAGAATAGTTGTAGTATGATATTTAAGTGTGATTGTAGCTAATCGAATTTTCTAGATTTGAGTGATTTTATTTTTAGATTTATGTTTGGAATTAAATCATGTTCTTTAGATTTATAGTTTGCAGTTGAAGCATTGAATTTCTAGTCTGAAGGATGGAGCATTCTCAATGAACAACTCTTGGATTTAAAGCATCTTGGCTTGTATATTTTAAGTTCTAAACTAAAGTATTCGAGTTATCTCTGAATTAAATTTCTATTTTTCAATTCAAATAGGATACCTTGTAATATGAAAATTTCAAGTGGATGCTTATTAATTTGGAAAGAAATTACATTATGAAATCCTTCATTCTCATATTGAGTTGTTATAGTTAATTTTTAAGTAGAACAACAAGTTGATTAATATCATATTTTTATCTTTGTTGAATGATTCCTTGCTTTCGAATGGTGTTTCATGTTTTCTACGTTATTGTTAGAGCCAAAATTTGTCACAAGTTAGGATTGAGTTTATCTTTCAATTTGTAGCACCCTAGGGAATAGTTTGCATAAGCGATTTTTGAATAGAATTACTTGTTGAATAAGATTGAGAACATGGTTCATGGTAATTGTTAAGCTCATATTTTGAAAGAATATTTAGTTAGTTGCACCATAATTGAAGATAACTTAATAATTTGCATTAGATGTAATAGGTTTCTTTACTTTTGCAAATTTTGGTGCGACCATTTTAAATTAGGAATAGACTTTGGTTATTCTGCACTTAATTTCGTACTAAGATGACATAGGATAAATTTAGATCTGAACCGTAATGCCTTGTAACTCAAAGCTTACGAACCTCAGTTGACATTTTAAAGTGAAGGGAATTGATATAAACATATAAAACCCCAACATTTTTGGCACCATTTTCGGGGAGTTACAAACGATCTAGCTAATATTTTGCTTTGGTAGGTTGAGTTTTAGTAGATTAATGTTTGTGGTAAGATATGTAGGGAAACTAGATGGCAAAGAGAGTATGGTGAGACGCGAGTGAAGAGCCATGCATCCACTATGGTGGGGTTGCTCCAAAGTCTAGTTGTCTCTAATTGATTTTCTAGTCTCTTTTTCATATGCATAGAATTAAAGATAGGATCCAAAGCCTCATTTTTCCTTATTTTTCTTTGCAAGTGTGTTTTCCTTTAGATTTATTTATGGAAAGAAGAGAAGCCTAACTTTTGTGAATAGATGATTTGGTGACAATAGGGTCTTATTAGCATGGTGGCGCTTCGAGTACGTGATTGGTTTACTTGCATTTGTTTTAAATGTGCTTCCTTTTCAATTTGTTGGACACCTAATCCTCTATGGGTAGGTGTGGAAGCCGAAAAACCAAAGAGGAGTCCAAGTGAACTTGGAATGTGGAATCCAAGAGTCATTCCAATGTAATATAAATACACATCTATGGTTAATAAAATGAAAACTCACGCTTATCTTTATTTCCTTGCATGTTTACCCTGCATCGTTTAACATGGTATCGGAGCTTAGACCAGGCCTGGGCAATTTCAGAATCTTTTGAACGCCATTTCTATATTTGGTTTGTCAACGATATCCACTCCACCTAAGTGCTCTTCTGAGCCCTTCTATGAAACCTGCTACTCCTCTTCCATTCATACCTGTCCCTGTGATTGCAGAAAATATTGCCACTATCCCTGTTTTCCAATGTAACGCTCTAACGCTTCCAAAATCTAAGCTACTGGTATGCGCTACCTCTCATTATGTGTAAACACATATGGATTTACTGTGTTACGACCTACCTCCTCCTGGTTAATCTCCTGAGTGCTCTCCATGGCTAGTGCCTCACAGTTTCCATTAATATGCTCTCACAGTCTCCATAGCACTACCAACCGCTCTCGGCATCTCTCCATTGCTGCTTGGGCCTTCACCTCCCATACACAGGTCCTCGGCCTCTAGTACCCATAGGCCCTCACATGATAACATTACGTGGCCTCGATGCTCGACCTCTTGCCTCCATACGTTGCAGATCTCATCACTGGACTTTCTGCTTAGCCTCACGCTCCCGCAAAACATACAACCTCCCACTCGGCTCATACTCCACTTTTCCCTCATCGCTTGGTGCTCGGTGCTCACCGCCGGCCCTCCCATCGACCCTTCACTTGCTCGACCTCTATACCGAAGGCCTTCCCACTGTAGCTCGACCCCTACACCACCGGTATTCCTCCATTGTCGGACTCCCACTGCTGCATCGAGCCTCCCATCCTTGCGGTTTACACAGTCATCGGGCCTCCCATACATGTGGTGTACATAGTCTTCTGTAGGCCTGACCTTCATTGTCAACCCCTCCAAAGTCCTCCACTTGCACACTCCACTCGGCTCCTCCATGTTGTCCACGCTGTGCATACCATGGCTCCTCCTCTCAATAATTCTACTTCAGATAGATCTAGACTTTGACGTAAATCTGAAGGACGAGTAGTCCAGATCAAAGAACCAATTTTCAGAAGAGACCGTTAGCTCTTACAGGCCGAATTTCTGAGCATTACTAAAGGCAGAAATTTTGAATACTATTGAAGGTCGAATAACCATTGATGAAGGATCAAACCAATGGATGAAACAAATTAATCATACTTTGTGTTTGGGATTCTTTGAGGATGAAATTCCTTCTTCAAAAGGGCTGTGGCATGAGTTTTATTTTCTAATCAAAGGGGAAAATTTCTATCAATTCTCAAAATCCTAGTCTTGCATTGTAAATCGAATCTGGTTCTTGATAGTCCAGGTTTCTTATTCCTATTGGTGGAATCCATAATTGTCATCATATTCAGCAATATGAGCTAACACTAATCATCATTGAAATAAATTCAGAGCACTAAAATTATTGTCACTCTGAAGTTACTCAGCTGGAGAAAACCTGCAACCAAATCTTCGAGCCACAGGATCAGATGTTTGCTCTAAATTTTGGGGTGAATGCCATAGTAAAGAATAAATTTGAAGAGTATAGAGTGTCTTTCGAGCCACACTTATTTTCATAATTTTCTATAATAATGTTTCAAGAAAGACAATGCAAGCAATGATTTGTGCTAACTTACAGTTTAAGGATTTTGAGCAGTTATTTTAAGCTACAAAACTGTGTTGCAATTTGTAGTTGCAAAATTGTAGAAAATGGCGAGAATTACTGAGGTATTAGGGTTGTTGAATACTCTAATACATTCCATTGTTTATGGGATGGTTAAAATCAACAAAGACACTCTCTTTGACATTCAAACCTGTCTGTATCTTGCAAAAGAAAAGATTGATTTTTTGCAACTAGAATCTCAGCTTCAGCACGATGAGCTTCAACAAAAGAGTTGTCATTCTGAACTTTTTTTTGTTCAGAACATTGAGACAAAATCTCATCCGCAACAATAAACTATTCCAATCATTGAGCCTAGTACAAGAGAAGATTTGCATGCAGAATCAAACATCCAGCCTGCACCTCCCAAGCCCATCATCAGACCTTGGGAAGAGCTTGTCAACAAAAAGCATAGAACTGGTCTTGGATATGAAAAGGAGTTGTCCTTTCATATTTTGGACTACTCCAAGCCCATTCAATTTTAGAGTGCCAGATTTCTTCATGATATCTCACCAAAAACTATTCTAGATCCCGCTCCTCTCCAAAGTAGCAACAACATATTGAAAAATGCGACCACTGTGATCGAGTTGGCCATATGAAAGATCATTGTTTCGATATTCACCCACGCAAGCACTATGGTTGGCACACCCATTATTCACACAGATGCTTCAGAAACAAGCCTCCTGTAGGAACAAAGATTCATATTGGATGGATCACTTTTTGGCAATGGGCATCAACATCCAAGAAGATGTTTAAGTCATATGTCAGAACTTGTTCTAGAGTATTGAACAATATTGCAATTTAGTTTTCACCATCATCTCACCTTGTACCTGGTAGGGGGAAAATGGTGGTCATCTACAAGCTTCGAACCCACATCAGGTGAGCCTGAGCCACAATCTCTCATTCCAAATTCAGAATTGTAGCCAGAGACATAGCAGTTCAAGCAAGCTTGAGCCACAATCTCTCATTCCAGATTCAAAGTTGTAGCTAAAGACATAGCAGTTCAAGTGAGCCTGAGCCACAATATCTCATTCCAGATTCAGAGTTGTATCCAGAGACATAGATGCCCATGAGCATGCCTTTGGTTGATGGTCAGCCTTAAACCATTTATGTGAGGTTGAGTTTCTTCCTCTTCAAATAATTCAGGACAATGCCTCTAGCAGAAGACTTCAGCTTCTTTCCAGTTTTGGAAGAGTTCCAGGAAATGCATCAAGCATTCCAGAGTTGGTGGTCATCCTTAAACCATCATAGGTTATAGACCTCCCTTCTTCTAGGTTGAAGGCCTCCCTATTAAAATACGAGGGACACTTCCTTTAGTAGAAGACCTCAACTTCTTGCCAAATTTGGAAGAGTTCTGGGAACTGCACTAAGCATTCTAGTGTTGGTGGTCATCCTTAAACCACCTCTTTATGCCAACATTTCAGAGAGCTCATTCAGCCTAAGTGCTACCATGCATACTTTGCATATTTGTATTACAACTCTATTCTTGGACTCACACATACCCCTTCAGATTAAGGGGTGAATATTGGACACCTAATCCTCCATGGGTTGGTGTGGAAGTCGAACAGCCAAAGAGGATTCCAAGTGACCTTGGAATGTGGAATCCAAGGGTCACTCCAATGTAATATAAATACACATCTATGGTTAATAAAATGAAAACTCACGCTTATCTTTATTTCCTTGTGTGTTTACCTTGCATTGTTTAACACAATTATTTAGGATTTTAAAAATTTTTGGTACTTTAAGAACTCTAAACTTTAATCCATGTGCAGGACAAGGATTAGCAACCGACAAAGAAGTATTCAAGGATGATCAAGATTTTGGAAGAATTCTCTCAAATCCAAGTAGAAAATGGGATATCTGCTTCTCAGGAAGAACAAATCTTGACAACAGTCAAGAAATTATCTGACTCTCGAGAAGTGATAGGAGAACAACAAATCCATGAACCACATCCACATGAAGATCTTCACCATTGAAATATTTTCGAGGAAAGTGAAGAATCATGGACCACATCCAATGGAGAGAAACCATTAGAACCAGAGACTCAAGAATTTTTTACATGCATATCTGTGGATCTTCTGAACACAAAAGAGGATAATCACCAAATGGTAGAAGATCTATATGGTACGGTAAATGAGGATATGCTAAATGAGCCAAATAAAAAGGTAAACCACACACATTTTGATTTTATTGAAAATTGGTTTCAAGAAACTATAAGGCCATATAACTCCTTCATTATTCCTCAATTCTTGACATCATCATTAAAACTGTTGGTACTTCATACTCAAGTATGCATTAAGGATTATATTATGAACTTGAGTATGAATGCATTTTTACACCTATTACGCACATGTTTACATTGGAAATACTCCTATACTTTAGAAGAGAAATTTCTTTTTCTTAGGTAGAGTAGGATAGTAATAAATAAATAAATAAGTGTTGCATATAGTAGCTAGTTTAGTTCTAAAATATAGTGCAACATCTTTCTCATTTGTTTTATATAAGTGGGGATGTTAATAGCTAAAAATAAACTAGTTGAAAATGGGATATCTATGTTTCTAATGCGTATTTATGTTGGGTTCTCTTTCAGCTGCATATTTCTTTTAATGAAGATTTCCACCCAGTATTATTTGAAGCTGCATCATGGTTCAACTATTACTTTTCTTTCCCACTTATTATTTCTTTCTGATAGTTAGATTTGTTTATAGTTCTCCTTTTTTATAAAGTAATCTATGACCATTATGTTTGGAATCTTATGTGTATATGGAAGTCATTGCATTACAACATCATCTGGTATTGCATACCAATTGTCTGGTACCTTGTTTCAGCTAATAAGTACCCAAAATTTTGGTACCAATTTGTTATTTTACAAGACAAAGTAGGAATAAAGGATATTGTTCATTTGGGATGCTTAAATACTGGAAGAATATTTTCAAAAGTGGAAAATATGTCTTTGTCAATGGAATGGAACACTTAGGGGAGTATTTGATGATAAATTTATTTTCCCTTAAGTTGTTAAAAATTATGCATTCATGATTTATCATTAAGACCACGATTTCATGAAGATGACCGAATAAACAATATTTTCCATAGAATTTGAATCAAATGATAATTCCAAACTATTCATAGTTGATATATCTTTTCTGTTTTAGAATTTTATTTTTCTTATTCATATAGATTTAAGATTATCAATACAAAATAGTTGCTCAAAAAATAGTTACTGAAGCATAATATGGGGATTAAAACAAAGTTAAGAGGTCCATATAATGATGCCAATGAAAACGGAAATCAACTTGAATACTATAACCATAACACCAAAGCATGATCTCTGAGCATCTTCATTAAGACTTGCAAGAGAGTTGACGAAGTCTCTGTTCATAATGGAACACTACTTTAAAAGTGAAATAATACATGGAAACTATGATTAGTAGGACTCTAGGTGTATTTTGGTTATTATTTGGAAGCCTAATCCATCTCACATTAAAATGGCTCATTCATGCTATGTAATTTGAGTGCCTATAATTGCCTTATGCGTATAATACATTATGCATGTAATCAAAGTCACTCTGAAAGGTATCATCCTATTCCTTTAAGGGGTTTTCTGAAGCCGCTTCCCCATCTACCAATTACAAAATCAATATCCATAATCTAAACCTAATGATCTAGGGGCATTAGGCACTAGCCAACAATGTAGGAGGTTTTGTCCACATGTTGTGGCTAGGAGGGTTCGAAATCATCTAAATTGTAACAGCTAGGTGTCAATACCTCAGCTGGCTGTATCATTTAGATTGGTCAGGGTTGTAGAAGTCGAATGGTTTAGTTAGTCCATCTGTCATGTTTCAGTTAGTTGAATTATTGTAATTAGGCTTTTGATTTCTAAAACGATCCTCACAGAGGAACTAAAGGGATGCATTGTAATGTATATAATTTGTATTCTCCGGATGTATTGAGGAGGAGAGAAGAGGAGAGGAAAAAAGAAATATTTCTGCAATAAACCTCTGTGTGTTAACAATTGTTTCCAGTTAAATAATTTCAATGTCCATCGACCATCGAATTGCCTCAAATCCTTATCTGTGAAGAAATTGTTTAATTGAGAGGTGATTGTACACTAGTTTTGCGTGGAATCGTTGAGTATGGTGGTTGTATAATTCCGCATTTCTCTGTCCATTGTTTCCCGTGAATTGTTTGGATAAACTCTGTGAATTGAATTCCAATGCAGTCCTCTGTTTGTATTACTATGAAACTCCCCACTGAATGATCGGACCGAACTCTATTGAAATAAACCCGAGTCGTGAACCTGAGTTAAGGCATACGAAGGATTCCGCAAACCCGACGTGAACCGTGGTTAATCACTGTACCAAAACTCGCGAGCGGATTGACGAAACCACCCTGCCCATATCGCACCACTTTTTTGGAGCAAGCGGCGATTCCACAGAGAAGCTGACGCGTGGCCAAGGGATGGACCCCCAAAACCGCCTTTCCCTCACGCCATCGCACATTAAAGTTCGTACGAGGAGGCAGAGCGATATCGCCGGACACCGTCAATCTGGAGGGATGCCATCAGACGGTGGCTGTGTTCATGAGATGCTCAAACGATAATCTAAAGTATGGCAGTATTTTTCATTAGTCTGTCGCTTGTAAAGGTGGGCCCGGGGTTAAGGTCTGTTACCAGTGTTTAATTTTAATGTATCGGGTTGAGCGATAGAATAAAAGTACAGGACATATTTAACTTTACCATATAGTTAATTCAAGTTGGTGCCTGTTTTATATTGGAATTATCGCAGAGTTATAAGGGCTGAAATAGTTGGATTTTTCTAAAGTTGCTGAATGTATTTATTTATCAATTTTCTCTGAAATTGATAAATAAAAAGTCCAAGAAAGTAAGAAGACCACGTGGAGGTAAACCAAGTTAATTGCAAGAAATGCTAACAGAGCGACTACAGTAGACCAACTCTCCTTAGGAGCCGACTTTCAGTCTTTGTTGCCGTCACCTAAAGTGGTAGGAAACATGGGACTAGAGACTTTAGTGTAAAATAGGTTTAAGAGGTTAACCCGTCGAGGCTATGGACATCTGCTAGCAGTGGGTACTAACCTGTGATGCCACTAGGCAAACCAATCGGGGCTATGGACACTCGCGGGAATGGGGCATTTTGCTTAAATAAGTGTAAACCAAACCAAGGATTTTGTATACACATATGATGGTTAATCTATAGTGTTACAATCAAAAGGAAGCATGCATGGATGAAGTCAAGGGCAAAAACAAACTCCATAAATTTGTTGCTAAAGAATGGTCTTAAGGTAATCTTGGGTTCTCTATTTTAGTTTTCATACTATATCTAAGATCTAATTGTCTGAGAAGTGGGACCTATGATTATAGAAAATTAATAAAACTCAACTGAAAAACTTATCTGTAATACTTGGATAACTATAAGACTTTGGATTTGGTTAGTAATGACTATTTTTCATTGGTTCATCATTTGTTGTGATCATAAAAATTCTTCTTTTCTACAAAGAAGGAGAGCCTCTTAAATTTTTAAAAGGTTTATTTATTGAGCATAAGAATGTTAAATATTGATGAAATCATATGTAATGAGTGATTTGGAATGTATTTTATGTTTAGTGTTAGTTTTACATCATTTTAATAAATCCGAGATGTTTTATTTTTGTTCAATATTCATCTCATTAGTTCCATTGTTTTGTTTTTCAGGTCCCTTTTTGTACTAGAACCATCTTTGTAGCCCTCCTTACTTCTTTAGTACATCCATTTGTTTGCATGAGCACATGCAAAACCATGGGCATGGAGGAGTGGTTTTTGGGACCTTTTCAGCATCTTCAGTTAATTCTCTTCAACTTCCTTCAACAGATCAGATTGGCACTTATCAACTCCAACTCTTCCAGATCATTTAGGATTCTCAGCCTTACTCCGCCTCATCTTCAAATTTACACCACTTCCATTGTAGCCTATGGTACAAATAAAAATTCAAAAGGCATACTTGAGGTAAAACATGTTTAAAGGCTCTTTAGCTCATTAAAATTTAAGGAATCTTGATGATTAACCACTTCCTATTTCTTCACCTTTCTTAAACCACCATTAAACCCGCCATTTCCAAATCCATCAATGCATATTCTAGTAAGACCATAAGGATGAAAAAGTATCATGGTACATGAATAAAGATACAACTATAGTGTATTCTCCTCGTACATTATAAATCATTCACAAAATAATTATCTTAATGCTCTTAATATGAGGATGAAGCAATTGTTCTTTATCTAAGAAAAGAACAACGAAGTGAATAATGGTCTTACAAAGTTTCCAACCCTTATCCTCATCCTTACCTTATGTCATCCAACATCCCTTCGTAGTCAATATTTTATTCGTCCCAAATTTCTTCTACCTTGTTGTGAAACATATCAAGTTTAGGATGATAGGACAATCCACCTTTAATCACCAACACTAAGAAACAATGTCATAGGTGAGGATTTCATTTGCATGAGGGCATGAAAAGTCTTGGGAATGGGGAAATTTTGGGCTCCGAATATATCATATCATTTAATATATAAAGTCTCTATTCATGAGCCATATTCCCTCATTTATGATACTTTTCGTAGCCATTATACCACCAACTTCCGCTAAATGAACCTCATCTACGGTGTGGTTTTTTTTTTTTTTTTCTTTCTAAATTTGACTAATTTTTATTATGTAAATATTATAATACAAAACTGCCTCAGCTCAGCTTTGATAGCCTGAAACTGGGCTTGCAAACCATGCTTAATCCCAAAAATAAGCTGCCCATATAGGGAAATCAGCTCTGTAGTGTCTGTCACACCGCCCTTGGTATGGGAAACCGGTGGACTAGTTATACTGTTTGTTATGAGTCTGCAAAAAACTATCACAATCAAAGGAAAAAAACTATCACTATCTGCTGTGTAATGTAAAAGACCAGCAGCTTTATGAAAGTAAACAAGTTCAGATTTCATACTGGTCCTGTTCATGGCTGATTCAATTGGAGTGACCCAGAGAGGGATGCTCCTCCTCGATTGGACATCCGAAGTATGTCTCAGGGTCGTCCACATCAGCGTCTTGAAGAGGATCCTTAGTGCTTAGGACACCATGCGCGTGCACCTGCATGGAAAGGAGGCCCGGGGAGGGAGAAGGATGGACAGAGGGCTCGCTCGGGTCAGTTTGAGGCGTAGCAGCGGAGGTAGACCGAGGCGCGGGGGAGGTGGGAAGAGGGTCAAGGGGTGTAGAAGTGGAGCCCGACCAGGGAGGAGAACAGAGAGCTGCCTCCTCACGCAGAGTGACAGTAATGTAGGCTGTGATGGAGGGGCGGTTGAAAACACTGTCGAAGTTCAATTCAGCTCTCTGCGTGGTTTGACGGGTGAAATGACTGTGAGAGGGCTGAGGGGCGGAGGTGGAAGAGTCAAGAGGAGCGTCGCGCTAAGGGGAAGAGGGCAGTCGGCCAGGAGGACCAGAAGGATAATCCGAGCTATGCCGGCTAGAAATAGTGCGGTCAGCAGCAGAACTTCTGCGGGTGCCTCCATGACGGGCAGTCATACGCTGACGGAGTCGAGGCATGACTAGTTCCGAATTGTTGATGTCCTGCACCGGAGGAGGGGCTGGAGAAAAAATCGAACCAGGAGAAAGCTGAACCCAGTGCGCACCTGTTAGAGCTTGAACAACAAGAGAGCCAGGCGGGTGCTGAGGAAAGTTAAACGCTCCAGGGCAGAAGACGCTGTGTGAGAAATGCACTCCCGGAAGAAACTCGATACAACAGTGGAGAGAGCAGCGCCGACCGGTGTTCGTGCGAGCGCTTGGCTCAGCGCATTGTGCAGGGCACGCACCGTCCAGAGGAGCCAAACAATCTTCCGGAGAGTCTGAGAGCACAGTGAAGAAGGAATTGGCGTCCATTGTGCAGAAGCCAGGCAGAGCAGAGTAGTTGTATCGCCGCCGCGGGGAGGGAAAGTAATGGCAGTCTGTCATATTGAATGCCGTTTTAATGGCGCTGTGGTGAGCCATGTGGCCTCCACATGCCTCGCACCTTGGGAAGAGGTCGGGGCCATGTGGCCCATTAATTCTGAATGCCATCCGCATCCGGAACATCTACGGTGTGGTTAATTATGATGGATTTCTTATATTTTTAATGATTAAACATGTCTTTAATATGGTTTTATCAATCACAATTTACTAATGGGGTTATGTGGCCAAGGATCATGTTCGAATATGAAAAATTCTATTTATCTACCAGCTCAGTAACAATTGGTAGTTCATTACTTTGTTTGGTACTAATTCAATAATTCAACACTTAATTCTGCATGTGCACGAATGGAGAAAAAAATAAAAATCATAAAATATGTTTTTATTTTCTCTAGCATGGTAAATTAGGTGCCACATGGGCGTAATATATTGGTAAAATCCTTGGAATATACCCATATCACACATGTGGGATCCTAGCACATGATTTAAGCTAGAGCCGAAAATAGGTAACAGTTTTGAAACTGCCATGTTTTGCCTCAATTTTTGTGCAAATGGTGGATAATCACAAGAATATGGAAGATTGGTTTTTAGAAAACATAACAATTTATTTGGATATCAAACCATTTCCAAAAATTAAATATGATTTAAAAGTTATAGCTGGTTCTTTGAAGCAGCTTTGTATAAAATTTCTGCAAAACCCAGACTGGAAAAAGTATTCAAACAATCAACTTCATAAACGATTTACGGGGCAATGGAATCGAATCAGGAAATTCCAATAGAGGTTTTTGTTGATAATATGGAAAATTAGACTCCATAGAAACATATTTCCAAAATACGTCATGGTTGAGAAGATATGGTTAGTTCTTTAATGCCAATTTATATAAAATTGCAAAAAAACCATAATTATGAGATTCTCCTCTAAAATTGTAAATTCGTTTTTTGAGTTAAGGGGATTGGATCTTATATTTCAAAAATAAATTTTAATAAGGTCTCAAATGACAGAGACCAAGGAGAGGAAAGATGAGAGAACAATGATTGTGGAACATTTTCAAACTCTATTTCTTTTATGTCAAGCTTGGAACCACTTTACATATGTATTTTTGAAGACTATTAATATAGCAGTTTCAGCTTCCATTTCATGAGTTAATGTGCTATTAATTTGCAGGTTTATTGTTGTAGCTTAACTTGTATAAGGTAGTGGTTAGGGCCCACCACCAACCTTAGTCAAGTTGTAATCAATTTGAGTTAGAGTAGGAATAGTTGTGTTGTGATATAGAATACTTGTAGTATGCTATTTGAGTGTGATTGTAGCTAATCGAATTTTCTAGTTTTGAATGATTTGATTTTTAGATTTATGTTTCAAATTAACTCATGTTCTTTAGATTTATAGTTTGCAGTTGAAGCATTGAATTGACAATCTGAAGGATGGAGCATTCTCAATGAACAACTCTTAGATTTAAAGCATTTTGGCTTGTATATTTTAAGTTCTGAACTGAAGTATTTAAGTTATCTATGAATTAAATTTCTATTTTTCAATTCGAATAGGATACCCTGTAATATGAAATTGTCAAGTGGATGCTTATTGATTTGGAAACAAATTACATTGTGAAATCCTTGATTCTAATATTGAGTTGTTATAGTTAATTTTCAAATCCGAACAACAAGTTGATTAGTATCATAGTTTTATCTTTGTTGAATGATTCCTCTCTTTCGAATGGTGTTTATTGTTTTCTGCATTATTGTTAGAGCCAAAATTTTTCATAGGTTAGGATTGAGTTTGTCTTGCGATTTGTAGCACCCCGGGGATTAGTTTGCATAAGCGATTTTTGAATAGAATGAATTGTTGAATAGGATTGAGAACATGGTTCATGGTAATTCTTAAGCTTGGATTTCGAAAAAATATTTAGTTAGCTGCACCATAATTGAAAATAAATTAGTAATGTGGATTATATGTAATAGCTTTCTTTACTTTTTCAAATTTCGGTGTGACCATTTTAAATTAGGAATAGAGTTTCGTTATTCTGCACTTAATTTCATATTAAGATGGCATAGGATAAATTTATATCTGAACCATACTGCCTTGTAACTCAAAGCTTATGAACCTCGGTTGAAATTTTAAAGTGAAGGGAATAAATATAAACATATAAAACCCCCAACAAGCTCAGTCCTAATTAAAAGTGGAATAGAAAAAACCCTAGCAGAATTGTGGTTGGAATCGAGCTTAACAGGAGTAAGACTAAGTGAATAAAGGTCATAAACCTATAGCGTTTGCAGAGTAAAATGGGAAGGTTGGAACAGAAAATGAGACAGGAGTAAATATGGGGAAAAAACCCTATGGAATAGCTTGGGTGACTGGTAAGTGCTCATTGAGAATGTACTTAAGAACAAAAATAAAAAAACAAAGGGTATTACAACCAACACATTTGAGTTATGGTTGCAAGTTTCAATGCAGGAAATGTCACAAACTATAGTCGTCAGATTGAATGTGTAATACCAAGTTATCCAAAACAAATCCCACTTAATCCAATTCTCATCACCAAACATAATTTTAGGCATAGAAAACTAAGAAACTTCAACATTAAAATTTAATCGCACACAGAGCCATGTATTATTCCATTGAATATGATATTAATTAAATCATAGTCGCAGGCATAATATCACCATAGGTTTAATAATCCTAAGTTATTAGATAATTGAGTTTTGCATGGTGGTAAATAACCTTTGGATCAAATGTATTATCATGTTATGGCACGACCCACGACCAATACATTAATCCTTAGACCAAGACAATACAAAAATTATGACTAGTGCATCCGAAAACCATCGACAAAGAACATACAAAACTCAAGAAAACTTAATATTAACAAGTTTACTAGGTTGAAGAAGTTAAGTCATATTGTCATTATAGGAAAAGAAAATAATTTCACATGACAGTAAGGCTAACAACCATAGTAAAAAATATAAAATAAGTTTTATATGTTCTCTATGATCATTGACACTTTAATCATAAAAATAAAGTGATATCACAATTCTAGACAAGACTTGTTTAGGAACCCATATCGATGTTCCAGTTCAAAGATTGGATGTTTGTGATCAAAATAAACAAGAAAATAAATGAGGGGCCTGTTTCATTTAAAAAATGAGAGGGAAGTCGGTTGGGTAGCCAACAATCGATGACTCGCTGGATGAACCAATTATCTTTCTCTTGAAACATGTTGAGTAAAAGGGCAAAGATCATATGTTATATATAAAAAAATTTCCAAAACGTTCTTAAAATGATTATTGTAGTTTTTCTTGAACACATTCAAACTATTAAAGAATACTCATTCAAAATCAGAACAACAAACATAAACTCCATATAAAATCCATATAAGTTTATTGAGAATCCAATAACCAACAAAGTGAAAACATAAGTGGATATCCAAGCGAGTGGTGTAATTTTTTTACTTCGATACCACGAGCACTACCTCTGCTACCAATAATTGTTCATAGCCTTGACAGGGATGCCCTTTAATCTATATTAGATGCTAGAATCCCCTTTGGTTGATTGTGTTTTCATAGTCCAACATTCTGATTATTAACTACTTGGAATTAGACTCATAAGCCCCTTAAAGGTATGCATGACATGTAGATATTGAAAAATTAACTCACAATTTTATTAAAATATACATTTGAAATACCAAATGTCACAAACGAAGCCACTCCTGCCAGTAGGTGTCAATAGGCTCAAGAAGGATGTATTTTTTCACCAATTTTACTTGAGTGCTTTAATCCCAATGAAACAGAATAAAGGAAATTTGAAGCTGTGAGTGACTACTTGTCAGTCCCAACTAGAATTATCTAATAAATAGGGAAGTAAGTCTTAAAATCTCCTTAAGATATTAATGGTGTAAAAAGTCTAAAAATCACTAATCTTATGTTTATCTCACCTTTCGATTTAAAATTTTGTTAGTTGTCATGGGTCCCCTTAACAATGTAGGATTAGAAAAACAATAAATTATTCTGTAGCACTAATTAAATTTAGTAGGAATTTTGAAAAGAAAATTATTTGTATTGTCAGCTGCTACTGCAATAAACAAATCAAATAGTTTAAGCATAACCAAATATTATCTACTTTTAAAATTTCCTTGAAATATATTTCAAACAAAGTTATTCATGTCCACGTTGTGCAATTCATCACACAAACGAAAAAATTAAGAGGAAAAACACACTGAAAAATTGCAAGGAAAAATAATATTTACAAAGATAAGAAATCCCTGGAGAGACTCAGGAAAAATACTTCTTCAAAATTTGTCCATTGGCCAGAAGATATTTTGACCGACCTTCCAATTTTTGTACACCAAATGTATTATTACCAATATTTTCTTTAACAATGAATGGTCCTAACCATAACCTATGAACTTGGATTGTTTCCATTTATTCTTATGAGTTTTATCCCATTTTAGAACTATGTCTGCTACCTCAATATTTATGTCAAAAGAAGATATTTTATCAACCAACGCTTCACAATATGTTGGTTTTGATGTAATTTGTGTTTTGAATATTCTCTCTCTTCTTCCGATTTCAAAAAGGCATCTATCCTATTATGCATGGTAGAACACTTGACTTCCTGTACCTGCTGGGACAATTGGAGAGAAGGAAAAAATTTTATTTGGGGGTAAGATGGATTCTTAGTCGTAAACAAGAAAAAAGGGGAATTCCCAATACCAGCTTTAGGGGTCACATGATCAACCCATAACACATTGAAAAGGGTAGTATGCCAATTTTTATGATGCTAAAAAATGATCTTTTGAGGAGTTTAATAAAATTCTCGTTTGAGGTCTCAACAAGACCATTCCCGCGAGGGTAGTATTTTTTTGAGTATTTAATTTTAATCCCTTTATTAGAGGCATAAGTGTATAATCTTGAGAAGAAAAATAAGATACATTATCAAACACTAATGATTTGGGAACTCCAAAAAGAGTAACAATGATAGAGTCTAATAATGTAATCACCTGTTTAACATTGACTACTCATAGAGGTACTACAACCACTCATATCGTAAATTAATTTGTAGCTATCAATACATATTTATGTTGCTGAGAGAAAGAAGGGTTCATGGGACGACCGATGTCTAGGCTCCATTGTTGAAAGGGAGCTTCAACAATAATAGGCTAAAGGCTAAAGGTTGGTTTTTTAATCCTACTAGAAGTTTCTTGGCAAGTCTCAAATCTTCATGTTATGGCATGAGAATATTTAAACAAGGTGGGCAAATAATACCCAACCCTTAATACTCTATGAGTAGTGGTGTCTCCACCAAAGTGACCACCAGCGGGACTAGAATGGAGTTCGTGTGGTACTTTCTGGGAATCACCTTATTCTAAACAATAAAGTAATACACCATCATAATTTGTTTGAAATATAATGTTATTAATTAGCTAATATGAGGTTGACATGAGCCTTAACATCCTTTTCTTTTAGCATCAAGATGTGATGATGTTGTACCATTATGCAAATAAAACTTGATGTTAGAATGCCAAGAATTAGGATCATCTGAAACACCAAAAGCTTCATTTTGCAACATAGATATTTCATTATCAGAACAAGGATCTTGATTAGGAAGGTTAACAAACTCAAGAGCTAGTTTATAAAGACCTTGACCTTTCACTATTTGAGTAGGATTGATCTCCAAGTCATATTCTTGGAAAGTTGTCATCTAGTGGGCCCTTTTTTCTCCTGAGTATTTCCGTACAAGTAAGTTTCTTACTATTGTATAGGGAACTATTACCTTGGTTTTAGATTTTAGTAGATAATATCTCAAATTATTTACTACCTTAAAGACAACAAAGGCATGCTTACCTACCGTTGCGTAATTTAGTTCAACTCCCTTAAAAGCATAGCTCATGAATGCAATAGGAATTTCACTATTAGGCTTTGTTTTTCTTGTAAGGAAAACAATGTAAGAATAATAAAAAATGAAGGTATAAAGTATAAAATCCTTAGGAAAATTAGGGCTCATCTATGTTGAGATTCAATAAGAAGATCCTAGTGAAAATTAAGCACCTACACTAGGATGGAGCCTCAGGCTATTTTTAGGTGGATGTCTATTTATAGATGCATGAGAAAATTCTATTTATAGATGCATGTCTATTTATAGATGTATGCGAAAGTTCTATTTATAGATTTCATATCTATTTATAGATGCATGTCGACTATTATTATCCCTTAACATTAGTTGGACAATAAACAATAATCTATTCTCAATGGGCACTTGGAAATAGTTAACTAAAGTGGAAAATTAGTTAGCTAAAGGAATTTCGAGTTAAGAGGTTGCTTGGTGGGACATGCAAGTGGACTTAGTTTGTAACTGAGTGATTCAAAGTTGTAATAGAGTTGGAAGTGCAGTTATGCACGTTGTAAAGTAGTTTAACTCAGTTAAGTGAGTTAAACTCAGTTGTGCTAGTTGTAACTAAAGATACACTAGTGAGAGATCAAGTGAATTAATTATTAATTAATTCACAATCAGTGGTCTCACATGCAACTGAAGATTTAATACTATTAAGTGCATGCATGTCAGATCCAGTGGAGACCTAGTTGAGTTCTAGGTGAAAGGTAAGTAAACTATCAGTTGTGACATTATCCGATTACACACATGCAACCACACACACATTGGATGTGACCATGAGGATTGCGCAATCAAGGCAGGCAATATTGCACTCATTCAGAGATTGCTATCAACTGGGATTGCGCGGTGGAGGCAGGTTATCTGAAGATAGTAAATTGGCTAAGTAACTTGCCAATTTTTGTATGACAATGTGAGACAGTTAGCTCATGTAGTGAGAGATTTTGGATTAGAGATTTGTATGTAATTGTTTCATGATCCATGATATAATACATAATAGAAGATAGTGGGGTTTTTAGCTATAAGCTTTCCCCGGGTAAATTATCTGTGTTGTGTGTGATTGATATTTCTTCATGATATTATGATTGGCGATTGTGTTTTAAATTCCACAAAGATTTGTAGAAGCGATTCTATATTTAACAGTAGCATATTGTTAGATCAGGAGAATCCAGGATATACATGCATTTTGTATTAAATTTCTACAATCTAGGCAAGAGATTAAGAAATGGCTTGTTTTATATTACCAAAAGCATATTTTTCCTGATTTATCTACTTATAATTAAAATTCCTCTTTACTATATCTTGAAGCGGCTTAACTATTTCAGAAGAAAAAAACTTGAAATGAATTGTTTAAAATTTTTTTTTTGCAAGGAATGAATGCATGGCCTTTTTTGAGTTAGGAGGCAATAATTTATTAATGGCATGTGTTCTTTCCAGATCAATCATTATACCATGTTTGGACACAATACAACAATTTTCCTTTTGTGACTGCAAAGATAGACTTTTTGGGATTTAATGAAATGCCAAATTTCCTACAATGCTCAAACACATTTATAAGATGGAAGATAGGATAAGATATATATTTAGGATAAATGGTGACATCATCAAGATATATGACAACATTTTCATTTATCAACTCCTAAAAGGCAACATTCGATTACCCATAGGAAATTTTCCCCAACATTTATCAGGCCAAAGGGCATATTTCTATAGGAAAATGTTCCCATTGGAGTTCTAAATGTTGTTTTAAGTTGATTAGAGGGAGAAACCATAACATGGTTATAGCCTGAGAAATTGTCCAAAAAGGACAAAATCTTAGATCTCTAAACCCATTGTAATATTTGCTCCATGGGGGGTACTGGGTAATTATCTTTGTGAGAGGCTTTATTCGGGTTTCTGAAGTCTACACGGAGACAAAAGTTCATATCCCATTGTGTATTATAGACACGGAAGATGATTTTAGCTTCTAATAGTTTGTTCAATTCACTATTGGCAACTGACTCTAAGTTAGGATGAAATTTCCTCAACTTTTGTTTTAAAGGATTGGTGTTAAGTTTAATGGGAATAGTGTGTTGTATAGTATTGGGATCAAAATTTCTAAGTTCCTCATTGTCCCAGGCAAATATGTATTTATACTCTTTGAATAAAAGGATAAAATCCACCTTTTCTTGAGGGGTACAATTGACTCCCAAATTTATATTTTAATGTTTTTGTCTCTAGTTCCCAAGTTTATGACTTTGCTCTGCATGGTTGAACTGTTAGTCTTACAATTAACCACTTTATTAAATATTTCCTGCAATTCATAATTTTTTCAAGCCTAATAACATGTCGAGGGATATGGTTTACCAAATCAGCTAACTCATCCACTAACTGTTGGTTTTGATTACGTGAGAAGTCACGAAAGTTACCTTCATGCATTAACTCATCAATCAGAGTACCACAAAAATTGTCTAAAGAATGGAGGAACTAAGTATTTGTTAATCATGATAAAGACACACTAGTTAGTAACATTACTAGGTATCAATGGTCTAAAACTAGCTCAATAGAAAAAGAATCAGGCTCAAATCCCTAAACAAGAATCAATCTAGATGCTGCATTTTCTAGCAATTCAATTTCTTGATTAAGATATCTAGGTATAAAAACAATGTTAAATGCAAAAAAAAATGATATTAAATCCCATAACTCTGCTTGATAATTTTGCGGGTGAGTTGAAATGCAACACTACAACAAAACATGCAAATCATGCCAGAATTTAGTGTATTTTAGTTCACGAATTGGACACATTTTTCAATGCAAAAATGGGCGCAATCAATAATTTTTATCATAGCACCGAATTTAGTGTCAAAAATTGCGTCAAAAATAACGCTGAAAATAGCGTTGAAAAATAATGCTAGAAATTGCACCAGGATTTGCTTCCATTTTGGTTTCTAATTTTGCTTCTAGTTTTGTTTCCCATGTGGCTTCCAATTTTGCTTCAAAAAATGATTATTGTTTTGCATACAATTAAATTAATATGTTTTATTTCAATTTAATTAGTTAAATATATCATGTCTCTTAAATAAATTATATGATTATACTGTAAGTCATATGAATGCATTTGAAATATATTATAGGATAACATTTATAAACAATTTTTAGGGAAACAAACATCCATACAAATTAACAACATCATTATGCTCATTAAATCTCCTTCAAAATAGAATCTACAACATCTACTATATATAAAATAACAATATAAAATAAAAATATAATTATTATAACATGATCATCATCTATAATAAAACAAGTGAGTCAAATATCTATAATTGAAGTAATTATATGCATCCAAATCATCAACATCTTTCAATATATATAAAATGGTGAGTCAATACTAATAAGGTCATCATTATATATAACTAAAACAAGTGAAATTCACATATACTAGTAGATCAATAACATCTGAAAATGATACATGTCCAATAATCAAAATAAGTCAAAATTATACACCATGTACAAATGGTAAATTATGTGAGACAAAATGATACAAGTCAATATAATACGTGATTTCCAAATGATATAAGTCAAAATGATACATTTCAAAAAGATACAACTCAATAATATGGTACTGGAGGTTGTGAAAATGATACATATGATAGTAACCATGAAAATCGACATCATAACAATATATAAAAAATGATCCATGATGTAGTCTATATGATCATGAATGTGACTAACTACTACCAACAATTGCCTCATCATCATCATCACCATCGTGACGATGATCATCATCATTGTCATATGTATCAACATCGACCTCACTGTCATCTGTATTTGTGTCTTCATGAGCATCATCTTCCATCTTAGCATCAGACCCAACATGATTTAGATATATGTGATGAGGATAATTCATATCTTCTGGAAGAAATTTGTTCTGCAAAAAAAAAAACATTTAGAATGAAAATTTATTATTTATTTTATGCAATAATTAATTTCTATGCTATATATCTAATATTACAACATATGAAATGAAACGATAATCATATTACATGATATCAAAGTGCACATATGATAATAAAATTTCAAATAAGTTACAACTAAGATGTCATTCCAATGATGTAAAACATTCAACAATTCTAATAAACGTTAGTAAAGCTCATAAGAAAAATTGTTATACAATTTAACTATTAATTGTAATTTCTATTACATCAGCTTAAGTACAAACCCTCTCCATTTTGTGCTATATATTTCTAGCATTTGCACCAAAAGGGTGCGAAGACATGCCGATAGAAGTGTAGATGAATGTAGAGTGATAGAGAGATAGCATTGCATTTTAAGATGGACATACATATTTACACATGGCGTTCACACTAGTTGTAGAATGAGCCTCTAGACTCAATCAAGAGTGCTCCATGATGCATTTTTTTGTCTTTTTTCTTAATAATTAAACATTGAGATTGTGTAGAAGCTTCCTAGTTGGAGGCTAATGCATGGCTTATAGAATTTGGATAATTTTTGGGAAGTAATTTATAGTTGAAAGAATTCATCCTTTCAACACTTAATAAATTTAAATAAAATAAATCTAAATTAATTATAACTTAACCACAAGTCAAATGTAAATATTATTAAATAATAATAATAATTATTATATTTAACCATTAATTTTTATAAATTATTTTTTATTCTTTTTCCTCATCACTAATGTATTTGCCTTAAATAAGAATATGCTTTAGTCTAATTTATCTATTTCAAATAAGAATATGTATATAATACTTAAAGGATTTTGTTTTGTTTTGTTTTTTTAGTATTTAATGAACAATTTGAAATAAAATATATTAACCTAAGCATATATAAATTAAATGGTTACTAAATATCTATAAACATCAATTCATCAAAACAATTACTTATGTACATATCATGTTACTAAAATTTTAAATTTTTAAAAAATAAACTAAATTATAACTTTACTTAAATTAATGTCATTATTATTATTACTAATTATAGAAAAAACTAATATATAAATTAAATATTTGTACATTAAAAAAATTAGCAAAATTAATAACCATAGATATTCACCCTTACTTTACTTAGTAATATTCTATTTTTTTATATTATTAATAATATTTTAAAATATTCTATGGAGATTGAATCTCCACCATCCACTTAATAATTAAGTTAAAATTTAATTTAATTTTTTAAAATCTAAATCCTATATCATGGACCAACATACCATGGTTTATCAATACCATTGCCCCAAATACCATTATAGTATACCCATTTGGAGATAAATCTTAATTTTTGATTTTTGTATATTATTAATAATATTTTATAATATTCTATGGAGATTGAATCTCCACATCCACTTAATAATTAAGTTAAAATTTAATTTAATTTTTTAAAATCTAAATCCTATATCATGGACCAAATACCATGGTTTATTAATACCATTGCCCCAAATACCATTATTGTATACCCATAAAAATAACATACCCATTTGGAAATAAATCTTAATCTTTGATTTTTTTTTTTTTTGTAAATTACTAATAATATTTTAAAATATTCCATGGAGATTGAATCTCCACCATCCACTTAATAATTAAGTTAAAATTTCAAATCTTTTTTAAAAAATCTAATCCTATATTATCTTATAAACCTAATAAATGAATTTAATTAACGTTATTCTATAAAAATTTATAGTAATATTTATAACATTTTATAGTAAGATTTATATTGTGATTAGACCATATATAGCATAGGATATAACCTAACTATATGGATATATAATCTTATATATTGTCACTAATTATATATCCATATCGCCTTCATTTTATCTTATAGATTAGGTTATATCCATATTATATCCGTATTCATATGTTATCACCTATAGTATTGATGTTAGTTATGTATACGTATAACGTCTATATTTTCAATCCTAGACTATCCTCTGTGGTTAAGTATTGTTATAGTATTGATGTTAGTTATGTATATGTATAACGTCTATGTTTTTAATCCTAGATTATCCTCTGTGGTTAAATATTGTTATGTATCTATTTATATGTTGTTAAGTAACCAAAAAAGAAGAAACAAATAAAAAATTTCGAATCCTGTGCGGTAATCACAACATCGATAAAAGTCATTCCTCGAACCTTGAATGTGAAGGCAGTTGCTCACGAGCCATATTTTCCAGGCTAATTTTCCATCGTAGTTCTGACTCAGTTTCCAAAACAACGATGTCAATTAGGTTCGATATCGAATATTAATCCACTTTGAAACTGAATGTTTGATATGTGCTTGTTTTTTCGTCTGAGTGCACAAAATAACAATATCCAGTGGAGAAAGATATCTGAACTGGGATATTACTTCTTCCTGCAATGTTACAACATTAACCTTTTGCAGTAAATGAAAGCCAAACAAGCCATTGATCTCTACAACAACTAATAGACACAAGATTCAAGAATGGAAAACTCGCAAGCAACAAAGTGTAGTTTAAACAAAATATGTGTCACGTTTTAGAGAGCTAAGGGATGATATAGATAGTTTCTTATATGACTTGGGGTCCACAAGAGAATATAGATCTTGCAGATAGTGAATTGGATTCACCATGAAACGAAAACATCAAAAAAGCAAGAGTCTCGGTGGTTATGGTTTCCATAGCCACGTATGGAAACTCGATTCCGATGAACCATATGTCAAGTGAAGAGGTCAAATGCATGTGTACTGGTGGTTAATTTGTAGGGCCAAATGGATTCGGGTGTCGTCAAACACGGAGCATAAAACCATCGAATACTCCCTTAAGAAGCCAACATGTAGTCATGGGAGCAGGCATATGTTAAAGCTGGAAAGAGTGAGAAACAGTTTCGGTGAAACCTTCGTTACTTTCTTGGTGTAGCATACAACCTTTGTGCAAAATATTGTTTGATTGATAGGACCATAGTACGTGTACACTTTCAAAAGCATTTTTTTTCTTCGACCGATTAAAAAAACACATCCGATCTTTCAATGGAGGCGTGCTGTGTGGCGAGATACCGCATTCCCGCTAAGACAGGGCTCATTGTGAACGCCTAGGCGATAGGGCAATGCTCATCGTGAGTGGCGTGGGTGGTTGGGAGGGATCCAAATGTGTGGGGGAGAAGAAGCTTTGACATTAAGTCCGGAGAGGTTGCAGAGCTAATGCTACTTGGTCTCCTGCAACTGTAAATCGTGATAAAGCCATACAGACTTTACTATTATTGGAGCTTCACACAGTCTGAGCATGAATATATTTGCTCTGAGCAGGAAGTTACGTGGTCTGAGCAAGAAGTTACGGAAGAGTAGTATTTAATGAAAATTGGTCAACCAATATGACACTGTTGAGATACGCTGAGATACGCATCAGAGGACGACGAATCTCAACAGTGTCATGAATACAAACTCCATAATAGAATGCCTATCGGCATAATTATGTTTGTCTTGAAGATATTTTGAGAGTTAACTAGTCTATATGTATTCTTCTATTATGTTTCATAAGTGAATATTTTTCGAGGACATTTTGGCACTCCCTAACATGTATTAGCACACAATATAATGCCTTGGCACTTGGCACGACTTAGAACCTAGCACATTTATGCATGTCTGACACACTTTGGCACTCCTTGACCATTCATATCACACCGTCGCACTCACAAGTAATTCATGACATCCCTTTTATTTATTAATTTCCATGCATTTTAACTCAATGCTCCCTTGTGTTTCCGTGGCACTCATCGTCACTCCCTAGCTAGCACAAATTGGCATGGCTTGACACTTAGCATCCATTGGTATTATTGGGATGCACCATCATGTGTTGGAATTCCTTGGCACTCAATTTTGCGTTGTAATTCCCTAGAAATTCTTGGAATACGTTGGCACACCTTGGCATTCCCTAACATTCCCTGACACTCATTGGCACACAACAGCATGCATTGACACTTGACAGTAGGCACGAATTGGCAACTAGTGTTCACCAAGTAAATTTTTTATCTTCATCACTACAAGAGATATATGCATAACCAAAATCATTGTTGGAGTGAAATCATAGGTATGACCTTAAGCTATTTTCCATCTTTGGGATTTAACCAATTGTTCCTGTAATTAAACAACATAAATAAATGATGATAAAAATTATAGTTGTGTGAAACTATTGAAAGATAAAACCAAGTTATATATTGGTGAGGACATAACCGTTGATCAAATGTTATGATTTACATGAAAATATTTGATAGGGAGGTTATCTCATTGATATATTTTAGGGGATCACTTAGTGAGTTGGATAGAACAACACTAGAATCCATTGCTAATATATACACTACATTTCCACACTTAAGTGAATGGATGGTCAATGTTTCCTTTGAATGTTGAGTAGCTATATTTATTAAAGGTTTTGAAGATGAAATGGTTACGAGGCTTGTTGGCACACAAAATGTGGTGAAAAAGAAGGGATGATGCTGAGAAGCATTGGTTCACATGCGAAGCAATATGGGTGATGAAGAATACCCCAAACAATCAGGTTAATATTACACAACTTGAAACAACGTTCCCAGACAGAGCGTTAACTGGGTATATGAAATACAAATAAGCTACCACAACGAGCCAGACTAGGAACTTGTTAGAGATCAAGAAAACCTTGTTAAAGGAATTTTAGAACCCGGAGTCTGAATTTTAGTGCATTATTGAGATCAAATAAATTAAACAAGTGTAAGAAGAACCAGTATGAGATTATGAATATAGGTTCAAGATATTATTGGACAAGTTAACATTTCAAATTCCTGATGCACAACACAAGGAATGGTTTATTGCAGGATTCCTTCCTCATATAAGGATACCCCTCACTCAACAAAGAGTGACATCATAGATGAAGGCACTAGAAATAGCAATGAGATTAGATTCTATGCTAGGTGGAGTATAAGTATCAGCAGGAATGGAACAAGTGAAATTGCAACTGGTGGCACTAACTCTCTAGTTGCAAGGAGTTGCGAAAGGGAAGGATGTGCGTCAAAATTTCTTGTGAACTATATCACAAATAAGGACACTTGAGAAATGAATGCATGATTATGGTTAACTTTGTTGTGATAGGGGCAACGGGCCCACTTCTTAGAGAAGGAAAATAAAAATACTACGAGTTATATAGGAAATGGGGACATAATCCAAGGTCATGCTACTGATGAAGAAATATCAAATGACCTACCACACTCCATTCTATGAGTTATGAAAAAGTATAGGCCATGAAATTCAAGCATGCCATGCATTGGAACTAATGAAGGAGAGGACATCAGATGCATACCGAGTCCAAGGAGTGGACCTGTAGGAAGCAAGGGCCTGGACATTTCAATAAGGAAACTTTCACTCATAGAGAAACACATAAGAAACGAAAGAACAATGTCAACCTACGTGTAACAAAGGGTTTGGGACTCGTGAGAGAGGAGGATTTGGAAGATGAGGTGGAAAACCACCAACATGCTTCAATTGTGGAAATATTAGGCATGTGCAAAGACTTTGCACTAAGGCCTGAGTTATGTGCGGGTGATGTTATAACATAGAACACTAAACAAAGTATTTCCCTAATCTTCTAGAAAAACCGAAGGCCAAAAGAATAGGAAATTTGCACATGGGCACAACTCAGAGTCATGACGCAAAGGACCACCCTGCTAATGCTAAAATTTTGGCATCAACAAGAACTAGAGATGGAGCAACAAAAACATTATAGGATTTTCCAGAGATTGAAGAGGTGAAGGTTTGGCCACAAGTTGCCCATGTTTTTGAAGACAATTCTAGAAGTGTTGCAAATGGTCTAAATAACTGCAAAAGGAGAGTGAGGACACTTGGGAATAAGTGTATCACATGTATGTCAGCGTTGGAGTACATCATACATAAGTAAACCTTACTATATCTTTGTATAACTCATGCTTCCATAAACTTATGACATACACTTCTTTTTTAGAGGGATTTACCATGGATCTTTACCCAGCCTTGGAGACTTTTTTTTAGGAAAAGTGATCACTAAACTAGGCCAAGTTTATGCCCATACCAATACGGGAAGTGCATCATTCCACAAATGCAAGGATTAATCCTCTCCCCATGTTGTTTCTAGCTGAAAATATATTAAAGAGTACATTAAAGTGTTTTATTACATGTTTTTAGTCAGGGAAACTATATTTATTAGCACTTGTTAGCACTCAGAAATTACCCTCGTTGTGGAGGGAAATAACTGAGATAACCCTCAAACCAAACTTTAAGATTGGAATCTGGACCTTCCAATCTAGAGAGTGATCTCTGCTTGAATCTTCTACTCGAGGTCACTATAGTAATATGTCATTCATGTGCTCAGTGGCCAGATCTAATGTAACAATACTAATAGGTTTGGTTGGAGATTAAGGAAAAGACCATTGGGCATGGAGTCACATGTTAATCTTAATGAAAATTTCCAAGAACTGGTGGATAAAACAAAAACAGATCAGTGGCATAAAGATATTTTTCACTTATACCTTTAGTTATCAGATGGTAGATAGAAAGAGATAACAAACCATTACACAGAGCAACAAGTGAATCTCATGCAACTTTATAAGACAAAGTGAAAATATTTGAAACTCATAATGGCATATCATCTGAATGCAGATGAATTCTACAAAATTATTTAAATTATGTTCAAATATGAAGACCTAATATCCATGAAATTCACAGAGGAATGCAAAAAAACGAAGAAATTGACTGGTGAACATCATAAGAAGAATATCTGATATGGAAGTTCAAGATATTTTTCCTAGAAATTGTATTAATCTCAAAAGTAAAGCATACAAAATACAAGTTTGTTTTAAAAAAAAACCAACCCTTTGTTCATTTTCATAAGAAAAATCTTTATAGAAAGCTTACAAAAATGAAACCATAACTTCAGGGAAGTTTTAATTACAAAATCTTTGAGATATGAACATATCTTAATCACTTAAATTAATTCTAAAATGCATTTTCAAGAGAAAATTTGATGTGTTGTCTTTGAATCATGATGCATGATAGATTATTGTAACAAAAAATGGAACTATAATTGAAAGAAGTGTTGAAGAAGTGGATTGAAAAATGTCAGTGATATTCACAATAAAATATGGGAATCCCTTGTTTCATGCCTTAAAATCCTTCTTTGGTATTCATCAATGTGCTCAACATAGAAAACTGCCCTAGTTCTTCGACTCGATCTTATCAAACGTTGTTGACTATGTAAGAATAACTTTCAAAGAGATTTAACATAATCACATCCTTATCGCTACCAAAACTTTACATAGTATGCGGGTGCTGACAAATTATCTAGGAAAACGATGTCAAGACTGAAACAGTGAAAGCACTGCCCAAATATTTGGTAGCGATGTGTGAAAGAGATAAAAAAAGGGCACTGACAAACTATTTGGCAACACTTGTCTTGGAATCTTTACTTCAATGTTTTTCTGCTTCTAGCAAGAGGTCCATATTGATTGTCAGAGTTTGTTTTACCCTCTTTCTCTTCTTGGCCTAGGTGCCCTGTTCTCCTCCTTTACCCAGATTTTGAGCCTTTTTCTTCTTGGAGGACTCGAAGATTCCTCTATGTTAATAATCATATCTCTCAATGGTGTATCATCAATATCAATTACTTGATCTTTCAAGGTTGTGTTTTACCACAACTTATAATTACACCTGAGTTTATTAGTGGGCTTGGCATAGATCTCATCCAGGGTGGATTTCGTTTTTCTTTCTCTTTGCATGGGTTTAGATTTTTTAGTTTGGCCCATCCATGTCCTATGTTTCATTGAACTTAACCCTTGAATATTTTATATGTTTGTCAATGGTAGGATTATCAATGGGTTGATTTTTTGGCAGCTCTGGAAGTTGGTCTTGAGGGAAGGTTGGGTTTTTTTTCTCCAAAATCCTTTTATTTTTTCTCACATAAACCTTCTCCGCCACAAGAACTGTAATAGGGTTTTCTCCTTGCTCGACTAGGGAGGTTTCCTTTATAATTATATTTAGGAAATAGGATGTTTCTAGTTAGAACATGCCCCTTCCATTGCCTCTTACCCTCAATAGCTTTAGGTTTAACAAATATTGACTCAACAAATCCTCCCAAAAACAAAGAATACTCTTAGGTTCTACTGAATTTCTTTAGATGATTAATGATTATCATTTTAATGAGGCTTTTATGAAAAAAAATAGGGAGGATATGAAGTGGGTTTAGCTCAAATCCTAGCTGACATCTTCCTGAGACTTATCAACAAAAATAAGGCATATCCATACGAACCTGCCCAGTGAGATGTGCGAGGAATTTGAAATGATATATCCCCATCGTGTTGTAGCGCCCTTCACAAGTGAAATTCCATTAATAATCCTAATATTTTCGCTCGAGGTAGGCTTAAGCCATGACCTCTGCACCCCCTCTCACTAATATTTGTCTTTATGTTCATCTTTCAATAAGGATGGAATATCAATACCCACCAGGGTTCGATTCTTGAACCAGGAATCACCATCCACTCGAAGGCTTGTGGCTTCAACTATAAGTTCCTCCATGATTTGGAAGGAAAGGTCAGAAATTCTTATATTCTATCCATTGAAAACCTCTACAAATTCTCGAGCAACTCCATCAGGGAACTCTTCACACCTAAAGCAAAAATAACCCCCAACCTTCTTGATGAAATTTCTCACGAAGCTATGGGATGGCTTCGAAAACTTTAGGGCCTTTGGCCTCATTCCTGCACAATCATATGCTTTTTTCGATAACCACTAACTGATTGGCGACAGGAACTATGGAGAAAAATAAGGAATAGTTCACGCTAATCCTAGAAACTAACGATATGCTTAGAAAAATGGAATTAGGGTAAAATTATTAGGTGATGAATCTAACCTTTAGCATAAAAAACCTCAGGCTCTGAATTTATAGTTGGAAACATAAAAAACACTTCAAATCATTATTTCATCATGCCCATTTAAAATTGTATAACCATTACTTCTTTTTGTGGATTGATTTAACTGAATGAAATCATTATAACTTGTGGTTTTTATTTTGGTACCATTGCTTATTGAAATGAAATGTCTATCACGGTGTCTGTTGATTTGGCAGTGCCTCTCTTATCAACGACAAACCATTCGATTCCATTTAATTTGGCAACACCCTATTTTGATATTGTGATAATTTGTGTTGCCAATTTAAATGGCAGTGCTTCAAAAAACTTAGAATAAAACCCCCAAGATAGTTGATTCTTCAAAAAACCTTTCATGTGATAACAACATAGGTCTTCATACTTGTAGCCCACAAATATTAATCCAATAAAATTGGATTTAACTCAAGCAACAATTAAATGGATAAGGCATACCACTATGTCCCAAAACCGATGAATAATTTTCTATAGAGTACATTGGAAACTACCTCAAGAAGATGCTTCTAACCTATGCCAAAATATTTTAAAATAAATGTCCCAAGTAGTGTTGGAAATCTACTATAGAATTGTAATAGCATGTTGCCATGTTGATTTTGATGATGAAATATCTTCATAGAACTGTTTCTTTCACATAATCATTGTTATTCTTACCATGCATGTTCCAACTTGCATATATGGTTCCAAATCTAGATTGTCTCCAAATTTGAGTGTATATATTTCATGAAGCTTCCATGTTTAAGAAGAAGAAAAAATTGTGATGTTTGTTACCTTTTTCTATGTCTACTATTAAAGTATTCAGGTTGCTCAATTTCTATATATCGGATCAACCTTCCCTCAAGTAGCCTGAGAACACATAACCTTTACTTCAATGAATAGGTTTGCATTGCTTCCTTGTTCTCATTAATTGTTGGTCTTGATATGTCACCAAAATATATCTATTGTGATGATATTTGTCTTTACACGTATTCCAGGTCACAACTTAGAGCTAAAATAACATGTTGGCCAAGGCACTTCCACTACTAATTACATGCTATAGGGTCTTAAAGCTCCTATACAGTCCTTGTGCAATACAAAACAAGTGTAATGTTTCCATATGATCATGAAATTTAAGGCCAGTAAAACACCATGTAGTATACCATTTCCATAATATCTAATGATTTATTTTTGTAATTTTTAATTGTAGTGATGGACCAAGGCATCATTCTAATTGTTGTAGACATGTTTTTCCAAGAGTGCAGAGAAGAACAAACATGAAACATGCAAACAAAAACTCACGACTTCAATGCAACAATTGTTAGGTTTGTATGGAAAGCAGTGGAGTTTAACACAACATATCGTGGAAGTTATCAATTCAAGCTATCAATAATAGTTGTGAAATAAGATCACACTCTAAGCATAAATACACACATTGTTAGGATTTCCTAAATGAAATAACTTAGCCAAATAAATATTTTGAATACCTTGTCAACTAAGGAAGAAATCATCTTGTTGCATCTCAGTGTCGAAACCACTATAGTAGATCGTTTCTTACTTCACATTGTAATTAAATGGAAACCTTAGTCTATTAATAACATCGTATAACACTGAAATAATTTAAATTATTAGACAATTCCATGTTTACAAAGATGGCAAAAGTAAAGCAACATTATTATGCTTGAAAATAAGATAACTCTTTGTATATAATACTCATTTGATTGGATTTCACCCTTTCATAAATTTTTGCCTCCTACAATTTCCACTGTCACTACAGTTGCACTTCCAGTTGAGGGATTCACGGTAGTTGAGGTTGTTGAGCTACTAATAACGAAATTCAAAACCTTGATTGAGGAAACCTTACCTATACTCATGGGCCCTGATGGTGCATCGACAACATTAGTGACACATTCAATAGATAATTTATTAGTGTCTATGTTGATTCTTGAGTTCCCAACATAAGTGATAGCACCAATATGTTCATAGTAAGTGGAAGTTCCAGGGTTACTGATCTTTTCACTCTCTGGTATTATGCTACTACAAGACTCATAATACATTAAACCTTCCAGAGTATTATTCAAGCCTGGACCTTCCATGTATGCACTTTTAGTTTGTTCATAATAAGACAATTGTGTTCCATCCATAATACCATAAGGATGGGCATAATAATTAGGGTTTTAAACTTCATTGTTTGAAGATGAGTAATAGTTATAATTCAGCATGGGAACATAAGTTGAAATATATTGTTCTATGTATGGAAAAACATGACATAAAGGTTCCTCATAGCTATTAGAGGGTAATAGTAGAGCTAAGTGGGATGGGGGTGGTGGAGGAATGGCATAACCACCATCTAGAGGTTGTGGTGGAACCCACTCTTTCGGTGGAGGTTGAGGAGTACTCCCAATGCATCATCTCTAACCTGTATTGGAAATGAGGAGTTTGAGAAATTAGATACAATGGGAATTTATAAAGGTAACGATGGATCCAACGAAGTTGTTTGCAAAGAAAAACCATAAAAATATGATGGTTTAGCTCCCTCGTGAATTGATGCTCTTGTAGTGGTTTGATCATCAACCTCCATATCAACTTCCATGTCTGCATATTCACATGTATCTTTTGAAATCTCAACAAGATTTTCAAAGGTTGAAGGAATATCCTTTATCAAATCATTTTCCTCTATCCTCCGAGGAATTTAAAAAACTCTAATAACAAATTTTGAGGCCCCAGAATCATCTACATGCCTTATCTCACCTTCCTCTAAATAATGGTTTTTATCAGTGTAAGTAAATACTTGATTGGGATACTTGTTACATATTTCATGCTTAGGTGAAGGCATGTTTTCAAACTGAGAATACAATGTGCATTCTTCATCATTAGAATAAATCTAATTCTTATTTATATGGAAAGCCATGTTTTCCTCATTCATTAGAGATTTTGTGTGATATTCAACTTCAACACAGGTAGGTATATTATCCTTTTCATCCCTATTTCTTTCTCTCAATATAGTTTTCAATGCAGCTTGATTTCATAAGGAATAAAATGAAGTGGATAAAAGACTACATTGATCTACTCCTGCTAACACAACAACCTCTTTGACACTAACGACAAACTCAAGTTGCTTAAGTTGTGACTACATATGTAACCAAAATGGCCCCAAATAATCTCCATGTGAGAGAAGGAATTTGCAGTCAACTACTCAAATTTCCGCCTCCATTGCGTAACTTAGTCATAAGTTCGGAGCTCGAATGGTATCAATATTACTAAAAAATGGTTATATGTATAGGAAATTGTTGGAGAGAATCTAGAAAATGAAATACGTGGAAATATAACTTACTGTAAGAAACATGAAGATAGCAACTATCAAATTCGTACTTTGAATATATAAAATTTCCTTCCATGATAGATAAAAAATAAAATTGAATGCAGTATATATAGTACCCGTCAAGAGCCTTGAATCTCAAACACAACTTTTCAGTCCATGTAATAAATTTATGAGTATTGGGACTTTGCCCATGAATCTCTTTTTTGAGAGCTATGAATTGTTTGTCTTGGTTGGGCTTTTTTTTGCCTCTAAACATTGTACTCCCATATCTTCTATTGTGTGTTGTCAAAGTATCTGTTAGGTCCCTATATTACTAGTATAGTCCCTTATTGTTGTTAGTGTAACCCCCTTATTTTTATTGTTGTACCCCTGTAACCCCCATATTGTTATTATTGTGCCCTTACATTATTATTGTTAGGTCGGCTAGGATTACATTGTGGCCCCATGGACTCCTATATATAGAAAGGAGGTTTTTTCATTTGTATCATCCAATAATTGTTCATTTATGTAATGTATTGGAGGTTTCCCCTTGAACTGGCTGATTTCTAAGGCATTGATCTCTCTTTTCTTCTATTTTTTGAGCTAGTTTCACAACATTTGTGTACGTAGCTTTGGATTCTAGGTTTCTATCGTCTAAACAGTCATCATGGAATTTTCGCTATAATTTTTTTTCTATGAAGGTTTAGCAGCTGAAAATTTTTAGCGCAAAGCTGAACTCTTTAGGAAGATCTTCGTTAAAATTTCAGCTTGTTCTCACAATATTTTCGGAGATATGATCCGTGGAAGTTAGGTCTTTTTTCAGGCTCCTAAACAGGTCATCGTGGCATTTGCGCTATAAAATTTTTTCTACGAAGGTTCAGACTCTGAAATTTGTATGGTACGAAGCTGAAATCCCGAGGAAATTCGTCAAAAAATTTCAGAGCTTGGTTCGCAATATTTTTGTAGATATGATCTGTAGAAGGTAGTGCTTTTTTAGGCTCCTGAATTTCATCTCAAAGAGGTGATCTTGGGAAAATTGTCATAACTCTCTCTCTGAGCATCAGAATGGAATTATGTAAAAAGTAGCCAAAATTGGACGGACTATAGTTTTTTGTATATCAATTTCAGAGCCGAAGCAGGAAACAGTAAAACATGGCACACCGTACAAGTTCACTTTACTGAACTAGTCCATAATTAGGTCATCGTGGGAGATTGGGCATAACTTTGTCTTGAAGAATCCAAATCAGGTCAGACCTGTGGCATTAGAAAGAAGATTCAGAGGGCTACTTTAGGGCCAAATTTTAGTTATTGAAGATCCGAAATCACAGATATAATTAAGTTTCAATATTGAGCTCCTCAAAAGCAAGAAAAATGTGTGTATTTTTTTCGAATTACATAAGTCTCGTTTGAAAAAAATTAGTTTGAATTTATTCCAAGGGAATATTGAAGAATAGATATTAAATCCCCCTAAAAAGAATTCAACACCAATTAAGCCTTAATAAGGCTCTACTATGACTCATGAAGATGAAGAAACACAACATGAGATATCAAAATTACAAGAGAAAGTGCACTAAATTTCGCTATCACAAAGAGCAACAAAAAATGAAATGGAAGTTTTGAAGAAAGGCATGGAAACTAAGATGGATGGTTTTAAGAAAGGCGCTTAATCTAAGATGAATGGTTTGGAAGCTAAGATGGATGGCAGCCGTTTAAGTGGGGCATGGAAGCTAAGATGGATGGCATGGAATCTAAGATGGATGACATGGAAGCTAAAATCGATGAGAAAATGGAAAACATGAAGAATTTTCTAAAAGCAGACATGGAAGGTTTGACAAAGTTGATACAAGAAAGGTTTCCTAATGGTGAAAAGATAGTAGAAGAACCTCATGATGAGAACAAAATAAATGTTAATTGTGATTTCATAAACTCTAATGTTGGCGGGAAGAAGCACCATATTCCAAAGATGGATATGAGGAAGTTTGATGGAAAGGATCCTGTAACATGGATACTACAGATGGAGCAATATTTTGATCTCCATAACGTGCAAAACACACAAAAGGTACGCATTGCAACTTTACATTTAGAACAAAAATACATTTGTATGGTATCGATGGCTTTGTTCCCGTAAAAAAATTGTCACTTGGTCAATTTTTACGGAGGAAATGATAGCACATTATGAGGATACAAAGAGCAACACCTTCTTTACCCAATTGATAAATCTCAAACAAAAGGGTTTAGTGGGGCAGCACATTGAGAACTTCCAAAAATTGAATATAAGGGTAACTGATATTCCAGAGGAACACAGGATTGGTCTCTTCATAGGCACTTTAAAGGATAACATCCAACATGAAGTTCGCGTTTTGGAACCTGATTCATTGGAGAAGGCATTCAGGTTGGCAAGAAAAGTTGAATGTAAAATTATGGCGACAAGGAAGCCTACCACTCGATTCTATAAAGAAGGAAGTGTTGCTACGCCTAGATTTCCACAACCTACAAGGTTGACACCACAACAATTGGAAGAAAAAAGAGCAAAAGGGCTTTGCTACAGTTGTGATAGCAAATACACTAAAGGTCATAAGTGTGCTGAGAAGAAATTATTTTGCATAGATTGTGAAGAAGAAGAAGAAAATGAACAAGAAGAGGATATACACCAGGAACCACCCCTAGAAGAAGAAGAAATGAATCCGACCATATCGTGTAATGCACTGGCAGGAATTACGACTCCTCAAACTCTCAAGATAGAAGGACATATAAAGAAGAAAAGGGTAATAGTGTTGATTGATTCAGGTAGCACCCATAATTTTATTCATTATAAGGTAGCCAAGGAATTAAATTGTTTTCTATACCCAGCACCAAAATGTCAAGTGATGGTTGCAAATGGAGGAACTATAAATTGCTCTGGAAAATGCCATAATATCAAGCTAACCATGGGGGAATATGTATTGACTAGTCCAATGCTTTCCATTCCTATGGGAGGTGTTCATGTTGTACTAGGAGTACAATGGTTACAATCTTTGGGGACGGTAGCTTTTAATTTTCAAGAACTTTTCTTGAAATTTTTTTCAGAAGGAAAGGAAGTCGAATTACGGGGTATTGAAGGGAAGCCAGGAAGGATAATAAGCTCTAATGTCATGACAAAGCTTCTAAAGAAATAACAACGAGGCGTAATTGCACAATTATGCTCATTAGAAGTTCCGACATCAAAATCATCTATTTCTGCAGATCTCCAACAAGTCTTGGACAATCATTCCAAGGTGTTTGAAACTCCCAAAGGACTCCCACCTATTCGTGATCATGGTCATGCTATTCATTTGATTCCAGGAAGTGTTCCTCCAAACATCAGGCCTTATAGATATCCTTACTTCCAAAAGAGCGAAATTGAACGTATGATTGCAGAAATGTTAGAGGCGGGCATAATTCAACCTAGTCAAAGTTCTTTCTCTGCTCCTGTAGTATTGGTACACAAGAAGGATGGATCATGGCGAATATGTCCGGATTATAGGGAGCTCAATAAGCTCACCATTAAAGATAAATTCCCCATTCCTGTGATTGATGAATTATTGGATGAATTACATGGAGCAATTTATTTTACCAAGTTGGATCTTCGTTCAGGATATCATCAAATTAGAATGAAGACTGAAGATATTCCAAAAACAACATTTCGAACTCATGAGGGTCATTATGAATTCTTGGTCATGCCTTTTGGCCTTACCAATGCACCTTCTACATTTCAAGGGTTGATGAATTCCATTTTCAAACCCTTCCTTAGAAAAGTTGTGCTAGTATTTTTCGATGATATACTAATCTACAGCAAGTCTTGGAAGGATCATGTTGAACATGTTGACAGGGTGCTCAAACTATTGCAGGAGAAACAATTATATGCAAAAACATCCAAATGTTTCTTTGGAGTACAAGAGGTGGAATATCTGGGTCATATTGTATCTCACGAGAGTGTTAAGGTAGACCCTAACAAAATTAAAGCCATTAAGGAATGGAAAGTCCCCACAACCATAAAGTAGTTGCATGGATTTCTCGGGTTAACAAGGTATTATCGCAAGTTTGTTAAGAATTATGGAAGAATAGTAGCACCTCTAACAACATTATTTGGAAGAAAGATGCATTTTCATGGACTCCTAAAGCAACTAAGGCCTTTGAACATCTTAAAGAGGCAATGTGCCTAACACCAGTCTTAGCTACACCAGACTTCACAAAAAACTTTATTGTGGAATGTGATGCCTCAGGAAATGGAATTGGTGTTGTTTTAATGCAAGAAGGATGACCCATTGCTTTTGAAAGTTGTTCAATCAAAGGAAAGTATTCACAAAAGGCTATTTATGAGAAGGAAATGTTGGCAATACTACATGCACTAAATAAATGGAGACCTTACCTAATGGGAAGACACTTCAAGGTAAAAACTGATCATGATAGTCTTAAACACTTTTTGGAACAAAGACTATCTTTAGAAGAGCAACAAAAATGGGTGACAAAGATGTTGGGTTATGACTTTGAAATCATCTACAAAAAAGGGAAGCTAAATGTTGTTGCAGATGCACTCTCAAGAAAGGATGAAGAGGTGGAAGCATTGCTTTGTGCCATTTCAATTATCCAACTAGATTGGATAACCGAAGCAAGGGATGAATGGAAGAAGGACGAAGAAGTGTGGACACTCATTCAAAAGGTGTAGCAAGATCCTAGTACATATGATACATTTATTTGGAAAAATGATTCCTTATGGTACAAATATCGCTTATATATTTGCAAGAATTCCCAACTAAAACAAAAGATTCTTTTGGAATTGCACACTTCTCCTTTAGGAGGACACTTAGGATTTTTAAAAACTTACCACAGAGTGAAGAAATATTTTTTTTTGGGATGGCCTTAAATCTGATATTCAAAAGTTTGTGGCAGAATGTTTGGTTTTCTAGCAAAATAAAGTTGAGACAATTAAGACCCCGGGTCTTCTACAACCTTTATCCATTCCAAGTCAACGTTGGGAGGAGATTTCAATGGATTTTATCCAGGTTTACCTAAGTCCGAAGGAAGGAGTGTCATCATGGTGGTAGTTGTTACACATTATTTTGTTACCATGAAATTTTGATGTCTATATGGGTTCATCGATACCTATATAATACTCCCTTAGAAGTCCACAACCCTAAAGTTCCTAAACCAAGTCCTGAATTTGGAGAAAAGCTTGTAAAAATCATAAAAATGCTTCTACCGCACTTTTCCTTAGTCTTACCTACGACACCGCACTCTTTTTCTCCAGAAATTGCGGAGTCGACTGCACGTTTTCTTCATTAAAACTGTGGACCCCTATAAAAGGTAAAATGAAGGTGAAAGTAAATTCTAGAAGCCCAGCTGGTCGAATATTCTCCCAACTGGAAGCTTCCAAAATGCGTTATCCAGTTGAAGCTTCACTCCCTCCATTATCATGAACATTCATCCCTTCATTAAAGGAGCCTATTCCTTGGATTTTGGAACTTAATCCCTTGATAAGGGGACTCTATCCCTTCCATTTTGGAGCTGTAACCACTTTCCTTCTCCTATAAGTTGAAGCTTTGGTTCAGTCTCAAGGGTACATGCTCACATATGTAAAACTTCGCTATGTATTTTGTATACACTTAGTACTTGATTTGTACTTGGTAACTACCATAGAGAAGGGAATTGCTGAAGAAACATACTCTTTGCTAACTGCGGGAATGATTACATACTCGTAGTTAGGCTGGTTCGAAGAGTGGACGGGCTTGTCAGACTTTAAGGAAACGCTTGTTCCGGACCCCTGGAAGGACCTGTACAACATCAAGGTGAACGCGGTTGTAAGATTCCTTCTTTTATTTAAAGATAATACAATTGGATCCTGTTTTCTCAATAAGTTGTTAATATGTTTATTTGAATGACTTATTTCTTAAATTCCTTGATCATTAAGATAGATTTATGATTTTTGAATTACTATATGTTGCAGGTGTTGCTGATCTTATTCTATGTATTTGTTTGCAAATCTTAAGAGGTGACTTTTTGGAGCGACGGGAAAGAAGAAATCAACTATCATTGAACCACAGGTAGGTCCTTTCTTCATCATAGAAAAATCTTAATCATATGTAATCTAGAGAAAATATTTTACAAGTTTTCCTGTTTGTTTCTAGCTATCCTTGTGATACTAGGGAGATCTTTCTTGTCCGCAAGAACGATTCATCCACCTAACAAAATGGCGACTCCACTGGGTAAATTTTTTTTGAACTTAGTTTTCCTTGAGTTTGACTTTTGAAACCATTTTTTCTGATTTTGATTAGTCTGTACTCGTTTGGGAAAATTAGCTTGAGAATTCCTCAAAAGTCGATTTAGAATTTTTTATTTTTCTTTAAGTTTTTTGGTCTCCGCATTGTTTCGTTCAAAACAGCACGGTCACCTCCGCAGTTTCTTTGTGTGAACAGTGCGGCACCGCACTTTTTGTACTCTGCAACCTGCAGACCCTGAGAAAACTTTTGAAAAACTTAAAATTTTCTTTTCTATTTTTAGCTTTCAAGATTCTTTGTGATTACCCAGACTTGTATGCACTGTCAAAAGCCTCTTATAAAAGTTTCTTATAGCATTTCTAAGTTCTGAGTGATTTTTTAAATATTTTCATTTTACAAGTGATTTTTGTTTTGTCTTTGTGTTGCTCCAAGATCAGAAACTTTGAGAAACCTTAGATCACTGGTATTTCATTGTTTTCTTACTGAGACTTTGACTTTATAACAGAATTTTCTTCTATAAAAATTAGATTTATTTTTTATGTTGCAAATCTTAAGAGACTTTTAGTTCAAAAAGCCTTGAATCTCATTTCAAAACCACCATTGGATGATTTTGATTCCTTGCTAAAATAAGCAAATAATTTCTTGGTTAGATTACAAACTGAGCAAAACATCCTTAAAGTTTTTAGATTTTTTTTAGTCTTAAAATTTAGATCTATAGAGTTTTTAAAAGTTCGAAATTATTGTTTTTAGTTTTGAATTTTGTTTTAAGTAATCATACTTTTCTTTTGGAAACTGTTTTATTTGTAGTTTCAGACTTGAACGATAAAAGGGATTTCTTTTTGAGAAATTAATCATTGAGTTCTCATAGAAAAATATTTCTTTTCATATATTCTTGTTTTAAAAAAAAGAAGGATTGAAGTTTAAAAGCAATTCCATTTCTCAACTCTTTCTTTTAGATAGATTTCATTGAAAAGAGACGAATTTTTTTCTCATATAGATGCATTTTAGTGTTTTTTGGAGTTGGGTCATTATACACCATTGAAGTTTCACTTTCATACCCATTGTCCTAAGAAACAACCAATTAAAATTAACGCTTAATTAAAATCAACCTAGCAATTTATATTTTTTTAGGGCTCCTTCCACCAATTTAGCTTAGGCTAGTGTCTTGGATTAGATTTTAGTTAACTCTCCAAGACAGTAAAAACAAACAAGTAGTCAATCTTGCGGTAGGGAAATTCCAATAGTAGCATGTATGCTCTGGGAAGCTCCTCTTAAAGGAGTCAAGAACGAGATCATATCCGAACTAGTGGGGTAATCAATCCTTCCTCATTGGGAACGATAGCAGATATACACGTATTAACAACTGTAAACGTTGGATTGACCATTTTCGAGGAGCCTGGGGTCACTTGTCGGTAAACCTTGGATTATGTCAAGGAGCCTTCAAGGGGATTGAGCTTTGTTACTCTGCCCTTGCGTGTGTATCGGATCGTAGACTGTTCCCCCAGGTATATTTGTTCATGTTGGTGACCTTAGTGGCCATAAACTCTAGGATTCTTTCCCAAGGTGACGGTGGAGGGAAGATCCCACTGTACCTAGAACAGACGTCGGCTAGACTCACTTGGACTCTCTGGAGGGTTATCTTCACTCGAGATGGGTTAAGTGAAGAAACTTGCACCGGTCTATTTCGTTAAGCAGGTTGTCGGGGTAATTGTTCCAATCGCCATTTCTACATTAAAATACTACGATGTTGGATTTCATCACCAACTAGTGTTTTAGTGCGGAAATCTACTGTTTGTGTGTGGTTTGATCTCTTAGATTATATAAGCGTGTGATCATTTGTTTGTTTCTTAGTGACTTTAGGCATTTTATTGAAATTTTCTTTGGTTGCGTGTGTTAAAATTTTTAATCGTGGCTGAATTACCGAGACGATCACGCAGAACTTAGGGGAAACCCCCTGAGTACACACCTAGCCAGCTAGAAGGACTTAAATATCTGATACCAAATGTTATCGGTAGATCTGAATTAACAGAACAAGGAGAATCATCTATTATCCCTCATCTTGATTTTGAAGTAGATCAATTCCAAGTAGAAGAACATACTCCACAACCAGTTTCCATTTCCGAATTAACTGAAGTTGCTTCTACAACGAGTGAATTATCACCTAAAGAACCTGAAATTTCTGAACCAGAAACTGAACCTGCTACATCATAACCTACTTTAGAATTCATTGATTATCTTGATTCACCTAGAGTAAAGAGTCGAATTACAGAAGGTCTTCCTCCTGGTCTTATTAGTATTGAGGAAATCATTGATACAGAAGAAGAAGTCCTTCTCCCTTCAACTCGGGAAAATTTAGAACTTAGACAACGTGAATCAAATTTTTATAATCATTTTAGACAAGACGCTTGGTATTCTTCTTTTATAGATTTTCTGCAAAACGTAGGTCTTCAGTATTCACCACCCCAAATACCTTTTTACACTACACCAATAGGTCATAGACCTTAGTTAAACATGTCAGGAGAGTCATCTATGTTTTCTGAATCACCAGAAACATTCCTCTATGGTGGTCCGTCTGTTCCTACAGGCTATCAGTCGCTGTATGGTACATTCTCAGGAGCATCTCCTTTTCCTAGTAAACCAATGTCATCATCTGATTTGAATGAATCAAATACTGGAACTTCGAACAATGAGAAAATTTATATGATGTCTGGAAATTTTCAAACCCCACATCTCAAGGTAGTAATATACAGTCTGGGGGGCAACCTCAAAATAGCCAGATATAGCCTGGTGGGCAACCCCAAGGACAATACATACCTTAAGGTCAATATCAACCTCAGGGACAGTACATACCTCAAGGTCAATATCAAACCCAGAGTCAGTACATACTTCAAGGTCAGTATCAACCTCAAGGGCAGCATCCTGCTCAAGGATTACAACCTCCTTCAGGGCAACAGTTCTATACAGAACATCAAATGTTACAAGGAGGTGGAAATTATCCAGTCAATTATCAGCCATTTGTCCAACCCAGTTATGGGCCGTCTTATGTATAACCTTCAATAGGACCCTCATATCCTAGAATGGTGTGGGATCCATCCCAAGTCCAACAGAATTTACAACCAAATATGCAAGTACCTTATTATCAAGCAGGACAACTTGTTGGTTATGTTCAACCCCAACAACTAGTCCAGCCTTCAACTTCAATACCTGCATCTGGTCTTGTTCAGCAACCTAGTCTGAGTTCACCTCGTACTCCACCACAAACAGTTGTTCAGACTTTTGTTCAACCTACCACACCCATTCCCGCAGTGTCTAAAGTTCCTGTTACATCTGCCCCTCAAACTTCGATATCGATTCCTCAGGTTTCTATTCCATAGTCTGGACCAACAATTGAAACTATTGTTCAGATACCTGCAGGACAATCTGGTACAAGTACAATAATAACGAGTCAACCTCAATTTACTTATCAACTTTATCAGGGGCCGTACCAATATGGACCTGTTTCACAAACTCCAGTCTACCCGCAACAACCGTACCCTGGATATACATATAAAACACCTATTCAACCACAGTATGGTCCGGTTATTCCTGGTTATCCAGGAGGTAATATGATTCCAAATGCGCATCCTATTCCAGGTTATCCTGGATATCCTCCTCCTGGAACTAGTTTAATTTCACAAGGTTATCCACAAGACCCTACCCGTCAATTACCGTTCACAGCAACTTTAGATTTACCAGATTTATCTCGCCTTACGAATGATCCTATCTATTATCATTCGTACTGGCCACCGATGCCTCATAAGTTGCCCAGTGATATTCCAAAATTTGAAGGAAAAACAGGAGAGCATCCTTCCAATCATGTTATGACTTACCACCTTTGGTGCGCATCTAATTAATTAATTGATGATTCTATTCGACTAAGAATTTTTCAGAGAACGTTAATAAGATTAGCTGCTAAGTGGTATATTGAATTGGCATGAGGCTCATTTAACAACTTCAACGCCCTAGCAAATGCCTTCTTAACTCATTTTCAGTTGGCTGTCAGATACAACAATGGCACGGAATCATTAACTTCAATCAAACAATCCACGTCTACCTATATATCAGATCATATTCATGAATGGAGACGTAGAAGATGTTTGGTAAAAGTTTTTATCCCGAATCAAATATTGGCAGAATGGTTCGTTACATCATTATTACCAAAGATCACTGAAGATGTAGCTAAAGCAGGAGTTGTTACGGAAGAACAAGTTATTGCTCAAGCTCAATATCTAGACTTGGTCTATAGCCAGTCTGGAACTTTGTGTGAGAAAATCCCCGATTTACCATGACCTGGTCAATTAACTACAACTCCTTCAGGCTCTCATGCCACTAATGGTGTAATCGGTTCGGTTACTACAACTAAAAATAAGAAGAAATCTTCAAATATTACTTCTCCCATAATAACTTTACCTAATTCACCTAAAGGAGAATCTTCCTTGGAAACTACTGCCGATATTCACATTGTAGATTCATCTACTAAGTCAAAATCTGGCAAAAAGAAAAAAGGGAAGAAAAAGAATAAACATACCTTACCTCCTAAAGAAAAAACTGATAAAACTGAATCAACTGATGACAAACGGAAACCTTGTTATCCTTGTCTTATCTGTGATGAGGATCATTTCACCAAGGAATGTCTGCATAGGGAAGAAATTTCTAAGTTCGTCAAAGGTTCACCCACTCCAGCTGTCTTGAAGGATCCCTTTCCAATTCAAGATAGTAAAATGATTGTATCTTCTTCTAATCCTTTAGCAGATATATTGATGGTTGCAACTCGATCACAAGATTATGGTAGTAAAAATCCTGTCAGCAGTAAAGAAGTAAACAATTCTAATTCTTCATCAACTGCATCTACTTCGGTTTCTGATCCGCTTCACATCAAGAAACCAAATCCCGACTTAGTAATTAAACCGCCTCCTAAAGGTGTACTTCGTAAATCAGCTTTCAATCCACATGTGAGAGCTGCTAAGAATTACAACCATTGTTGAAGATTTGGTAATTTCCCCTTCGGCAATGTCATCTTTGGAAGTACTGCAATGATGTCCAGCACAAACAAAATTACTATTTTCAGTTTTAGGAGCCGTATATTTTCAGGATTCAAATCTTATGATCTTTGATCTAGAAAATTTTACACCCCGCCTACCCCATCAAATGGCTTTCCAAATTCCAGTGATAGTAAAAAACAAGCGTTGCTTTCGTACTATGATTGATGAAGGGGCCTCTACGTGTATCATGTTGTTGAGTTGTTGGAAATCACTTGGTTCTCTAACGCTTAACCGATCTCCGACCATCCTCAAAGCTTTTGATGGAAGAGGATTCCATTCCTATGGTATTTTACAGGATCTACCTATAGAGGTCGAAGGAAAAACCATTAATCTAGATGTGGAAGTAGTTGATGCCCCTCTAGATTACAACCTTCTCCTGGGTCGTAATTGGTCTTATGCTATGACTGTTGTCGTATCTTCCGTCTTTCGAGTCATCATGTTTCCTCATCAGGGAAAGATTGTGAAGGTCGATCAACTCTCATATGATTCGTCCGATCCAACTTCTACGGATAGTATTCAGCATGTTTGAAAAACAGCTATCCCTTATAAGGATGTAGGAGTAGGCTTAATTAAAGATTCCGCTTTGTTGGGAACTTTTTCTTTGCCTCCACCTAACATACCGCATACTATAGCCAATATCAATATGATTACATCATTATTTGGAGATAAAATTACCAATATCTCCAAGGAGATAAAATTAATTAGGGAAAATTCTTCCACTCTAGTTTCATCTGTTGGACACAATTGATCCATAAACTCAAAATTTATTCCATTGGAACATGTCAGTTTAACATCTTTATCCTCTTCCTTCAATTGTTCAACCAATTTAATTCTAGTTATCTATTGTTGCAGGGATTTCTGCTCATTGTCATGATAACTATTTATTGAAGGCTCAAAATTTCCAGTAGTATTGAAGTAGAAGTAGGATCCTCTTGAATACGAGGGGCCCCAAGTTCTTCCTCATGTCCACCTTCTCCCTCCAAAGTAGTATCATTAAGGCATGAACCACCTCCCTGTGAGCTTTCTTCTTTTGATAAATATCTTCCACCAATTAATTTTGTAACTTGTTGAGCCAAAGCAATGGATATTTCACAGGTGGTTTCCCTAGTTTTAACATTCCAATAATAATATTGACCACTTTTCTCATGCTAAACAAATTTCCATTCATTATATGTATCTTAAATCCTCTGTGCTTGTGTAGAACCAAGGTCTACAACCATTGAATTATTGAAGTCCTTTATATTAGTCGCAGATCCTTCCAAGACATTTATTGTAGTTTTTTCTTTTTCATATTCTTTATTCATGATGGAGTTTGTAACATCTACACCATCATGTTCAAAATTAACATTTTCTTCAGTAACATCCTTCTTACGGTTTGAACTATTTTCAATAATTCCATTGTTTTGCAAATCTGCCACCTTATAAATATAGAAAAGGGGCACAAAAATCCAGGACCAACATTTATTAGTAAACATGTCAAATGACAAAAAGAATATAACTTAATGTCCATATTTGTGATTCATCACAGTGAAATTTAGAGGCATGAGGGTTGTGCATAACAACCCTTGATATTTATACCTGTGTAGTTGCAAAACTTCAAGGCTTCGACTTAGAGATAGATGCATCTTTGGTTTTAGTGCTTTCCTTATCTCCCAATTCATCATCATTGTACTGGCCACGAAGTGATAATGAATTCTCCTAATGTTGACTTGACAATGACAGATAAAGAACATCAAGCACAGATGATGGGCAACCATAAATGGCATCATTTAATAGATAAAGGGAATTTCCATCACTTTTGTTATGACCATAAAAGTAAAAATCCATTTAATATAATATCAATCGGAAGAGCCCATTATCCCTAATCCCAACATAGAAATACAACCTTTAAGAGCTTAAAATGATTTTTATTTCATCGTGCACACCAGGCATCAAAGACCTGACACAATCAGGCAAGTGTTAGGAGATATGAACCAAATAAAGCTAGAAACATATGAACCAAAGAGGAAATTTATGCCTGTTGTCGCTCAGATGCTGCCGAGATGGCTTCAACAGGTTGGGAGCCATTCAATTTTCATTGCTGCATGTTGAATTGATTTGACCCATTAAATTTTCCCAACAATAAAGCCAACCAATAAGGGCTCAAAAGAAATTTCTCATGCCTAATAATATTTGTTGAACCAATATTTTTGAGTTTTCCCATGGAACAAATGTCGAGTTATTAATTATTCCTTACATAGGACTCCATTAAGAATCCCAGTGAACCCAACTAATGACAATGGTGAAGAGGAGGATCCAACGCCATGATTCTGATCAACAATACCTTGTGATTCATCACACAAAGAGGTGCTAGCCATGATTCCTAAACAACACAAGAGAATCAAATAATCACTTTTTCACTTAAATGAGATGTAAGAAATAAGAAAAAATATCATCGCTAATCAAGTACCAAGGAGCATGCATTAAAAATAACTTTCACAAGTTAATATAATCCATGAAAAACTCATTGGAATAAATTAAACAATCAAATATGATGAGAACTCCATATGCAATATGCTCTACAATGGAAAATGCTTTGACAAAGCCCAAAGTTAGCATCTATCTAAAGCATATGCTTGATAGGTAAAGACCTAAAACACATGCTTGTAAGCTACACTCCCTTAACATGAATGAGTAAGAATATTTTTGCTACAGACAGAAGATATGCATCCATTTGTTCAAATGGAGAGACATCAAGTACAAATACTGGATTTGCATATTTAAACCTCCACTAAATTATTGCATAAAAGGTTACAAAGACGAATTGTTGATGTCATGAAACTTATGGAATGGGTGCATATCAACCTTTGTTTAATCGATAAAAATATCACGACTTCGGAAAAAACTATCCTTTCTTTTATCATCTATTTTGTTATCAATAGAATGCCAGTTTAAATTTCCACAATTAGCAATTAAATAACTACTGGCTTGATGTCATTGTTGATGTGAACAAACTGTTGACCCCAATTAGATGAAAATAAATATTGCTACACTAAAAGTAGAACTGTTGGACTAAAATTACCTGTGTTACTCTAAAACCAATGGTGTTGAATTTGTTGCAAAACATGTGTAGAAAGGCATTTAAAAGGATATAAGGTATAAATCTAAAGATGGCAAGGGCCAATCCTGCACATCCACATTGGATAAAAATCGTTCCATATTTCTAGTGTGGTGCTAAAAGGAAATTAGAATAGCTCAATTTTGTATTGTCATAGGATTGTGCATCAAGGAAATGGATGAAAATGCTTCTAACTAGTCCTTCTTGGATTTTTTACTTAAATATGAGTCTTCTCATATTTCTATAGTGGTTGCACATGTCAAGGTTTCAACCAATTGTGTTAATGAAGGTTTTTCCTAAGTTTCATTCCACTTTGCAACAAAACATCAAGGTGGAATGCATCAACACAAAAGAAAAATGGTTTGTCGATAAAATAAGGTACATTTCAAAACATGATATAGAAAATTGTGGATCATAATGATTTTCTACTAACAAAAACATTAAATAACGTGTCCCTAGATAAAATAACTACCCAATAGATAATATCCATTAATTTTATTTCCATCAGTGAACTATTTATTAACTGACATATATCCACGCCTTAACCCCGGATCTATTAACCACCAAGAGGGATCCAAAAGAAATTGTGACCCAAAACTCTCACTGCTTAAAATATGCATCGTTGATTTATGAAAATTTATTTTATTATTATATTAGTCTACAATAGGTTAACAATCCACTTTTTAAATTTCTTTTTAACATTACAAACCTCAAAATTTTCTGAATTTAGATTTATAAGCCTTAATCATGTGGCATGTCTTGTTCATACAAGGTTGTATATTCCTCCTTCTCTCAATGCAATTAATATTGCAACTTCAAATGATTACTCTCAATACTAAGGATCATTGAGAATACATTTAGTGTTGCCATAAAAAATTGTCATTGATGGTAAGGATGGTTACTAAATTAGCTTGATAAATGGGTTGCAGCTAAAATGTGTGTCAAACAAATGGAATGGCTATTAATAGTGATAACTAATTCTGCCAATTTGTAGAGTTTTACCCTTAACCTATGTTGGAAATAAATCAAAATGATATCATAATTTAAAACATGTAACCTCTAAGTTTGGCTTCTTTAAGTCCTCGTGATTGTAACCCTAACATTTTTCGTAACCCTAGCAATGGATTGAAGGACTTAAGGGTTGAAACCTAATATTGAGAAAATTGTGCAAGATTGAGCATTATCAGGGTTTGGAACCCTATAGTTGAGTGACGTAAGTCTACAGTTTTGAATCAAAGCCCTAACCAACCAATTTCAAACCTTAACCAATCTAAAGGTTTGAATAAAATTATAGGCTTTAAACTTTATACACTAAATACTAGGATTGATGAAGAAAGTCAATAGTGAAGAATTATGATGTCTAGGATTTATAGTCGTTAGTTGAACTTGAATATACCAAGTTCAACATTTCTTTTTTCTGTGGTGAAAACATGCACCCACATGTGTGTGTGTTGTGAGAGAAAAATTATGAGCTAACTTGACTAGTTGGGTATTTTAAGTTTCATGAAAAATGCCTTGGGGTCAATTTTCCAAGCTGCTTGTGTGCCTCTCTCAATGTCCCTACCAAGTTATGATTTTTAATTAACAATGATAGGTTTAAATTGTGCACCATCCATGAAATTCAAGGAAGTGCCTAGGGTTTTCCCTACAAGGTTTCTTTGGGGAAAATAAATAAATAATATATATATATATATATATATATATATATATATATATATTGTGTGTGTGTGTGTGTGTGAGAGAGAGAGAGAGAGAGAGGATATGCAAATTTCTCCAGCTCGCCACTTGACCAAAATAGACATCGAATGCCGAGGAAAAATAGGTAATGAAATATATTCCAAACCAGGATTTTTCTAACCTAGAGTTAATTTTTTGGAGGTTGTATAATTGCCCCAGGGTACATTATGCTTTCATTGGATACCCAGGGGAAAGAAGATTCCTTTCATTCATACATCAAAGCAAGGTAAGGTCAATTGGAAATGATAATCCATCAATTCAGATGAAAATACAAACTTAATGTGTCGACATATTGACTCGATAATATATGCAATTTATCACTATACAAAGTTTTGATATTTAGATAATCAACTAGTTAATTGCTGAAGAGAACTAAGTAAAATACATCCACTGACCCACATAATTCTTATGAAAGCATGTACCTCTACCATGAGAATGTAGGTGTCTATTAAGCATATAATTTTAGTTAAGCCCTCAGATTCACTAATGCATAAAATAATAATTTAAAACGAAACAAAAAATCACATAATGACTGAAAATCGAATATAAACTGATGTCTCTGAGTGCTACTTGAAACTCAACCAATCCTAGATCGTTTTATTATTTTTTTTCTATTGTGCATAGATAAAACTGGAAACAAAAGAGAAGAGTATTCTACAACTCATCTTCTTTTTCTCCATTTATTTTGTTTTTAACTTGAGAAGATGTAAGTGATGTCAAAGCAGGCTCAACATATAAACAAAAATGAAAGAAAAACATGCAAGCATGGAAATATTTACCAATGAGGATTTCTTCATTAAAGAACGAGATTAATTCATTCATAATAGATAGGGAATGCATCCAACATTGTCTTATTTGTCATTTCCTCCAAAAAAAATCAAGTGTAAGTTGTATTATGTTGTATATTAGTAAATACTTAGATTATTGCATTAGAAATAGATGGGGAATGCATCCAAAATTTTCTTATTTGGAATTTCCTCCGAAAAAATCAAGTGTAAGCTCTACTGTGTTGTCTCCTAGTGGCATGCAACCATAACTCCATTACAAGGAGGCTTCATATCATAAATAAATTAGAGGTGAACTGAAGTGAAAAATGACACGCTTGCATCTTTCTGACTAAGAAGCTTGACATGATTTCCATATCGAAGAGACATCAGATGAGAGATGGAGAGTTCATTCATACCCAAAATTCTTCAAGGCCATTATGACCCATTTATTATCCTTACCCAAACTATGGTTCTGATGTTGTAATCACATGTTCCTTCTTCGTCTGCGCCTTCCCCACCCTCTGATGCTTTTTCTCCCCCCATTGTCGCCAAACCTTAATAGACTTAGTATCAGTTAATTGACATAAATGTCTCAGAGGCCAACAAAACAAATCCCCATGAACTACCTTGTTTCAATCCTCTCACAATATCTACTCACTAGGATTGTTGCTAACCTCCCACAAAAGTGAGTAGAAACTTGTAATATATCCACATAATCCAAGCCTCAACAACCAATAATACCACATCACCATACTCTGTACTTTACGGAGCTTTGTGAAGAAGGGATCAATTTGAATATCATCCCCTTAATTGTGAAAGCCCGGAATTGTGGAATTCCATTCATTCTCTATATCATTTCTTCTACTTTGCCTGCTACATATTTGCCAAGTCTATTTCAATTTCAGAAACAACTACCTTGGCGCCAAAGTTTAGCAAGGTTCCCTAAATTTTGTTAATAAAAATAGGAAAAAAAAGGATGGAATTATTTTTTAGATGAACATGAAGAATGGATAAAACTTATCATCTCAATATTTGACTTTATAAACATGAAGTTAAGATCAATAAATTTACTTGAACAAATAAAAGAGTAGGGTGGGGTTTCAAAGTAGAATGTTTGGACCACTTTTTGTCCAACCCTCACTCCTGAATCATCAAGGAAAAATATATTTTTATACCATCGAATCTGCCTTCTTGGATCAAAAACCCATTGGTTTGAACTTCAAGTAAACTTTCATGCCTCCAATAATAGACATAGGGCAAAATATGTTAGTGGAAATATATGGATATAATGAAAAATATAAAGTACCCTTCTTCATGGGGAAATGAACCAAGTTATCCTCAGAACTCAAAAAGAAGAAGAATATTGGTGTCTCAAATCGATGAGTGTGTGCATCAGCACAATAAATTTTAATAATAATTTCTTTCACAAGAAACAAAATAATGGGGAACAATGAATAACATTAACAAAATTTTGAAACTAAATAGCTCCACTTCAAAGGATTTAAAAAACAATTTTGACCTAGCTTCCCTAAACTTTAAAAGGATCTACTATAAATAACATTTTACGAATCCATCCCCAACAAGATAAATTCTAAAAGACATTCCAAGGGTCATATTGAATTAGGAGAACCAAAAATTGTTGGTTATAATCTCTTAGGTAAAACCATGGGAGGCAAAAAAGAGCACGGAACCATATAAGGGTTGAAGCTCAAATGGTTTCACGGGACACTTCTATAGATAGCATCAACCAATTGTGAGTAGATACCTTCTTCGTTTCCATGTATACTTAAGAACCAAAAAAAAGGTTGGGGGAGGAATAAACACATCCTTTCTTGCATTAATCCAAAAATAAACGAATCTCGTTGGTTTTGTTAGGTGCCATTCAATATCATTCTGCAATATTTCATGTAAGGTCTTGACAAAAATCATTAGCAACCACTTGAAATTTCACTCGAAAAAAATTATCCCAAAAGAGAAAGGGGGGTTTTGAAAAGAGAATTATAATCCTATATAACATTGTAATGGTCCAAGAATACATTCACATTATCCAAATAGATGGCTAGAGTTTAATGGTCATAAAGTTAAAAATGTTTTTTTATTTTTTATTTTTTATTATTTTTTATTTTATTATTTTTTATTTTTTTTAGAGACTCTTTCTTATTTCGAGTACTAGATAAATATGGCTTCAAATAATATTTTATCCAATGGAATCATGCATGCATAGAGGGGCCTAGATAGCCTCCCTCATAAATGAAAGATCAATTGAATTCTTCAAATCCCCATGGGGACTTCAACAAGGATGTTCCCTCTCCATAAGTGTTTTCATTATCATAGAAGAAACTCTATGAACAAACTTGAATGGAGAAAAGTGAAATGGATCCATCTTGGGAATAAAAATGGTTCAATGAATAAGACCCTTGACCCACTCCCAAGCTACAAATGGTGCACTTTTGATTGCAAGGTCCTGATCACTATCTATAGCTGGAAGATCTAAAACCACCCTTGATGGTCGTCTTAGAAGACATTCCATGACATTTTGAGAGAGTTTCTAAAAATATTCCATAGATGGGAATGAGGAATGATGACAATGAGATTGCATGATGAACGTTGATGCAAACATGGACAATCTCAAAGATTATGTGGGCACATAAAGAATCCTCGAGTCTTGAAACACCCACATACTATCAAGGCATGTGTATGGTCTAACCATGTCAAATTTTGATGCATACAAGGATAATTTGAAGAAATTTTAGCATTGGCCCCATTCACTACTCACCAAGAAACGTCAATGGATGACATTGGTGATGAGCGTGTTGGAAGACATTCCATGATATTTCAAGAGAGTTTCGAAAAATATTCCATAGATGGGAATGAGGAATGATGACAATGAAACTACATGATGAAATTTTATGCAAACATTGACGACCTCAAAGATTATGTGGGGATGTCAGGCATCCTTGATTATTAAAACTCTCACACACTATCAAGGCATGCTCCTAGTCTAACTATGTCAAATTTCAACACATACAGGAACAATTTGAAGAAATTTCAACGTTGGCCCCATTCACTGCTCAGCATGTGACGTTCGTGGATGACACTTGTGATGGGCATGTTGGAATACATTCCATGACATTTCAATAGAGTTTCAACAAATATTCCATATATGGGAATGATGAATGATGACAATGAGACTACATGATGAATGTTTATGCAAACATGGATGATATCAAAGATTATGTGAGGACATCACGCATCCTTGAGTCTTGAAACCCTCGCATATCGTCAAGGAACGTGTGGACTCTAAACATGTCAAATTTTGATGCGTACATGAATAATTTGAATAAATTTCAACGTTTTCCCCATTCATTGCTCAACATGCAGCGTCGATGAATCACATTGGTGATGGGCATGTTAGAAGACGTTCCATGACATTTCAAGAGAGTTTCGACAAAGATTCCATAGATGAGAATGGTGAATGATGACAATGAGACTACATGATGAATGTTGATGCAAATGTGAACGATCTCAAAGATTATGTGGGGACATCAAGCATCCTTGAGTCTTGAAACCCTTGCATATTGGCAGGGCATGTGTCTAGTCTAACCATGTCAAATTTTAATGCATGCAATAATAGTTTGAATAAATTTCAACGTTGGTGCCATTCACTACTCACGATGCAACATCGATGGATGACATTGGTGATGAGCTTGTTGTAAGATGTTACATGACATTTCAAGAGAGTTTTGATAAATCCATATATACCCTAACCCCTAAGCTTGCATTGACCTTTAAATCCTTAAGCCTTAATCTATAAAGTGCCCTTAATCCCTCAACCCTAGTTAATCACTAATCCCTTAATACAAAAGCCCTAAATCCCCTAACCACTAACCCATCGACCCTTAAACACTTAAGCCCTAATACCTAATCCCTTAATCCATAAACCCTTATTCCCTGAGCACTTAAACATTAATCCCTTAACCTGTAATCCCTAAGCCATTAACCATTAAACTACCTAACTCGTAAGCGCCAAATCCCTTAGGTCTTGAACCTTAATCCCTTAAACCTTAACCCCTAATCCATTAACCCTTAATCCTTGTATCCCAAATCCATAAATCCCATAATCCTCAAAGCCCATATCTACTTAACCCGCAACACCTCAATTAATTAACTATTTAGGCACATCTGACGTTAAGTTTGGCGCTAAAAAGGAAGCTAACCAAGGCGCTAAAAGGGGAGCTAAATCCGACGTTATTACTAGCATAATTTCTGGCGCTATTTCTGGCGTTGTTTATGGCACTATTTCTGGCGTTGTTTCTTATGCTATTAGTGACAAATTTAGCGCCTAAATGTTTTGGCCAATGCAAAGAACGACAAAAATAACACCATCCCAATAAATAGTGTTATTTAAAAAAAAAATGGAGAAAATTACACTAAAACAATCCTTGGAAGCAAAAAAGGAAGCTAATCATAGGGATTTGTTGTAGTTTAATTAATATATAGAATTATTTACCTAATTAACTATTATTTCTGAAACACCATAGACCTTTAAGCATTAAATTCCAAGGTCTAGAACCGTCTTGACACCTTGTATGATTGCCTTATACTCTATGACATTGTTAATGCACTCAAAATCTAGTTTACAAGTAATTAAAATTTTATTACCTCTAGTATATAGGAGGCAAATTGCACTTGCTCCTTCTTTTGATTTTGATCCATCAAAATATAAAGACCAAAGTTCACATTTAGGATTAAAATTAACATCAAGTATGTTCTTCTCTGTTGTTACTAATTTTTTAATAGTCCACAATTCAGATTGGTGCTCACTATTTTCAAAACGAGAAATATCAACGACAAAGTTTCCAAATAACGAATCAATATTTAAAGAGTAGTTAAACATACTTGGTTCATTCAAACCATCAATGTCAATAACAAAATGCCTCATATATTTTTTCTATTGACTCTAATTTTATTGGGTTCCCATTTCTAGGGTAGCCACAAGTGAGTTAAATTTGTATCCATGTATCCATCTAGATGTTGCATCTTGTCTCGGCTCAGGAATAAACTATAGGCTTCAGGAATGTTCGCAATAATTATGTCAATGGTTTAGTGAACTCTACAATCTAGGGATAGTTTGATAAGCACATCAATAAGTTCCCCTACTACCTTTACATTCTTTCTGTCAAGTTGAATAATTTTTTCTTTAGAAGGCTTCATTTGTGCATTAAATTTATTGTATATAGAGATATGAATGACATTTGAGGAGGCCCCTGAATCTATCATGGAATTTTGAACATTACGATTACATATCTCACATCTAAGCAAGAGTGGAGGTGGTTTTCTTTTATGTGTAGGAGGGTTTTCTGATGAAGATTTTAAAATCTACACATGATTAGTTGAAGGTTTTTCAAAATTATTTATATTTCCATTTGTATTAGCTTTATATTTAGCATAATTTTTAGCAAAATGTTGTTGAAATTTATGTTGTATGAAAGGGATTTTCAGCATCACAAACAATGAAATGTTAGTGTTTTATTTTTCTTTGCTTGGATCATATTCTAAGTTTATAACAAAAGATTTCTAAACATTTATTGGTTGTTTTTTGGTGTTCTTCGCTTTATCAACAAGAGGAGAATCTTTTTTTTTAACCAAGCTTTTGTTGTGTGTGTTGTTTTGGCGTTGCTTAACAATAATTGGATCAAGATCTTCTTCAATTCTGAAAAATGACCTATAACAAATGGTGGTTGATCATTATCTTCTTCAATATTGATTTCAACCTCCTCCACATCATTTTCATGAGAGGTATAATAAAAAATAATTGTCTTTATATTATCTAACAAACCTTCAATAGTAAGGCCTTCATTTGGAGGAACATGTTTGTTTTGAAATGGCTTCCTATCAGGATTTACAAAAAAAAAAAATCTATTAGGAGTACCCTCTGTTGAACTTTTTTTCTAAATTTGACAATTTGTTAAGAGCCTTTCGAAGGTTTTCCATAACAAAATAAGATGTTTCTTTCTTCTTAATAGGTCGTTTCAATTCATATTTTTCTCTAGAAGATGATGTTGTGCGACTCTATTTATCATAGTTAGGTTCTAAACTAATAATGTCTTTTTCTACAAACAAAGCTTCCTCAGGAGCTACTTGTAGAGTAGCTTTCTAGGCTTGTGGGCAAGGTTTTAACACAGTAGGCAACAATCAAGTTCTAAGGAGGCATAAATTCAATGAGGAATTTATTTTTTAATGAAAGGAATCTTGCATTAAAATCCTATACCTTTTTTTTGTTTTAAATTTCATGTTTAATAATTATGTGACTAAGACCTCTGGGGGTTTATCATCTCCAAATTTCTCGAAGAATGCGGTTTCAAATTGCAGCCATGAAATAATGCTTTAAGGGATTTGAGAAAAGTACTAGGTAGTAGCCTTCTCCCCAAATTTATAAGGAAAAGATCTACAAACTATGTCTTCATGTCCAACACTTTTTTCTCTATTAGACAACATAAAGGCTTTAATATGATCCTTAATTGGTTGCTTAGAATCAGGGTCAAACTTGGGGAGAAACTTGTGATGGTTTCTAGGTAGAGGAGGTTGCACGCCATGAACAATGACAACATCTTTCCCAAGACATGTAGTTTCAGGATTGTTTTATTATTTTCCTTGGTTATTATCCATTCTTAGGGATCCCTCAGATTCTGATGACTCATAAGAGTCTTCTTCACTAGAGGAATATTCCAAAGAAGATGGCAAGCTAGGTGAAGAAGAAGGAGAACCAAAACCTCCAAAAACTGTAGGTTGATTGGATTCACCAACGAGTATTTCAGACACTGATTGATTGAGATCAATGATCCTACCAGTCAAGATGTCATGCAATCCATCATTGAAGGTGGTGGTAGTCTGAGGGGTGTCTGTGTGGGGATACAATACTATGGTTTCTTGGAATTGGAGATCAAGAGGAGTAACTAGATGTTGGTACAATCTTCTTTCAATAAACCTTTCATGATCTATTCTCTCTTGAGTTTTGGAAAGAACTTCGCGAGACCTTTGGAGAAATTTTTCAATCTCAGATCAAACATGTGATTAGGTTGGAGCCATGGGATCAATATTTATTTGTTCATGTTGGCATTGAGAACCAGCAGAAGTCTTAGTAGGTGGAGGTTCTGTATGACATCTTGTGGCAATGGGGGACCTAACGGTTTGAATTTTATGGATTTATGTTTCCATTGAAAGTCAGATTTTCCCTCCTAGTTCCATTATGTTGATGTGGGTTTTATGACCTTTGTCAACAAAAGAGAAGTGACCCAAACTAGAGCTCTTTAAATAGGAAATTTTTTTTATGTGGTCATTATCGAGTGGTTTTAAGGCTCCATTGGCCTTTGTATCTTTCATGTGACGAAGAGGATAACCAGGGAAAAAACCTATAAAACTAGCTAATGAGATATGTACACTAAAACCTAAGTTATTGTTAATATACCTTAAACTATTGGTTAATAACTAATAAAATACAATCTACAGTTTAACTAATATATTGTATACAGTAAATCTAAATTACTATTTATGTATGTGAAATTAATGAATTATGTACAAATAATATTAGAATTATAATAAAAAAAATTAGAAGACTAAAACTCAATGTAATTGGTTCAAAAGTTTGTTATATTTATTTCTGGAATAATATTACGAAATATGATCTAATTTTAATTTATATATGTTATTGTAAATTAAAACTGAAAATAATCCTTCATGTGAATAAATACAAGATAGATAACTACAAAAATGTATACTTATCTTTTAAACGAACACATATTGAACTGTGTTTGTTTTAATAATTAGTATCAAGAATAAATGCAAAAAATTAGCAATGCATTCTAATTCTTATTTCTCGGTCGAGGTGTGTAGAAAGGATGATTGCAACAATATTTGTATAGTAAACAACCTTTGAATCATTCATTTATGAATCAAACCAATAATCAGAATAATAATAAATATAAGAAATTGTTACAAATGATACATTAATTTAGTTCATACACAGAAGATGATATTTCTTTGTAACCTAAATCTTTGGAATTAACTCATAGCAATCTGGATTAGATGAATGTCTTGATCAATTATCAATCTCAGGACACAAGTCACTAGAGAATAATACTGGCGGAGTGTAAATAAATACAAATTGAACTAATGTGAATTAGAAAATAAATGTAATGGATATGAAGGTTGTTTATAGATTCATATAACAATAACAATAGGCTTTTGTCTCCTAAATTTTGAGAAGTAAAATTACACAAAACCCGGAAGACGATGAAAAACAAATGACTATGGAAGAAAGAAACAAAGTGGGTATATTCGATTGAATCAAACCAAGTCCAAAAAACTTACAATTATAATTAAAGGTATTCCACAATCATAATAACATTGAGCACCATTTATTTTCTTGAAAATACCCGTTCTTAACTTGCAAAATGAGAGGGGTAGAAGGACGGGGAGGGATTCCTATCAATCCTGATGAAATTATTGAAGTAAATTTCTCCTTGGGACTAGAAAGAAGATCTAATAACCAAGAAGAGATGTATGGTCTCCTTCAAGGCTTATTCATAGCTAAATACAGGGATGTGAAGGACATAATTACCTTGGGAGACTTGTTTATTACATTTCAATATCTGAAAAATGAAAATAACCTGAAGGATAAATCTCTTCCTAGGGTGCTTTAGAGAACCAGACATCTAATGGAAAGTCTTCGCTCTAGAAACTCTTATCACATTCTCAAAAGAAATAACGCAGAAGCTGATATGATGGCTAACCAAGCTTGCTCTTTGGATGAAGCTGAGCTAATGATCGATGATAAAAGAAACATATTCCTAATCCCCTAATTGATTTCATGTTAATAAACATAAGAACCTACTTAATGTTAGATTTATACTAAATATGGTTAGAGTAATTAACATTTTCATTATAAATTTATCCCCGTTATATCTCCCTTTACTATCATTCCCCGCTTACTGGGATCATTGCAATCATCCCTGATTGGATTATACAATGTACTTGGTTGGCAGGATCTTCTTTGGAAATGTGTTAGGGTACAAGTCACAACATCATGCAATAATATTCCTTTCAGTTTTGCATGCAAGAAACATTAGTTCACACCTGCTTTGACATTGGAATTCCCTACAATCAGATTAATGATGAAATTTCTCAGTCGATACACTAGAAAATTTAATGTTGATGAGATGGAGTTCATGTGGAATGAAAGGGGTTATTATGTCAATTCAAAAGGTGGTCTTTCTTTTGATTTACTTCATCCTGTGATTCTCCTCCCAAGGTAGCCTTCTTACCAAGAAGTCTCAAATTAGGTTATGGTTTGACTTAGTGATTATTTTGAAGCATCCAATCACTTGTACTTATGACAGCTATTTAAGGAGTGCCATATCATGTTGCAATTGTTCAGTTGGGTGGCATTTCGGTGGGAAAATATTTTCAGTTTATGGTTTCTCTAGAACTCTCGGTTAGCAGGATCAGAGGTCAAGAAGCTTGGTCTCAGACAAAATTGCAATACGAAGTTAAGTATAATTTGTGCCTCATCAAAAGAAGGTAATGATTAATTGATAGAATTAAACTATGTTATATGCTTCAATTTGAGTTTGAATAGCGATTGCAGGGATCTAGGCCTCTCCTTCAGCCCTGTAGTTGTTTATTGGCATGTCATTATTGGAACTGTGACTATGCTAGTTTATTCGACGCCCTGGTCACCTTTTCCTTCGGGAAATTTTCAAAGGACGGTGTGTTTGCAAAGGGGGCACCACCTTTGGTATGCTTCCATTCTCTGCCTTATTTTACATGCTAACAGTCCTCCAGATGGTAATTTAATCACAAATCATTTTAGATTTTGTAGACCCCTCTCCATCATAATTCTGGGAAATATGATAAGTTGATTGGATCTAGCTCGTATCATCTTAAAGCAACATTTGGTTTTTCCTTAGGGTGGTTTCGTAGACAAGGATTTGAACTACGAGTCATATTCAGCGGGTAGCCCTTGTTCTCATTAATTGGCTACCCATGTAGATCTACACATAGCATACTATGATCTTCAAGTTAAATTTTACCAAATGTATCATGCTCAAATTGATCTTTCAGATAAGCTCCTTTCATTTAAATTTCAACTGTCTAGGTTGGTCGATGAATTTGATGCCCTCATAAATATGGTTATGGACCTCAAGTTAAGTAAAGAAGCCAAAACATCTCCAGAAAGTCTTTGAGAAGACACAAGCCATCAAGAAATCAATCTCAACAAGCCACCCTCGGACAGTGACTAGTTCCCCCATCAAGCTCGCTTAGTGGATTTTGGTGTTTTTTGTAAGCACGTAGCTATATATATATTAGGAATTAATTGTTTGTCTAGTATAACCATGTAGTTTCTAATGGAATGATCAATCAATTTATCAGGTGTTTTTACAATCATGATAATAGGACTTTATTCTGTCTATGGTCAACTCGTTTAGTATTTTGTGCAGATCATTAGTTATGTATTGGTCTTTGGTCAAGTCTAAACTTTAAAGATGTAATCCCCGTGTGTTTCGATGCGACCGACCACAAATTTATATCAATAATACTCATTTTTGTTAAAATAAAAAACTTCCAAAATGAGAGGTTTATATAGGAGTACACCACCCTCACCATGTCCAAATTAAAACTATTAAACCCAATATATTTTTACAAAAATACATATTGTTTTTCCCTTGGCCTACTATCCAAATCTCAACTAATAAAAGAAATAGACAAAACAAATAACAATAATTCCTCACTAGATTTGCAACAAATGCATGTTTATCCAAAGTAACTTATTTCTTGAAAGCAAGACCATTGTTTTGGAAAATAGGAAGACATGTTACAAAGAAAGAAAGAAAATCAATAATTGATATTGTTGTTAAAAGATGGTTGTTATAGAATCTTAGATTTTGTAACAACCTTTTAAATCTAGCTATCAAAATCATAACAAGCGCATACCTTAGAATATTGGAACCTGAAATATAGATAAACAATAAAATATGTATTTAGCAAGACTCAAATCATCTAGATCTTGAGAGAAAATCACTTTGAATTTTTATGACTCGACAATAATATGTGTGTTAGAAGACTGTGTTTTCCTTTCTATTCTAGAATATTTATGTTCCTTTTGTTTTCCCTGGCTTGATTTAATGCCCTAAGTTGGTTATTTTCTTGAACAGGTTGATTTATGTGATGTTCCAAACGAGGGACTGTCATTAATAGTTGTTAATTCCAATACATTTTTAATATGTTTTCATTGGGATGAGCATCATCCTGAGAGCTCTTTCCATAATTACTATCAACATCATGAGTATTATTTCCATCATATATAAAACCAAAACTATCTTGAGTATTAGGGTTAGTCTTGTTTGGTAAAAGCTCAATATTTTTTTCCAAATCAACAAACACTTCTTTGACTAAGAAGTTTTCACCTATTGCATCTGAACCTGGATATTTTTCTTTATGCCTATTTAATTTTAGCACTAGACTCCATATTTTGATTAAACTGGCCATCTTGCTCTAAGTGTGCAGGTTTTGAGTGAGGATTACAATCTAAGATATTCAACCTTTCTTTTTTCCTATATTCTATTTGAATTTTTCATAATGGAATGGAGTATTTTTAACCCTGCTCCATCTTAGTTAATATATTAGCTATTATTTCAATCACTTATTAGTGATGTTGTGATATCTAATAAATTAAAGAAATGTGTGAATTTGAGGTTTTGAGAGTGGGGGATTAATGAGTTTGTGTACACAATATTTTTCATTATTATTATTTGTTTTATTAATTTTATTGGCCTATGTTAGTCCTCATTGGCTCATAAACACTTTCCATAAGCTTTTGGGTGCCTTTTGTGGCATACCTTAAGCCTAAAGACAAACCTTTTGATATATTTTCCATCATGGTAATTCATGATAGCTCTATTTCCGGTAAGAACAAGTAAGATAGTTCCATTTAAGGTACCCTCAAAGTTCATTTTAGCTATTTATCTTAATATAATGATAATTCTCCCTAGACATCCCTCATTAATATTACTGCTTTTTGTATGAAGATTCCTATAACACTTATACAAACACACAGTTTTTGTGAGGACTTTGATCATTGCGCAACTTCGGTGACCATGATTAAATCCAACGTTACGGTGGTGTAGGATTAACATGTTTTTTTTTTGCCTTAGCACCAAAATCTTGCCCAAAGGTTTTTTCCTTTGACTTTATTGACCCACTCATGCAATTTTTGACTTTCCTTGAGTGCAACCCTTCTCCATTAGTACCTTTTATTTATCATGATTCAATGTCCCACCCTCTAATGAATTTTTAACCCTGGACCTTGGAAAAGGGTTTCATTGAGAATTAACATGTACAGTGATCTTAAGGAAACCATACTTAATTGAGTATGTTCAATGGTTAATAACATGTGTCTCCTCCTTAGAGGCCATAGTTCTGAATGTAGAGGAGGATAGGGTAAGTATACATATGTAGCCTATATGATTGAAACATTATGGGGAGGTAGTACCCTTTCCCACAAAAAAATGGGTCTCACACAACAATTTAGTGTCTACATAGATTATAACCTTACAAATGGATTACTATTATCATTATTAACATAAATGGCTAGGTCTTGTATTAAAATTTGTGACTTGATGCAGCAGTTACTTGGGAAATTAATTACAATATATTCTTCTTCGACTAATGGCACTTTCTAAAAAACTAAGATAACAAACTCATTCGGATAAGATCAAGGAGGGATACTAAGTCTTATGGTTTTTATTCTTATCGTAACAAGAAAGAAGGAATAAATTCTAACAAATTTCTTACATAGACTAATGCAAAAACAAGACATTTCTATAAATTACTAGAGGATGGCCCACTGCTTGGCCTGTGGAAGGATGGCCCACTGCTTGGCCTGTGGAAGTTAGGACCGAAGTTCCTTCTACTATGAAATTTATTGCTTCTTGTTACCGGTGGGGAGGAACGATACTTTTTAAGCACTTATGCATAGGATGGGGAAGAAGAGGATGAATTATTCTTTGCCACCTTAATATCTTCTTCATATTTTAATGTAGATATCTTCATGGAAATATTTCCCACCCTTGTTAGAGGGGGTTGATCTAGATCTTCTTCATCATTTGAATCAGGAGGGACCTTTGGAAAAGGGATATTTGGCTAATCTTCTTGGGACTCAATATTATCACTTTCTTCTTCGTAAGAATTCAAGACTTCAAAGTTTTTTTTTTTTGAACAAAAATTATTATTATTTACATCAATCAATGTTCAGTCGCAGCAAAATACACAAGAGTTACATCTTAAAAGTTCAAACATAACCCAAAGACAAAATATAACTAACGATTTGCACAAGATCCTAAACTAGCTAACCATAGACAAACTAAACTAATATTTTGACTAAAAAAACAATTGATGAACTCACCTATCATACCAATCATGTCAATAGTGTAAAAATTCCTTGTAGATTCAAACTTCTAATTGTAATTTACTAAAATAATAGACTTCAATCTACTCTACCAACTGCAGAAACAATTAAACGATCACGAAATCACAAAGAATTCAAGAGAAAGTATTCAATCAAGAAATTACACAATGATTTCCTGGGGAAATCCAGAGCTAAGAACCCCTCCTATTTGTATATTGCATTATTCAGGAAAATATGAGAAGATTACAATGCTTTTATCAATCCCTAGCAACCTCTGAACTATCACAATCTATCTCCTTGCTTCCTATACAAGCTTGGCCAACACTTAAAAAAAATTCTGCTTGACCAAGTCCCTATTTCCTTGCATTGTCTCCTTGGGAATTATCCCCTATTAATTAGGGAATTTCCTCATCCATAACTGCACAATACATCATAAGCCTTCCTCTGGTTGCATGCACCACCTGTACAATTTGGATGATTATACAAATGATAGTACGTTTCCCTTGAACTCCAATATCAACTAGGTAACTCGTAGATCACACATGCATGAGTTATTTATGAATGATTTATTAGTTAACTGGTTGATCACATAGTACACACCCCACTACTTGACCTCCCACTAGTTTCTCCTACAGTTGGAACTAGTTTAATCGACTTTAACTCAATTTTACTGAATTAATTAATTACAACTCAAAATAAAATAAACAAGGGCTACTAAAAAGTAGGAGACACTCTACATGAATCAAGTTAGGACCTCAACTCGAATTAATTGAACCAACTAATTAAAACTAACCTAGTTAAATCGTAAAATTCATGTGATGTGTAATTACAATTTTCTCCTAATTTAATTCAAGGGAAAATTAAATTAGGATCTTTCTTGGTGCCATTTTCAACACTCCCTCTCAGCAAGAAAGGGATTATCGGATACCCCAATCCTGCCTCTATGGAACTCGAATTTTCCTCTTGAGAATGCCTTAGTCAATATATTTGCATCATGTTCCTTTTTAGGAGTGTACTCTAGTAACATGATCTGCCTTTACACACAATCTCGTAGATGGTGATATCAGATGTCGATATGCTTGGATCGATCATGAAAACCTGGATTCATAGAGAGTTTTATACAACTCTTATTGTCATCGTAAATCACTGTAGGATCCATCTGCTGACCAAATAACCCAACAAGGATCTTCCTCATCCAGATAGCCTCACAAGTTTCTTGACTAGTAGCCATGTACTCTACTTCTACTGAACTGAGTGCAATTGATATCTGCTTCATGTTGTACCAGGAAACTGTTTCTAACCCAATACTGAAGATTCCTCCTGATGTGATCTTCTTGATTGATGGAATCCCTGCCCAATCTACATTTGTTAAGCCTTGTAACTTTACTCCCTCTTTCCATCTATACCAAAGACCAAATTGAGTGGTGGTTAACTTCTTTCCAATAGAGTTTGGTTGGCTTAACCATTGCTTAACTAAGTCGGTTAACTGCATAACACATATCTGGTTGTGTGTTCATCAAGTACATAAGTGAACCCGCAAGATGCCTGTAAATGATAACCTCTACCACTTCTCCTGAAGTAGCATCTTCCTTCCTCAAATTCCCTGTTATAGGAGTCTCCATGGGTTTGTTTCTTTCTATGTGGAACTTCTTTAGTATCTCATTGGCATACTTTCCCTAAGAGAAAAATAGTTCCCCATCTCCTTTCCAAATTTCCAAACCAAGGAAATAATGCATGAGCCCCATGTATTTCATCTCAAATTCCCTTGCCAAATCATCTTTGCAAGATTTGATCAGCTTCTCATCAACTATTATAATTAAATCATTGGAATATAATAATATTATCAACAATTTACCTTCAAAAACAATGTGGTAAAGGTTTGCATCTGCTTCAATTTTGGTGAAGCCCAACTCGGTGAAATAGCTATCGATCCTGGTGTACCAAGCATGGGTTGTTTTTTTCAATCCATACAATGCTCGCTTGAGTCTGCACACATGTGACTCTCTGTCGAAGGTCTTAAATCCTTCTAAATTATCTATGTAAACCTCTTCCTCAATCACTCCATTAAGTAAAGTTGTCTTCACATCCATCTAAAGTATCTTCCACCCCATCTGCGCTGAGAGTCCTAGAATTGATTTGATTGAAGAGTACCTTTCTATTGGAAAAAATGTCTCCTTGTAATCAATTCCCTACACCCGAGAGAACCCCTTGGCCACAAATTTGGCCTTGTGTTTCTCGACACTCCCATATGCTACTTGCTTCACCTTGTAGATCCACTTGGAACTTACCACTGACTTGTCCTTTGGCCTTGGGAAAAATTCCCAAGCATTGTTCCTGATAATGGAATCATATTCCTCTATCATGGCATGAACTCATATTGGTTTTTGCATTGCTTCCTCGAATGAGGATGGCTCGATCTCTACACTCTCGCTCATAAGAGACATATATACAGTGTACCGATCTGGTGACCTCCTATACCTACGTTGTGATGTGGGTGCTCCCACATTCTCTCTAGCATCATGCTTCAAGTTGTCAACTTCTCTAGTGTGCTTCCTTCCATCTCTTGATGTCTCTGCATGAGTGGGTGCTTCCAATATTTGCTATTCTACTTATGGTTGCTCCACAACATCATGAGGTTCTTCCTTTGGAGCCAAAAGCTCCTCATTTCCATGCAACTAAATCTCTCTATCAAGGGAACATCTCATGGCCTTTTCTTCATTGAAATTCACATATCTACGAACAATTGTCATTTGGTGATATGGAAGGTACACTCGATAGTTGGGAGGTGTATCAATGTACCCCACAAATATGCCCAACTCTGCTTTCTGTTCTAGATTTTTCCTTTCATCCTTGGAAGCAAGATAGTAAATTGATGAACCAAAGATCCTGAAGTGTGCCACATATGGTTTCTTAACTAAAAAATATTCTTATGGTGTACTCATCTCGAGAATCCAACGAGTACTCTTGTTTTGCACATATATCGTTGTGTTGCATGCTTCAAACCATAATTGCAATGATAGGCCTTGATCATGCAACATTTCTCATGCAGCTCCCACAATACTCATGTTCTTCCTCTCAACAACCCCATGGTGTTGTGGGTTATGGGGTGTTGTCAACTCCCATCGAATGCCTTCTGATGCACAAAATTCCTTGAACTAATTCGACACATATTCTCCACCGTTATCGCTCCTAAGATGTTTCACTTTCTTGTCATTGTCTTTCTCCATGAGTTCTTTAAATTCACAATTTTTTGAGAATGTATGGTCTTTGTTCTGCATGAATAATGTCCAACAAGTACATGAGAAATCATCAAATATAACATAATACCTGTGATTGGCCATGGAGGTTGTCGAGAAAGTTCCACACACATTTTAATGAACTCTTTCAAGGGCCACTTGCGCTTGACTGTCCTTATCATGAAAGGTGGCTTTGGTGTACTTTGAAAATGCACTCCCTTTGCATGTATAATGCTGCTCTAGTACACCCTTGGGAAGCCCTGCATAAATATATTGCATGATATTCAAAGCTCCATGGTGAAGATGGCTAAGTCGCCTATGCCATAATTCACAGATGTCTCGGCTCTACACCTTCTTTGATTTTGTGCTCAAAGAAACACAGTATTATAAATCCAATCTGTAGAGGTTCTTCACCCGAACCCAGATCCGCTTCACTTGTCCCGTGGCGATGTGACGAAGGAGAGTCTTTCCTTTGCTAAATATCAAATCCTATCCACGATATTCTAACGTATAAACTGAAACTAAATTCTTCTTCAAACCTGGAACATACATGAAATATTCCAATGTGAGAGGAGAACTAGACTCCCTCTTAAAAGTAATTGTAATGATACCAGTTGTGTTATGCCTTCCATCATCTCCTATATCGATGTGCATCTGGAGGTACTTCTCCTCCAAGTCACTGAAAAATTCTTTGTTTCCAGTCATATGGAAATAGGCTCCACTATCCAGATACCACACACTACCCATCACCGATGTGACCATGCATGCAATGAGGGTAAAATCGAACTCGAATTGTGAAGCTATAGATTCACCTACCGCTCCTCCTGAGGGATTCTTGTCGGCCTTCTTGTGCAGACACTTTGTGGCATATTGTATGAGCTCATGATAGTGAAAACATTTAATCTTCAACAAGTCCTTCTTCTTTCCTGCCTGACCATCATCTCCTTTGGATTGGGATTTCTTCCCTTTCCCTTTCATCCAATGCACAATTCTCCTCATCCTCAACCTTGGATGAGGTCCCGTATCTGGTGTTTCGCTTAAACTCTTCTTTTACCAAATATGACCATAATCTTTCCCATTTTGGTAGCTTCTCCCTCCCATTGACTGAATCCTGGTAGTTGTGCTAGTTATTGGGAAGGCTTAGAAGTGCTAATCTTACTAGGTCATCTTCAAAAACTATAACACCAACACTTTTCATCACGACACTCTGTGAACTTACCTAGGTACTGTGGTATTGTGTCGCACTTATGCATTTTGATATTTCAAAGCTTATCTTTTAGTGCCAGCTTCTTGTGGTCGCTACTATTCTGGAACAATTCTGTCAATGTCTGCCACATTACATATGGAGTTTCCTTCCCGTGGAGATTAGAGACAATATGGTCTCGTAATCCCTCCAATATGATCCTCCTCGCCTTGGTTACATTCTTATTCCAATTTTCTAGATCATGTACATCAACTGGTGCTAGCTTCGGGACTCATTATCAATGAATTCATTTATTCCATTGTATTCCATTGATTCTTCCACCCATTCCTTCCAAGTAATGTAATTTGAGCTACCTTCAAGGGCATACTCAAGCCTCAGACATTAGAACACCATACTGATCTTGCTGCTCGCTCTGAGGAATAGATCTTGGAAACTCATTCCTCCCACAAAGATAAATTTGAATTCTCTTCTCTGTTGTGATTATAGCTCTGATACCATGTAGAAATTCCTTGTAGATTCAAACTGATAATTGTAATTTACTAAAACAATAGAATTGAATCTACTTTACCAACTCCCGAAACAATTAAATGATCGTGAAATCACAAGGCATACAAGATATATAATTCAATCAACACATTACACAATGATTTCCTGGGGAAAGCCACAACTAAAAACCCCTCCTATATGTATATTGCATTAGTCAGAAAAATATGAGAAGATTACAACGTTTTTCTCAAGCCCAAGCAACCTCTGCACTATCACAATCTATCTCACTGCTTCCTAGACAAGCCTTGGCCAATAATTAACCAAGTTTTTGCTTGCCCAAGTCCCCATTTCCTTGTTCTATTTCCTTGGGAATTAGCCCCTATTAATTATGGAAATTACTCATCCATAACTGCTCAATCCATCATAGTCCTTCATCTGATTCCATGCACCACCTGTATGATTTGGATGATTATACAATTGAAATTACATTGCCCTTGAAATCCAATTTTAACTAGGTTACTCGTAGATCACACATGCATGAGTTGTTTATGGTTGATTTATCGGTTAATTGGTTGATCACAGAGTACATACCCCACTACTTGACCTCCCACTAGTTCCTCCAACAGTTGGAACTAGTTTAAATGACTTTAACTCAGTTTTACTGAATTAATTAATTACAACTCAAAATAAACTCAACTAGGGCTCCTAAAAAGTAGGAGACACTCTACATGACTCAAGTTAGGACCTCAACTCGAATCAGATCAACCAACTAGGTCAAGCTAACTTAGTTAACGCGTACAAGTTGTGTGTGGCGTGGAATTACAATTTTCTCCTAATTTAATTCAAGGGAAAATTAAATTAGGATATTTATCGGTGCCATTTTCAACAAATAGAAGGTTGCATGACTATGATAGATAAACAATATACAAAATATACATTTATTTGTATGCTTACAAAAAGACCAAAAATACCAAAATCCATTGAGCGATCTTGTAGGAGGAACTAGTCACTATTTTAGGTTGGCTTGTTGAGATCGATATCACAGTGGCTAGTGTCTTCCTGGAGCCTGTCTAGAGATGCCTGGGTTTGTTCGCTTAACTTGACATCCATAACCATATTTCTGAGGGAAACAACTTCATCAACCAACCTAGAGAGATGAAATTGAAATGACAGGAGTTTATTTGAAATATCAATTTGTGCATGAGACATCTGACAAAATTTAACTTGAAGATCACAACTTTCTTTTTGCAAAGCTTAATGGATATCCAAACAGTGAGAGCAGGGGCCACCCACTGAAGAGGACTCAGAGTCTAAATCCTTGTCCATGAAATCACCCCGAGGACAAATCCAAATCTATTTTAAGTTGATACAATCTCGTTCTAAAGATCTTGTCAGATTTCCGAAATTAGTAATGGAGAGGGGACTACAAATTTTAAAAATATTTGTGATTGGATTATCATTCAGAGAACTATTACCATGTAAAATAGGTATAAAATGGAAGCATGCAAAAGGTAACCCCCCCTCTGCAAATACACGAACCTTTGGAAATTACCCAAAGGAAAAGGTGACCAGGGCGTCGAATGAATCAACAGAATCATGATTCCAATATTAGCTTGCCAATAAACCACCCCGAGGTCAAGGGAGAGGCTAGAATTTCTATTCATAATCAAATTTAAGAATAAAATATAGGTGAATTCTAGCAATACAACATTACCTTCCTGTGATGAGGTGCAAATTATACTTATAATGTTAGGTCCCTATATTACTAGTGTAGTCCCTTATTGTTGCTAGTGTCGCCCCCTTATTGGTATTGTTGTACCCCTGTAACCCCCATATTGTTATTATTGTGCCATTACATTATTATTGTTAGGTCGGTTAGAATTATATTGTGACCTTATGGACTAAAATATATAGAAAGGAGGTTTTGTTATTTGTATCATCCAAGAATTGTTCATTTATATAATGTAAAGGAGGTTACCCCCTCGAATTGGCCGATTTTTAAGGCATTGATATCTCTTTTCTTCTATTTTTTGAGTTGGTTTCATAGCATTTAGTATCAGAGCTTTGGATTCTAGGGTTTCTCTGATCTAAACAGGTCATCGTGGCATTTTAGCTATAACTTGTTTTATACGAAGGTTCAGAAGCTGAAATTTTTACCATGATAATCCGAAATCCAGAGGAACTTTGTGTAAAAACTGAAGATCTTGGTTCACAATATTTTCGGAGATACGATCTGTGGAATTTAGGGTTTTTTCAGGCTCCCGAATTTCATATCAAATAGGTGACCGTGGGAAAATCGTCATAACTCTCTCTCTAAGCATCAGATTGGAATTATGTAAAAAGTGGATGCAAGTACACAGACTGTAGTTTCCTATGTATCAATTTGAGAGCCGAAGGAGGAAATAATGACACGTGGCAAGCCATACAAGTTCACTCTACTAAAAAATTCCATAATTAGGTCATTGTGGGAGATTGGGCATAACTTTGCCTTGAAGAATCCAAATCAGGTCAGACCTATGGCATTTGAAAGAAGATTTAGAGGGATACTACAGGACCAAATTTATGATATTGAAGATCCGAAATCACAAAGATAATTCAGTTTCAATATCGAGCTCCTCAAAAGCAAGAAAAAAGTGTGGATTTTTTTCTTTTCAAATTGCATAAGTCTTGTTTGAAAAATCAGTTTGAATTGATTCCAAGGGAATATTGAAGAATAGATATCAATATTGGGTTCTAAAATTCCCCCTAAAAGGAACTCAACACCCATTAAGCCCTCAGAATACTCTACTGTGACTCATGAAGAGGAATAAGTGCAACATGATATATCAAAAGTACAAGATCAAGTGCACCAAATTTCGCTCTCGCAAAGATCAACAAAAAATAAAATGGAAGTTTTGAAGAAAGGCGTGGAAGCTAAGTTGGATGGTTTGAAGAAGGGTGTGGAAGCTAATATGGATGGTTTGAAGAAATGCGTGGAAGCTAATATGGCTTCCATGGAAGCTAAGATGGATGACATGGAAGCTAACATGGAAGACATGAAGAATGATTTAAAAGGAGACATGGAAGGTTTGAAGGAAGGTTTGACAAATTTGATACAAAAAATGGTTCCTAATGGCGAAAAGGTAGTACAAGAAACTCATGATGAGAACAAAATAAATGTTAATTATGTTTTCATAAAATATAATGTTGGATGGAAGAACCACCATATTCCAAAGATGGATATGAGGAAGTTTGATGGCGAGGATCCTGTAACATGGATACTACAGATGGAGAAATATTTTGATCTCAATAATGTGAAAAAGACACAAAAGGTATGCATTGCAACTTTACATTTATAATAAAATACATTTGTATGGTATCGATGGGTTTTCTCTCGTAAAAAAATTGTCACTTGGTCAAATTTTACGGAGGAAATGATAACACATTATGAGGATACAAAGAGCAACACCTTCTTTAGCCAATTGATAAATCTCAAACAAAAGGGTTCAGTGGTGGAGCACATTGAGGACTTTCAAAAATTGAATATAAAGGTAACTGGTATTATAGTGGAACACAGGATTGATGTCTTCATAGGGAATTTAAAGGATAACATCCAAAATGAGATTCGCCTTTGGGAACCTGATTCATTGGAGAAGTCATTTAGGTTGGAAGGAAAAATTGAATGTAAAATTATGGCGACAATGAAGCCTACCACTCACATCTATATAGATGGAAGTGTTTCTACTCCTTGACTTCCACAACCTACAAGGTTGACACCACAACATTTGGAAGAAAAAAGAGCAAAAGGGCTTTGCTACAGTTGTGATAGAAAATACACTAAAGGTCATAAGTGTGCTTAGAAGAAATTATTTTACATAGATTGTGAAGAGGAGGAAGAAAATGAACAAAAAACTCTAAAAGAAGAGGATATACACCAGGAACCAACCCTAGAAAAAGAAGAAATGAGTTCGACCATATCGTGTAATGCATTGGAAGGAATTACCACTCCTCAAACTCTCAAGATAGAAGGACATATCAAGAAGAAAAAGGTAATAGTGTTGATTGATTCAGGTAGTATCCATAATTTTATTCATTGTAAGGCAACCAAGGAAATGAATTGGTTCCTATACCCGGCACGAGAATGTCAAGTGATGGTTGCAAATGGAGGAACTATAAATTTCCTTGGAAAATTCCATAATATCAAGCTAACCATGTGGGAATATATATTAAATAGTCCAATGCCTTCCATTCCAATGGGAGGTGTTGCTATTGTACTAAGAGTACAATGGTTACAATCTTTGGGGACGGTAGCTTTTAATTTTCAAGAAATTTTCTTGAAATTGTTTTCGGAAGGAAAGGAAGTTGAATAACGGGGTATCGCAGGGAAGTCGGGAAATATAATATGCTCCAATTTCATGAAAAATCTTTTGAAGAAATAACAATGAGGTGTAATTGCACAATTATGCTCACTAGAAGTTCCAACATCAAAATCATCTATTTCTCCAGATCTCCAAAAATTCTTGGACAATAATTCCAATATGTTTGAAATTCCCAAAGGGCTCCCACCTATTCGTGATCATGATCATGCTATTCATTTGATTCCAGGAAGTGTTCCTCCAAACATTAGGCCTTACAGATATCCTTATTTCCAAAAGAGCGAAATTGAACGTATGATTGCAAAAATGTTAGAGGTTGGTATAATTCGACCTAGTTAAAGTTCTTTCTTTGCTCTAGTAGTATTGGTGCACAATAAGGATGGATCATGGTGCACGTGTCTGGATTATAGGGAGCTCAATAAGCTCACTATTAAAGATAAATTTCCCATTCCTGTGATTGATGAATTATTGGATGAATTACATGGAGCAATTTATTTTACCAAGTTGGATCTTCGTTCAGGATATCATCAAATTAGAATGAAGAGTGAAGATATTCCAAAAACATCATTTCGAACTCACGAGGGTCATTATGAATTTTTGTTCATGCCTTTTGGCCTTACCAATGCACCTTCTACATTTCAAGGGTTCATGAATTCCATTTTCAAACCCTTCCTTAGAAATTTTGTGTTAGTATTTTTTGATGATATATTAATCTACAACAGGTCTTGGAAGGATCATGTTGAACATGTTGATAGGGTGCTCAAACTATTGGAGGAGAAACAATTATATGAAAAAAACTCCAAATTTTTCTTTGGAGTACAAGAGGTGGAATATTTGGTTCATATTATATCTCATGAGGGTGTTAAGGTAGAACCTAACAAAATTAAAACCATTAAAGAATGTAAAGTCCCCACAAACATAAAGCAGTTGCGAGGATTTCTCGGGTTAACAGGGTATTATCGCAAGTTTTTTAAGAATTATGGGAGAATAGCAGCACCTGTAACAAAATTATTGAAGAAAGAAGCATTTTCATGGACTCCTGAAGCAATTAAGGCCTTTGAAAATCTTAAAGAGGCAATGTGCTTAGCACCGGGCTTAGCTACACCAGACTTCACAAAAGACTTTATTGTGGAATGTGATGCCTCAGGAAATGGAATTGGTGCTGCTTTAATGCAAGAAGGAATACCCATTGATTTTGAAAGTCATCCAATCAATGGAAAGCAATTACAAAAAGCTATTTATGAGAAGGAAATGTTGGAAATATTACATGCACTAAAGAAATGGCAGCCTTACCTAATGGGAAGACACTTCAAGGTAAAAACTGATCATGATAGTCTTAAATAATTTTTGGAACAAAGACTATCTTCAGAAGAGCAGCAAAAATGGGTCACAAAGATGTTGGATTATGACTTTGAAATCATCTACAAAAAAGGGAAGCTAAATGTTGTTGTAGATGCACTCTCAAGAAAGGATGAAGAGGTGGAAGCATTGCTTTGTTCCATTTCTATTATCCAACCAAACTGGATAATCGAAGCAAGGGATGAATGGAAGAAGGACGAAGAAGTGTGGACACTCACTCAAAATTTGCAGCAACATCCTAGTACATCTTATACATTTAGTTGGAAAAACGATTCCTTATGGTACAAAGATCTCTTATATCTTTGTAAGAATTCCAAACTAAAACAAAATATTCTTTTGGAATTGCACACTTCTCCCTTAGGAGGACACTCAGGATTTTTTAAAACTTACCATAAGGTGAAGAAAGAATTTTTTGGGATGGCCTTAAATCTGATATTCAAATGTTTGTGGCGGAATGTTTGGTTTTCCAGCAAAATAAAGTTGAGACAATTTAATACCTATCTTCTACAACCTTTATCCATTCCAAGTCAACATTGGGAGGAGATTTAAATGGATTTTATCACAGGTTCACCTAAGTCCAAAGGAAAGAGCGTCATCATGCTGGTAGTTGATAGACTTACCAAGTATGCACACTTGTGTGCATTATCTCATCCATTTAAAGCAAGTACAGTTGCTACTGCATTTATGGAAACAATTCAAAAGCTACATGGAAACATAAAGATTAATGTAAGTGATAGAGATCCCATTTTTACTGGAAATTTTTGGACGGAATTATTTTCTTGTTTGGGTACTCAACTAGCTCATAGCTCATCTTATCATCCTCAATCCGATGGGGAAACTGAGATAGTGAACAAATGTTTGGAAGGATATCTTCGTTGTTTTGTATATGATAAACAAACACAATGGGTCAAGTGTTTACCTCTGGCTGAATGGTGGTATAACGCTTTCTTCCATACTACAAAAAAAATAACCCCATTTATGGCACTTTATGAATATCATCCACCGTCTGTCACATCATCTTTAAGAGTAAATTCTAAGGTTCAAGCAGTGGAAGATCACATCGAGCATCAACAACAATTTTCCAACTCTTAAAGGATAACCTAAATTTGGCACAAAATCAAATGAAACAACATGCAGATCAACATCGCAGCGAGAGAAGTTTTGATGTAGGAGACTGGGTATTTTTATGGCTACAACCATACAAACAAATGTCCCTCAAGCAAGCTAAGAAGGATAATAAATTATCGCCAAAGTACTATGGTCCTTACAAGGTGTTGCAAAATATTGGTACTATGGCATACAAATTAGAGCTTGTTGCTTCTTCTCGAGTGCATCCAGTTTTCCATGTTTCATGCTTAAAGAAGGTTATAGGTGAAAAAATTATAGTTCAAACAATATTTCTAGAACTTGAAAAGGAAGGAAAAATCATATTGGAACCTAAAGCAGCCACGGAAACAAGAACTCGACAACTACGAATCGATCAATTTCAGAGTATCTCATCAAGTGGAAGAACTTACCCACTCAAGATTCTACATGGGAGGATGTGAATTTTATATAGAAGCATCCAGAGCTACTCAAGCGTTGAGGACAACACTTTTTTGAAGGAGATGGGCATGTTAGGTCCCTATATTAGTAGTGTAGTCCCTTATTATTGTTAATGTAGCCCCCTTATTGTTATTGTTGTACCCCTGTAACACCCATAATGTTATTATTGTGCCCTTACATTATTATTGTTAGGTCGGCTAGGATAATTTTGTGACCCCATGGACTCCTATATATATAAAGGAGGTTTTTTCATTTGTATCATCCAAGAATTGTTCATTTATGTAATGTAAAGGAGGCTTCCCCCTCGAAGTGGCTAATTTCTAAGGCGTTGATCTCTCTTTTCTTCTATTTTTTGAATTGGTTTCATAACATATAAGTTTCATATTTCCATTATGGCTCAAACCAGGCTTCTTGATCGTCGAACCTACTACCTCAGGGTTCTAGAGAAGCCACCAACTAAAAAACTTTGCCTACCAAAATTCCACCCAACTGAACAATCGAAACCTAATATGACGCTCTTTATATAATTGTCTTAAGGATAGATGTCTGGACACCTCAAAATAATCCTTGAGTCGAACCAGAACCAAATTTGAGATCGCTTGGGAAGAAGACCCTCTTGGGAAGAGAATCGTTGGCTGAAGTAACTCAAAATAAAGATCCCCCTTCAAAATTAACAAAATAACCCTTTTCATTCCATGCAATCTCCATCTCCTCGGCATTAGATTTCCTAGTGTATCAATCGAGAAAAATCATCATTAATTTGATTGTAGAGAAATTCCAATGTTGGAGCATGTGAGAACTAATGTTTCGAGCATGCAAAATTGGAAGAAATACCATTGCATGATAATATAACTTTTACCTTAACACGTTGCCAAAAAATATCCTACCAACCAAGTACATCATATAATCCAAGTGGGAGTGATTGCAATGGTTGCAGAAAGCTTGGAATGAGATGGAAGTGAGATATAAGGGGGATAAATTTATAAAGTAAATGATGGTTATTCTAATCATATTCTAATATAAATCAAACATGAAGCAAGTTCTTATTATCCTTAACATGAAGTCAATTAGGGGATGGAGCATCTATTTCTTTGATCATAGATCACCAATTCAGCATCATCTAGGGAGAAAGCTTAGTTTTCCATCATTTATTTTTCCATTTTATTGCTTCTGAGAATGTGATAAGAGTTCCTAGAGTACAAACTTGCCATTATACTTCTGATTCTCTGAAGCGCCCTAGAAAGAGAGTTGTCCTTTGGGTCATTCTGAGTGTTCAAATATTGAATTGTAATTAATGAATCTCCAAATATGATTATATCCTTCACATCCCTGTCTTTAGCTATGAATAAACCTTGAAGGAGATTGTACATCTTTGCTTGGTTATTATACCTTCTTCCTAGTCCCCAAGAGAAATTTTCTTCAGTTATTCCATTGGGATTGATGGGAATCCATCCCCCTCCTGCCACCCTTCAAATTTATTTTTAGAAAATAGTTGATGGTTAGATTCAACCATACAAGTTTGTTGTTTTTTGCTTCCTTTCTTTTTATGTTTCCTTTTAATGAGAATCAAACCTTGCACGCATTTTCCTTACTTTGGAGGAGACGTTGGAGTTGGGGAGCTTTGATAAGTTGAAGCTTTTGAAAAACTTTATGCAAAGTGTCCATGATCATGGCACAAATCACATTTTAAAGGAACTTGTTCATAATCCAAGGCTTATAGTTGAGATCACCCATCTAGATTGAGCTCAATCACCTCGAGGAGGCATTTAGAGAAATCCATTTCAACACAAATTTGGGGGAACAAATAATTATTCCCATGTTCCATATCATAGGTATTATATTTGCCTATTTTATATCCTATGTCCGTAAAAAATCCTTCACCCCAACAAATAAGAGGGGAAAATATTAATTTGATCCATGGGTGTAGATTAGATTTCCATCAATGGATTAAATTCAAGAGACCAATGAGTGATAAACAAACCTCCGGTGAACTTTAAATAGGGGCATGATTTGTAGATTTGACCATGATCTTCTTGGTTTGCAAAGAGAAATAAATAATATCCATCTCCACAATAGAGATTGTTATTGGGTTCATAATATATCCAGTTGTGGAAACCTAGTCTTTAACAACTTCAAAACTTGGCCACAAACTAGTGAAATTTCCTAGTAACTTGTTTTCCTTCAAGAGTACCACATTCTCTTTGGTTGAGGAAAGAGTCTCGAGATCCAAAGAAGGTTTTGAATAAATTTTCTTCACAAATTTATTAGGGGCACTCATTGTGGCTGTTGATTTTTGTAGCTTAGGAGGTACTCCAAGTCCTAGGGTTCATGGTTTGGAGGGTAAAGTTCCACAACGGTCACTTATGGACTTGGAACCCAAGTATGGGGTTTTTCACCAAATCATGTTTTTGGCATTTCCGGGTGCACATTTCTACATGTGATGGAATGAGACGATAAAGGGCATATAGGAGAATCCAACGCTTTGAGAATTGTCGAATTCTGAGTTGTAGAAGTGGAGACATGAAGTTTTGAAGATTAATTAAGGATTTTTTCTATGTTTGTCAAGGTCAACTTGGTGTAAAGTTGACATATGACAGTGGTTGAAGCCCTTATGTGACGTATTATGGAGCCCCTCATTTACGTATAAATATAGGGTGAGTATGAGGTGATTCTGTATCCATTTGTGCAACACATACTCAAGAGTAGGAATCGTTGGAGAAGGACATTTTTGTGCCCTAGCCATAGCAATATAAGGAAGGAACATCGAGGGTATATGAGTTTTTAAAGGGTCTGTTTTGAGGGAAGATTTTTTTGGTGGAAAGCTTGCAACCCTGTTCTTGTAGACTACAGCCAAGGCAGGGCCATCAAGGCTATTTGGAGGCTTTCGGATGCGATATACCACTGTTTGGAGGCTATCGTGTTATAGTAGTAGTGTTGTGTACCTCAACAACAGGGCTTGCGTGGGCAGATTTGGGTGTTGGTTTTATCCCTTACCTTCAGCGTGGAGGAGAAGTGTCTCTCCCATCCTAGGTCGTATTCTATTGGAGGATGTTTGTGGACTATTACAAGGTTGTGAAGCATTGTTTTAGCGTGGACAAAGCCCTAAGAAAAACAAAATATTACAGCAACAGTACAAACATATTTGTAGCAGCGTTTGGAGGTGCGTTGGGTCAAAGGAGCTGATCATATTTGGATCGGATTTGGAATAGCCTGTGGGATCCGATTTGGAGGCTTGTTTGAGTGGTCATAAGCCTTGATAAATGCATATCTTTCAGTGTACTACCGGGTGTCATGGATATGGTGGACGGCAGTGTGTTTGCCATCCAAAGTAGCCCTAGACAAGCTATCTTGAAGTGACGAAGAGGAGTTGAAGGTTGGCTGAAGTTTGGTGCCGAAGTGTCGCACCTTGATGGACGAAGGTGTTGAGATTCAACAAGAAAATTTCAGCACCCACACCTAATGCATTAAGCACCTACACTAGGGTGGGGCCCACAATGCTATTTTTGGTGCATGTCTATTTTAGTTATCCCTTAATTAAGATGGACAATAAACTGTAATCTATTCTCAATAATAACTTTTAATAGTTAACTAAGAGTAATAAACTCAGTTAGCTAATGGATTTAGAGTTAGAGGTATTTAGTGAGGCATGCAGAGTAATTCTAGTTGTAACATAGTTCGAAGTGTAGTGGTGCATTAGTTAATGCAGGTTGTAATCAGTTTAACTCAGTTAAGTGAGTTAAACTCAATTGTGCTAGGTGTAACTGCTTAATACACTAGCAAGAGATCAAGTGAATTAAATATTAATTAATTCACAATCAGTGATCTCACATGCAACTGAGGATTTACTATTATTAGTTGCATGCATGTCAGTTCCAGTGGAGACCCAGTTGAGATCTAGGTGAAAGGGAAGTTTACTATTAGTTGTAGGATTATTGGGTTGCACACATGCAATCAAACACCCATTGGAGTGCCCATGATACTTGCGCAATCAAGGAAGGCCATAATTCCTATCTTTTAGGGATTTCATTCATCAGGGATTGCGGAAGCAAGGCATGCTGTCTGGAGACAGTAAATTGGCTAAGTATTGGTCAATTTTTACATGACAGTGTGAGACAATTAGCTGATTACTGGAGAGCTCTTGTGAGAATATTTTTTCATGTAATTGTTTCATGATCCATGCTGAATATACAATAGAATATAGTGGGGTTTTGAGCATCAATCTTTCCCCGGGAAATTAGTTGTGTTGTTTTTTATTTGATTCTTCTTTACTTCATGTGATTGGCGATTGTGTTTTCAATTCCGAAAAATATTTATAGAAGTGATTCAGTATTTAAATTTAGTACATTGTTAGATCGGGCGAATATGAGATATGCATGCATGTTGCATAATTTCTACATGGTATCAGAGCATAGGAAATCACAATTGTGACGTGTGAAGGAGGAGTTGAGTTTATGACTGGATAGAATTCGAATTTGCAGAAAGACTTTCTTGGTGATACAATTGATTCAAGATAGAAATGGATTTCAATGGCTTGAGGTTGGAGTATGCACTCGAGGGAAGCTTAAATTATATTGCTTGGAAGGACGAGATGGAGGCAGTACTTGAAGACAATGGCTTGAATAAATTCATTGAAAATGAGGTTCCTAAACCCGTTGTGACAGATGATTCAAATCTTGATGCATGGCAAAAGAAAGTGGAAAAGGCAAGGATAATCCTGTTTGAGGGAGTACGAGACCACATTGTCTCAAGATTCCATGGGAAAGCCACACCATATGAAATGTGGAAGGCTTTGACGAATCTATTCTAGAGCAACAACCACAATATGAAATTAGCACTCAAAGATAAACTCTGGAAGACCAAGATGGAGAAGGGAGACTCCATACCAAAATATCTAACAAATTTTGTCCAATGTCGGGATGAACTAGGGAGTGTTGGTATAACTGTATTTGATGATGATTTGGTGAGCTTGGATCTCGTAAGACTTCCCAAGAGTTGGCACAGTTATCAAGATTCTGTCAATGGAAGGGAAAAATTGCGATATTGGGAACGACTGTGGTCGGATTTGGTGCAGGAGGAGTTCAGAAGGAACACCAGAGATGGATCTTCATCTAAGAATTAAGATGAAGAGGATTGTGCTTTGGTTTCCAAGGCGAAGAAGGGGAAGGGGAAGAAATTCGATTCCAAATCTGAGTCCAAGAATGGAAAGAAGCAAGACATGTCCAAGGTGAAGTGTTTTCACTGTGATGAGCATGGGCATTTTGCTACTAACTATCCACCAAAGAAGAAGAAAAATAAGGTTGGAGGATATACAGATGGTGAGGCTCTTGCCTCGCAATTTGAACTTGACTTCTCATTGATCGCATGCATGGTGTAAAGTGCATTGGGATCTATGTGGTATTTGGATAGTGGTGCTTCCTTTCACATGACGGGAGACTAGGAACTTTTCAGTGACTTGGAGGAGAAGGATCTCCAGATGAATATTGAAATGGGTCATGACGGGCGATACGGTGCTACCGGGATTGGTACCATTACCTTCCAGAGGCAGTCAGGTAAACCCTTTCAATTAAAAGATGTAATGCATGTACCAGGTTTGAAGAAAAATTTAGTCTCAGTCACAATGTTGGAGGATAGAGGCTATGATGTTGTTTTTAGTGAAGGAAAAGCTTTCCTGCGACATAAAACAATAGGAAAATCCAAGAGGATAGGGATTCGAGTTAATAATCTCTACAAGTTGGAGATAGATGGTTTTGCAACAATGATGGGCAAGGCAGATTAAGTGTTGAGTCGGGATGAGGGTGCATTATGGCACAAAAGATTGGGCCATCTTCACCATGGAGCCTTGAAAGTCATGCAACAAATTTCTACTGGTCTTCCCAGGGGTACACTTGTGCAGTCAGACACATGCAAGGCATGTACTATGGGAAAATATGTAAAGGCCACCTTTCATGAAAAGGAGAACCGAGCTTCGGGGATCCTTGAGAGAGTTCACACAGACGTGTGTGGACCATTCTTTTTTGCTTTGACAACAAAACATAAGTACTATGTAATATTTGTTGATGAATTTTCTCATAAGTGCTAGATCTTCTTCATGCATAAGAAATATCAGACATTCTCTAAGTTTATGGAGTTTAAGGCCCTAGAGGAGAAAGAGTCGGGGAAGCAAGTGAAGGCTCTTAGGAGCGATAATGGTGGATAATACATCTCTAACAAATTCAAGAACTTCTTCAGCAAAGAAGGAATTCGAAGAGAACTGATAGCGCCTCATAACCCACAGCAGAATGGGGTCGCGGAAAGAAATAACAGAACAACCGTGGGCGCAGCAAGAGCGATGTTGCATGATCAAGGCCTACCGATGCATCTGTGGGTGGAAGCATGCAACACTGCGGTATTTGTGCAGAACCGCTGTCCTCATAGGATACTTGGCATGAGTACATGTGAAGAGGCTTTCACTGGTAAGAAACTTGATGTTTCACACTTTAAGACTTTTGGCTCATCTGTTTATGTGCATGTGACCAAGGACGGTAGGAAGAAGTTGGAACCGACAGTTGAGATCGAGATTTTTTTGGGGTACACTGAAACACCCCATAATTGTCGCGTGTATTTTCCAAACAATAGAATGATTGTTGTGTGACGAGATATAAAATTTGATGAGGATAAATCCATGCGGTTGTCCCTTGAGAGGGAGCTGGACTTGCATGCAGAGGAGTAATTGTTGGTTCCCAAGGATGAGCCTCAAGATGTGGATCAGCCACATGAGGAGGTTCATGGAGTGGAGGAAAACCCTCATGTAGAGCCATCCATCAGAAATGGAAAAAGGTGCACCACGGAAGCTGATAGATTGAGACTTGATGTTGCGGAGAATGTAGGAGTCCGTACTTCACAGCGTAGACAGAGACAGTCTCATGACCGATTTACTGGATACATAGCTCTTATGAGAAAATTTATTACGATTGAACCATATTCCTTTCAGGAAGCAGTGCAACAACCAACTTGGGTTGATGCAATGGTGGAGGAGTATGACTCCATTGTTAAGAACAGTGCATGGGAGATTGTCCCAAGACCAGTCGACAAATCAGTGGTTGGATCAAGATGGATCTACAAGGTAAAGCAAGTTGTTGATGGGAGTTTGGAGAAATACAAGGCCAAATTTGTGGCCCGAGGATTCTCACAGATCAAGGGGATAAATTATGATGAGACTTTTGCACCTGTTGCAAGGTACTCTTCCATAAGATCCATCCTTGCACTCTCAGCGCAGATGGGTTGGCGCATTCATCAGATGGATGTGAAAATTATGTTTCTCAATGGGATCATTGAGGAAGAGGTGTACATAGAGCAGCTTGAAGGTTTCAATATCTTCAACAGTGAGTCTCATGTGTGCCGACTCAAAAGAGCACTATATGGGCTCAAGAAAGCACCCCGTGCTTGGTACACTCAGATAGACGGCTATTTCACCAGACTGGGCTTCACCAAAAGTGAAGAAGATGCAAACCTGTACCAGATTGTGGTTGAGGGTAAGCTATTGATTATTTTTCTTTATGTTGATCATCTAATTTTGACTGGTGATGAGTAGCTGATACACTCATGCAAGGAGGATCTTGCAAGGGAGTTCGAAATGAAGGACATGGGACTCCTTCATTATTTCCTTGGATTTGAAATATGGCAACGGGATGGTGAAATTTTTGTTTCCCAAGGCAAGTATGCAAAGGAGATACTGGGTAAATTTCACATGGGGAGCTGCAAACCCATGGATACTTCTCTTCCAGGAAATTGGAGGAAAGAGGATGTTACTTCTGGAGAGGTAGTGGATGCTACTGTCTACAAGCAGTTATTTGGTTCACTGATGCATCTAGTGAACACTAGACCAAACATTTGCTACAGAGTTAACCAGCTAATTCAAGCTATGGTTAAGTCTACCAAGCTCTTTTGGAAGGCGGGGAAGCGTGTCTTGAGATACCTGAGGGGAACATCAGAGTATGGTCTATGGTACAGACTGACAGAGGGAGTGAAGCTTAAAGGCTTCACGGATGTAGATTGGGCGGGCAGTCCATCAGACAGAAAGAGCACATTAGGAGGGATCTTTAGCATAGGATCGACATCAGTTTCCTGGTACAGTAGGAAACAATGCTTTGTGGCACTCAGTTCAGCGGAAGTATAATACATGGCAGCAAGTCAAGATGCATGTGAGGCTATCTGGATGAGAAAGATCTTGGTTGGTTTGTTTGGTCATCAGATGGATCCGATAGTGATTCATTGTGATAATCAGAGTTGCATTAAACTCTCGATTAATATTGTGTTTCATTATAGGTCCAAGTATATAGATATCTGGTACCATCATCTCAGAGATTGTGTGCAGAGAAGAATAATGTTGCTTCAGTACATTCCCACGGAAGATCAGGATGCAGATATTCTAACGAATGCACTCACCAGAAGAAAATTTGAATATCATAGAGACAGGATCAGCGTGAAGGATAATTCCTTTCTTTTTTAGAGGGAGTGTTGAGATTCAGCAAGAAAATTTCAACACCCACGCCTAGTGCATTAAGCACATACACTAGGGTGGGGCCCACAATTCTATTTTTGGTGCATGTATATTTTAGTTATCCCTTAATTAATATGGACAATAAATTGTAATCTATTCTCAATAATAACTTGTAATAGTTAACTGAGAGTGATAAACTCAGTTAGCTAGTGGATTTCGAGTTAGAGGTAGTTGGTGAGGCATGCAAAGTAATTCTAGTTGTAACAAAGTTCGAAGTGTAGTGGTGCATTATTTAATGTAGATTGTAATCAGTTTAGCTCAATTAAGTGAGTTAAGCTTAGTTGTGCTAGTTGTAACTTCTTGATACACTAGTGAGAGATCAAGTGAATTAAATATTAATTAATTCAAAATCAGTGATCTCACATGCAATTGAGGATTTACTATTATTAGTTGCATGCATGTTAGATCCAGTGGAGACCCATTTGAGATCTAGGTGAAAGGGAATTTGGTTATCAGTTGTAGGATTATTGGATTGCACACATGCAACCAAACACCCATTGGAGTGCCCGTGATACTTGTGCAGTCAAGGAAGGCCATAATTCCTATCTTTTAGGGATTGCATTCATCAAGGATTACGCAAGCAAGGCAGGTTGTCTGGAGGTAGTAAATTGGCTAAGTATTGGTCAGTTTTTGCATGACAATGTGAGACAATTAGCTCAGTACTGGAGGGCTCTTGTGAGAAGAGTTTTGTATGTAATTGTTTCATGATCCATCCTGAATATACAATAGAATATAGTGGGGTTTTGAGAAGCAAGCTTTCCCCAGGAAATTATCTGTGTTGTGTTTGATTTGATTCTTCTTTACTTCATGTGATTGGCGATTGTGTTTTTAATTCCGCAAAAGATTTGTAGAAGCGATTCAGTATTTGAATTGAGTACATTGTTAGATCGGGTGAATCCAAGATATACATGCATGTTGTATAATATCTACAAAAGGTGACTGCTAGCCTGAAAGTTTGGAGCTCGGGAATTAGGCCTACCCAAAGAGAAGATGGATCAACCCATGTACACTCTATAGAAGTGACTTGCAATAGTATTAGGTTGGAGCCCTCCAAGAGTCTCGATGTGTTGTCTTTTGAAGGACTGAAAGGCGACTATTGAGAAGTACGGAAGCGAAGGACTGGCAGGACAAGATATGACATCGAGTTTTCAATTATATCTTGTATGCCATAGAATGTTGTATTATTTAGGTTTTGGTTTAATGTAACGAAAATTAGGGTTGTTCATTATTGTACAATTTGTTAAAAATTGTGTATATTTGTACATGTGTGATTCACTACTTTATATTTTCCGTTGTGCAAAGTAGTTCATGGTTGAGATTCTTGGTTTGGTAGTGTTAGTGATTTTAAGACTCTAACCTAGACCCAAGGTCATGGTAATTCAACATGGTATCAGAGCGTGTCTGAGCTACTTTGGAAGTTAGTAAATCAGAGTTGTGTGCAGTGAAGTACAACGTGAGAGGGAGTTGGTCACATTGTAAGTGAAGGGCTCACTACAATATCGAATTTTCAAGTAGGTATTTGGTATGAGGATAGGTTGGAAGGGTTGTCCAACTATACTCCTTGGAAGTAAAGGATCAAGTTGGTCTTCCAGGTCAACAGGATCTAGGATTTTGTCGAGAAAGAGATCAAGATGACAATCGACCGTAAGGAGCTCGATATCTGGGAAGATTTGGATACGACGACGAGGTTGATCATCCTTGATGGTTCGAAGGATTCCTTAATACCTCATTTTTTCCAGGAAGAACAATGCACATGATATGAGGATGGATCTTCAGAATTTGTTCTAGAATAAGAACAAGAACTAGGTACTAGTATTGGAGGACAAGTTGAAGTCCACCAAGATGATAAAGGGTGAATGGGTGACTTCGTATTTGACAAGGTTGTCTCAGGTTAGAGATAAGCTTGCTGTCATTGGTGTCAAAATTTCAAATGGATATATGGTGAGGATTTCCTTAAAAGGGTTCACCGAGGAATGGAAGCCCTTCACCAAAGGAATCATTGCCAGGGAGAAATTTCCAGACTAGAATAGACTATGGGATGAATTAATTCAAGAAGAGTTCAAATACAAGGATCTTCATCCATCGAAGAAGGCAGATGAGGATGTGACACTTGCATCGCGAATGAAGGGTAAGCTGAAGAAGGAATTGAGAGTAAAGTCAAGTGTTCCAACTATGGTGGGATGTGTCATTTTTCGTCGAGATGTCAGATGAAGAAGGGAGATGATGAGAAGAGGAAAGGAAAGCAGGTCGTTGGTGTTGCCACTTTAGCTGAGATAGATGATCTCTCTAGGAGATTGGAAGAGGAGGATTTTGCCATGATTTCTCATTTCTCGCAAGGTACTATCAAGGAGGATGGATGGTACGTGGACAGTGGTGCGATGAAGCATATGATAGGTTCACGAGAGGTTTTTGAGACTCTAGCTCAATGGGACTCGAAGTGACACATGGTGTTGGGCGACATGAGTCAGTTGGAGATCTGAGGATCGGGTGTTGTGCCATTCAAGGTGGATACATGATGTATGATTCGGGTCTAGGATGTACTATTTGTACCAGGTCTCAGATATAGCATGATTTCTATATCGATGATCGAGAGGAAGGGGTTTTAGGTCTTGTTCCAGGACGAGAAGGCAAGACTCAAGCACACAGGCTCTAGGTCCGATGGGATTGTACTCAGAGTTAGAGATCATGGTCTATACAGGTTGATGGGAAAGGTTGTGGATCAAGCAAGGAGCAGGTGCATGCTCTAGAGAAGGAAGAGCAGGTGAAGGTAGAGGTGCAGGATTCAGAGGAGCAGGTACAAGTTCCCAAGAAGAAGGTCTAGGTTCCAGAGACTGAGAAGGAGTCGTGTTCGAGAGGGAGCTTGCAGGTTCAGAGGGAGAATTTGTAGCCCAAGAAGAGTGTGTGGTCAATGGGGAGCAAGGGTGCTTCCACATATACCAAGAAGGAATCATGGAGGGACTGGAAAGCGATACATGAAAAGAAGAAGAAGTAGGATGCTTCTAGCAATGATAATGACACTTCCGAGAAGGGCGTAGTTCACAGAACATGGATTGATATGATTATTAGCACCAGAAGCTGGGCAATAGTTGTGAGTAGTGATGATGATGACAAGTTACTTCCTAGTCTTGGAAGTACCTACCTCGCTAAGAGGGAGTGTTGATTTGTGTATCTTGGGAGGTACTCCAAGCCCTAGGGTTCATGCTTTAGAGGGAAAAGTTCCACAAGGGTCACTTGTGGGTTTGGAACCCAAGTATGTGGTTTTGCAGCAAATTATGTTTTTTGCATTTACGGGAGAACATTTGTACATGAGATGGCATTAGACGATAAAGGGCGGAAAGGAGAATCCAACACTTTGAGAATCGTCGAATTCTGAGTTGTAGAAATGGAGATATGGATTTTTGAAGATTAATTAAGGAGTTTTCACATGTGTATCAAGGTCGAATTGGTGTAAAGTTGACATATGACAGTGGTTGAAGCCCTTATGTGACGTTTTATGGAGCCCCTCATTTATGTATAAATAGAGGTTGAGTATGGGGTGATTCCTTATCCTTTTGTGCAATGCATACTCAAGAGGATGACTTGTTGGAGAAGGAATTTTGTGTGCCCTAGCCACAACAATAGAAGGAAGGAATAACGAGAGTATACGAGTTGTTAAAGCATTTTTTTTTGGGCAGTTTTACCAGAGGAAGTGTCGCAACCATGTTCTTGTAGGTTTCAACCAAGGTAGGGCTAGCGAGGCCATTTTGAGGCTTCCGGGTGGGCTTTACCACTGTTTGGAGGGTGTTGTGTTACAATAGTAGTGTTGTGTGGTAGGTCATAGGCCATACCACAACAACAGGGCTTGCATGGGAAGATTTGAGGGCTCGTTTTAGCCCTTACCTTCAGCGTGGAGGAGGAGTGTCTCTCCCAACCTAAGTCATACTCTATTGGAGGATTGTTTATGGACTGTGAGGACGTTGTGAAGGGTTGTTGCAGTGTGGACAAAGCCCTAACTATAACACAATATTAAAACAATATTAAAAATAGATTTGTAGAAAATTTGTAGGTGTGTTGGGTCCAATGAGTTGACTAGATTTGGATCAGATTTAGAGCAACCTGTGGGAGCCAATTTGGAGGCTTTCTTCAGTGATCATAAGCCTTCATCGGTGCAGATCTTGCAGTGTAGTATTGGGTGCCATAGATCTGGTGGATAGTGTGTTGTCCACCTAAAGTAGCCCTAAACGAGCTATCTTGAAGTGACGAAGAGGAGCTGAAGGTTGGGTGAAGTTTGGTGCTGAAGTGCAACACCTTGATGGACTAAGGTGACTCCTATCCTAGCAGTTTGGAGCTCAGGAATTATGCCTACCCAAAGAGAAGATTGGATCATCCTGTGTACACTCTATAGAAGTGACTTGCACCAGTGTTAGGTGGCAACCCTCTTGGAGTCTCTATGTGTTGTCCTTTGAAGGAATAAGGGGCGAATAGTGAGCAGTACAGAAGTGAAGGACCGACAAGATAAGATACAACATCAAGTTTGTCATTGAATCTTGTATACCATAGACTATTGTATTATTTAGATTTTGGTTTAATATAACGAATATTGAGGCTTTACATTATTGTACAATTTGTTAAAAATTGTACATATTTGTGCATGTGTGATTTACTACTTTATATTTTTCGGTGTGCACTACTCCAATAGAGGTGTTTGTTTAAGATCATACAATGCTTTCTTTAAACTACAGACACAGTTAGGCTTATCTAATAATGCAAAGCCTTCAGGTTGTTCCATATGGACTTCTTCCTCAAGATCACCATTTAGGAAGGCAGAGTTCATATCCATTTGGTACACCTTGAAATCATTGTAGCACACAAAGGCCAAAAACATCCCGATTGCCTCCAGTCTCACGACTAGTGCAAAAGTATCTTCATAATGAAGACCTTCCACTTGTGAGTAACCCTTACACACTCCAAAAGTTTCCTTAGTTATTTTTACTTATTTAAAGATACCAAGAAATTCAATTTTCAGAGATAATTGGTTCTTCTAGTGAATCGCCAATTGTTGTGCTATTCAACAACCCCCATTATTTTAGAATAGTTACCTTAGAAAATAATGGGGACCCTTTTATAATTTTTTAGACTAGAATGAATAAAACCCTTAAGTGATTTCTTCGTATAAAAATATGAATGAAATGGGTTAAAAATGTTGAGCTTTCGTTCTAAGGACACTTAAGTGGAGAATGTTAAGCAAACATGAAAGTAAATCGCAAGATCGCATGAACAACATATGGCTCCTAAAAAGCCACTTTAAACGATTTGCGATGCAAAAGCCAATAAAATACTTTAATAAGGAAAAAGGCTTTTTCCCGAATGATATTCCATGAGAAACAAACTACAAGACCCATTGTCGCCACGTAATCAATCGCATATCGCGTTTTTATCATGACAACCTTGAATCCATCCTTCACATTTCCCTGGTGCGATATACTCCATCGCATCACACTCTCATTTCATGACCACTTATGCCCATTGTTCATTTCTGTCGAAATCGCAATTGCGATATCGCAATCGGTGAAAGGTAGCTAATCGACATTCTAAAAAGTTTCACACAAGAATAACGTCTGCGATGCAAAAAGATCTCGTTTAAATGATTGAATGATTGCGTGGGCACATCAACCCATGCTTTCCATTAATGTCATAACTTAAACAGTTTTAACAGCTCATGCCTCCAAAATGATTTGATCGCAAGAGTATTGAATTTTTGGATTATCCACGTGCCAAGTTTCATTCTCCCATTATTTCCATTATTACAGTACTTTCTTATTTGTAAACAAGATTTCCCCTTTTCTACTTATCATTATTGATTGTTCGCAGGCAATTCCAAATAAGCAGAGCTCTTTAGAAATGTCAAAGTCTGCGAAGAAATCCAAAAAACCTATGGCTCCCACAAATCCTACAACTACTGTTAGTGAAGTAACATATATGCTCCCCTTATTCACAGACACGACATGTGCGTCAGAGAGTGGTTCTTCCTCTTGGGAAGCAATGTACAAGTTATTTTAAGATGAGAAACCCCACAAGGTTGAAAGAGAAGCTACTGCAAATGTTTTTTATTCTTCAGAAACTACTATAGAAGAGGTCACCAACTCTTTTCTACACCGGATTTCTACTCACCCCAAAATTTTACCATATAATGATATGGTAAAATGGATAATCGAAAATCTCAATATTGGAGACAAATTTCTTGACAAGCAGAGGAAAAATGATAGGATATTTCAAAGCTGAAGATTTGAAGAAAATGTACCACATTCCAGACCTGGAGAAGGTCTACGATAAATAATTTATAGCACAATTTTCCAAGGAGAATGAACTAAAATTGAACCCTATCAAGCAATGGAGGAACAACCCAAATAAGCATAAAAATGATGACAAGGGTATGTATTCCGCTAATTCCCTTACTAGTCCCTATTGTTATATTGTTGCAATGATTTCTAGACTCTTCGGCCAACCCAATACCACTAAATTCTCAGTTGAATGGGTTCCCCTTATGGAATCAGTTACAAATTCTTATATCATGGACTGGGGAACCATCTTATCCAATAGTATCGCCACCTAGATTCTTGAATATAGAAAGAATCGTTCAATTTCATCCAAAATCTTTCTCCCATTTTACATGAGTGCTTATATTATGGATGTTGTATGTTTTACCTCAGATTTTCCAACCATTGGTTGGAAATGGACTACCTAAGACCCTCTTCTCATTCATATTTATCATAGTATTCAATGGGAATCAAAATATGAGACCCATTTCTACAAAATTTTCCATGGAGTTATGCTCCCATTATTCCAAGTTGTATTTAATGAAAAGAACCCCAGATTATCTAAGGAAGCTCAAGCAGAATTCTCCTCCATTGGAAAATGGTTCAGTAAAGAATTGTTTACTTATGTCAGATTATTCGGAAGCTTGGCTCGACCACATGTCTTACCATTGTATGTTCCAGATAAACTTCTCGCAAGAGAAATCACTTATCAGACTATTGGTAATGGATTGACTAAGTTTTTTAAGGAAGCAAAGAAAGCTTCGTGGCCCTCTTTTCCTATTCATTGTGGTGTATATGCATTAGACAATTATAAGCATGTAGGGTTAGAAGCCAATCAAATCCAACGCTTGAAATTTTTTATAATTTACAACAAGAAATATGACCCAAACCAAGTTGACTATGATTTCAAAACTCAAGTGAAAATCTATTTGTGCATGAAGATGATGATTTTGATGACTTGTTTGAGTCAGTGGACACTTATTCTACAGTTCAAAAATTAGCAGTATCATGCCTCAATCCACAACAACTTTCAAATTTCAAGCATTATAGAAATAAAATATTGGAAGGGATTCCTTTAAATATACTAGAGCTATCCCAACCCATCTCCCAGAAGGAGCAGCAACAGAAAGAGCAGGAAAAGGAGCAACCACCTAAGGATATTGAAGTCCTTAGCAAAACAAAAGAAGATAAATCTGCGAGAGTGCAAGCCAAATATCTACAATTTCCAAGTGATTTAAATGACGTTTGGAAGGAGTTCAATAAACAACTTCAAGGAGACCAGGAAATGGTTATCATTGATCATCGATAAGAAATGGAAATGCCTAAAAGAAAAAGTTAGAAACCGTTCACTATTGGGTCAATTGAAAAATCAGTTAACACATAACAAGTGGAATTCATCCCAACCTACCCTACCTCAGAGATTGTATTGAAAATTGAAGAAATTTTTCCCTTAGATATATTTTATAGTCCAAGACATAAAGTTGTCATGAGCAGGCAAAGGAAAAGGAGGAGAACATAACAGACTCAAATCCTTGTTCCCGGAGATGTCCCTATGGAAGTAGTTTGGAAAGATTCTCAAGTAGATCCTTCTCAGGATCTAACTCATTTGACTCGGTTCGCAGGAGCCTATGAATCCGCCACTATAGACAAGGCCATTGGAGTTCAATAGTTAGTCAAGGAAAAGAATGAAAGAATCCTTCAATTGGAACAAGAATTACAAGTGGAAAAGTAGAATGTTAATCAACAATTAAAGGTACAAGTATCATAGCTCCAAGAGATCCTAGATCAATTAAAGTTGCAGCACCAATTTGAAATTGGTGCTAAGGATACTCAAATACATCAATTGCAATTCACTCTTGAGCAATTGAAACAAAATCCCAACGTCGATGAATTTAGGAAGGAAGCATTGGAATTGAATACCATGTTGGCCCAACAACGAGTTGTTTTCTGCCAAAAGTTGTTTGGTATTATTCAATTATCTGAAAAAAGTGATTCACTGATGAATCGAGTAGCGGATCAAAGAATCAACTTTGATGAGATCGATGAAAAAGTGTCACAGTATGTCACCTGGCAAGATACTACTGAAGGCCGAAAGGCTAATCTTCCCAAGATTGAAGATTCCAAAAAGGAAATTTTATTTACTAATTGGGACATACAATTAAAACAAGCTGAAAGGGAAATTTGCAGAGCTAGAGATGTTTCTAACAACATTGTTGAAATTATTAGCTAGAATATCATTGCTGCTAATCTTATTGATAGATGTCCTCCTAGTTCTCTACCTATTGTTAAAGATTTAATTAGACAATGGCAGGAAATGTCCAAGGTAAAAGAGGAAATCATCAGAAAATTGGAGAAGTTGGGCTGGGAAAAGTATTGGAAGTATTTGGTTAAGCCACATAGCCAATGGCTAATTGCGTTGTCTAACAGATACTTCTTCCTACATGATGCCTCTACTTTCATATGTGGTTTATACAGGACAGTTGCGCATCAGACCAGGCCAACCTCCTGAGGTTTAGCCTACGCTGAACATCCTTCAAATGAAGGAACGAATGGCCAATGAGACACCGATGCAATCCTAAAGCGAGTCACCCGATCAAATTATGTTTTCGTTTTTAATTTCACTTAATTTAAGGAGAGTTGTTTAAACCTCCTCAGCTCTTTATGTAATTACTATTTTTGAACTCTTTATTTTATTATATAAACCCCTTCATGTATTATAAGACTTTACATAAGTCACACTTTTGTACTCTTAAATTTTTTCTTAATAGAAAAGGTTGGACCAGATATTGTTTTTCAAATGAGCAGAGTTAATATATATATGGTACTTTTATCTTTATGTTAATTTTCTGTTTCAAATGAGAAATAGTTTATTTTTCTTATGGTGTTTTGTAATATGTATCTTTTTAACACAATCTAGCATTACTTCACTTTTGAACATGTTTGATTGCCATTTTTATACATATTCAATACATGCAATAAATAGATGTGATATGTGCTTATTCAATTGATTTAATTAACTATTTAATTAAATCAATTATCTTAAATTGTTTTCATCTCTCTAAGTGTTTGTATAATCTTTATTTGCATTCACTGAAAGATCATCTCTTTAAACCGCATAGAAATATAATTCATCTTGGGATATAGATAGGTATATTTATTTTCTTTAAGCTTGTTATCACTCCCATCTATCAAGTTACAGTCAGTTAAAATACCACCCAACCACCAAATTATATTTCATTGGGAAACTGGTCCCATAAATCGAGTCGGAGCCACCATATCAAACGGATAAAGGACGGTTTTTAAGTCCCCGTCCGGGTGGTTTTCCCCGATGTTGTTGCACCGATTTTTGGGGCATCAACAGATATATACATTATTATTTGTTCCAACTCCTTTAGCTATATTCTTTCCTGTAGATATTGACCCGATTTCATAGTCTTGAGCTATAAAGAGAACCTCACAACCTTTGCCACACATCTCACTTACAATCAAAAAAATATGTTTTCTACCATCTACAAACAATACATCTTGAGCCTTTCCTCTTCCATTATTCATTCTGACTGTACCTTTTCCTCTAATTTTTCCTGCTTCGTCATTGCTGAATGTTATGTTTCCAGTTTTATTTTCATCCAGAGATACGAACTTGCTTTTTCCTCCTGCCATATGTCTAGAGCAACCACTATCCACATACCATTTACTGTTTTGATCTTGAGAATATAGAACTAGGTCACACCTATCAACTTTCTTTTATTCCTTCTTCTTTCTCCATTGCATGCAACCATCTATTCTATAATTATTCTGAGATGAAAGTATATTGTCCTTAAGCTAAAATTCATATGACTTGTGCCCAAAGTTGTGACAATAAAAACATTTAGTGATATCAAGGAGAGGAGCATATGCATTTTTATCTAGATTCATGTTTGTTTTGATGTATGTGAATCCATTATTAGCCTTACTTCTTTTAGAATTTCCCAAATTAATTCTTTTGACATAAGCTCTACAATTTATGGCTTTATGTCCAAAATTTTTACAGCAGTAACAATATCCATAGAAAAAATATATGTACCTGTTAATGGATGTGGTTTGGGGATATAACCATCTAAACGTTTGAAAATCCTGTCTTCTGAGGAAGTATGGTATCTGATAGTTTTTCGTTTGATTTTTCATTCATTTTATCTCCTAGACTTTTCCAGTAGTGTTTCTTTTTAGATGTTCATTTGATGTTGAAGTGTTGCTCAAATTTTTGTTCTCATATTGATGAGAAATATCATTGTCTCCCATGACAACTTTTACAAAATTGATTGTCCTTTTATTCTCTGCCTTGGATTCACAGGATTACCTTTCATAGCATAACTCAGTCTTTACGAGTGGAGACCTTTGATCATTTAATATCTCGTCCAGTTGTTCATAACCTTTTATCCATTGAATGTTCATGTTTAATTCATATTGTGCCTTCTCTAGTCTCTTCTTTAGACTTACCACCTCTTCTTCCAATCTTTCACACTCCTGATTTTTCTCATTTATTTGCTACATCAAAATGTCTTCCACCTTCTTTGATTCTTCAAGTTAAACTTTTAGCTTAATAACGTCTTCAGAATTTGATTCTTCTTTTACATATTTCAATAGGATCTCTTTCTATTTTGTATTCTTTAGTTTAATCCTTTCTATTTCATCCAGGGCACTAATCATCTCCCCCTCAAGTTCTACGTCACCTTCCTCTTCTTCTTCATATTCTAGGCAATCTTGTTCAAGTTCTTCCAAGGCCATCAACGTGAATTCACTGGTTCCATCTTCACTAGAGGATTCATTAGAGATTTTAGATACACTGCTATCATCTTGAGCATAAATTTTTTTTCTTTTAAAACTTTTCTATTTCTACATTTTATTAGATTTGTTCTTCTCTTTCCCTTTAGGCTAGTTTTATTCTTTCTTATAGGGACATTTTGAGGCACAATGTCCCACTCTTCCACAATTTAAACACTTAAATGGAATTTTTCCTTTGTACTTGCTTGTACCTTTCTTCGACATTCTAAATTTTTTTATTCTTCTTCATCAGAACTTGAGCACAAACATTCCTTTTATTCTATGCACTTGTCTTCCTTGAAATTTACCTCCCTAGTGACTGGTTCCCCTTTTGGAACTCTCATCTCGTATGTTGTCAAGGAACCAAGTAGTTGATCCTTGTTCAAAGTCTCAAAGTTTGTACTCTCTTCTATAGCTGAAACCTTAGGATTGAATTTAGATGGCAATGAACTCAATATTTTCTAAACTATTACACTTTCTTTGATTGTTTCTCCTAGACCTATCATGATATTTACAACTTCATCAACTCTTAATAAGAATTTATCTATATCTTCATCTTCATTCATTTTTAAGGTCTCGAACTGTGTTCCATATAATTGTGATTTAGCCATATTTACCTTTTTATCTCCTTCATGAATATTTTCTAATTTATCTAAGATTTATTTGGTTGTTTGACAATGCATTGCTTTGATAAATTCAGACTCACATAGACCACTCAAAAGTGCATTCATAGCTTTTGCATTAGCTATGAAATCTAGTTTGGCATCTTTGTCACTAGTCTCTTCCTTCGATTCTTCATATCATACCATCACAACAGCCCAAACTTCTATTCCAAGAGACATTAAGTATGCCTTCATTATGACTTTCCAGAAAGCATAGTTTGTACCTGTAAATAGAGGGGCTTTATTTGTTGAGAATTTTTATTGACCAACCATGTTACTGACTTAGGACCTCCTTCTAGTTGTTAGATTGTTACTGAAGGAACCTGCTATTATACCAATTTATATTTATGAGTGGGAATTACTAAGAAGGAGGGTGAATCAATAATTCAAAATTCTTTACTTTTGCTCAACTTAATTTTCTTCTTATGCAGCTAATGGTTTATGTTTGTGCTCTATTGTTATCGAATTCCTTTTGTAGGTGTCAAAGAAAGAAATTTGCATATTTATTCATCAATAATTCAAAAACATTCACACAACATTCAAGAACCAACACATGAAGGCACCATATATAAGTGGAAACCCCGAAGGGAGAAAACCACGAATTTTAGATTGAAATTGATGTGAAGGAAAGTTGCTACTCCTTATTACATCATATTTTTGTAGGATCCAACCTAAAAGAGGCTCTTACCTCATAGAATCTCCAAATCCCACAGATTTTCTGCATGCTACAACCCACAAGAAGCTCTTACCTCAATAAGTTACAACCTGTTCTTTTTCAAGCTACAACATAGAAAGAGACAAAAAAATTTCAATTACAACATCAGGTCACAAATGTTGGTTACCTCATTTATAGTTATGTTGTCGAGTCTACTACTTCACTGCTTCTCCTTTTCCACTTTGTATCTCTTCTCCTGCTGCTCATCAACTTTATTATGCAGCTTGTTTCATTTCCAAAAGTTATTTTTCCATTCCACATTGTATCTTTTATAAGCAAGCCATGCTGGTTGTTTGTTTTCTTTTCAAGAATATGAAATGAAGCATTGTATCTGCGATTTCCAAAAAACTACTCATGAACTTGTCTCTTCATTTTCAATTCTGAAAACAATTTATAATATAAATAGAGTTGAATTAAAAGAACTCAATTAGTAATGATTACAAGAGACAAATAGAATTTTATTATTTACATTTTTTGTTCAATGAAACATTTATATATTTTAGCTTTTGTAATGTCCCATTTTAGCAATGTTCAACCTTAACATTTAATATCATAGCCTTTGCACTTCACATTTAATTTCCAACCTTTTTCACTTCACATCACTTTCAACCTTTTTCATTCAAGCCTAAATTATCACCAATTCAACATTCAACATTCAACATTCACCTCACCAATTCAACATTCAACTCACCAATTCAGCATTCAATATCCAGCATAAATTATCACCAAAGTGGTTAATGACATCAATGCCAATATTACCAACACTATATCACCCCCCAACTAATCTACTTGCTTGTATTATATATAGGCCTTGAGGGTTGAAATGTTTTTTAATTTATCCTTTTGATCAAACTATGATGAGAAAAATCTCTTATTCCAACTGTTTATATTCTTGCATTACTTAGGAATTATTATGGACACTACAATGTTTGAGGTTGCTCTTGGTATCTTAAAAATTTGATCTCCTAGGTTGATAATGACACTGTGGGGCTTAGATGGATAAACAACATGATGCTTCCACATATATGTCATCACAAAAAAGCATCTCAAACTTCAATCATGGTAACATCACACAATGGCTTGTATTTGAAGGGTTCAGTGCCATATTGTAGGTGACATTGTTGACTAGTGTAGATATCTCATGTTTAGCTTAGCCAACTAGTGGCATACAGTTGGGGTGAAATTTTTTTGGTAGCTTTATATTGTAAGTGGGCTCTATTAAGATTGGGTTCTCTTGGCTACCATCATTAGCCATGAAATGCAACAGGTATCCATCTTCGAGAACATATGTGTTTCCTACTCTCTGTCACAAAAATCCCATAATGACATGTGATCTTGATGCCAAAACCCTAAGAAATAAAGGGTCCTAGATATAAAATCATTGATGCTAACATGAAGTTAGGATTGGGTGTGAGCATTAAGCTAGAAATTAAAGCTCAGTTGTACAAAAAAAGGGAGGCTTATTGGACCTTTAAGTTTTTTCTTATTGCTTTATCTATGGTCTCCCTTGATTCATTGGAAAAATGATTTGTTATTGAATCCCAACACACTTCTATCAAAAATAGAATCATGAAAAATGCATGTGAAGGCCCCAATAATGCATTGCAATTTAAGAACTTGAAATTATCAAGATCAACACTATTTATGAGATGACCCTGCACTAATTTTTTAAAACTCAAGCTTATCCTTGAAATCAACTGTTACACAGTAATTTGTCACCGTCCCTGCAATCCCCATCTCGCCCATTGGAGGGTCGTTTCTGTGACCAATAAGCAGTGTCATGCCTTGCAAATACCATCATTTCCTCCCTTTCCATGAGGACAACATTCTTTCTGTCGATCATTTTCTGAGCAGACCCCTAAAAACACCTGTTTTTGCCTTGGCGCTGGTAGCCCGTTATGTACTCGCGCCAATGGGGGAAAATTAACACTGAGCCCACGCCAATTGGCGCTATGTCCCAGTGTTTCACCCGCGCCACTTTTTTTATGGAAAGTTTTTTAAAAAAGGAGGCGAAGTTTCGATTACAACAACTTCGTGGATGAGTCATCAGGAGTGGTTTCGACCGAATAACCATGGCCTTCCTCCTTTGGCCTCTTGTTTCCACCATATGGGGAACCTCCCAAAGGATAAGGCCTCCCTTCCACTATTGTAGGGATCCCAACCTCCTCCTCTCCTCTATAAATATAGCCTTCATCCATTGATGAAGGGGCTGGAAGGGCTGAAAGTCTTGAAGTGCCTAAGCTTTGAATCTCCAAATTCCCAAGAGCCTTTGTGCTGTAAGAGCCCTCTTTCTTCCCTTAAGGCCGACTCAAGTAAGGAGACTATTGTTGAGAGACTCTGGAGAGGTTTTCCCTTTCCCTGGTGAGCTTTGCGAGACGTGAACGACTGGAGACCCATCTGAAGGAGACCACGACGTCAGAACATCGGTTGTAATCTTTCTTCAATTGTTATTTAATGAATGATTACGATTATGGTTCCACTCTGTTTTCAATTATGTTAATATGAGTAGTATCCTTTCTGACTGATATTTAGTTGCGTATGCTGGATTTTATGCTTGTATCTATTTGTTTCTTGCATGTGCAGGTGTCCATCCGCGGATATCGTGGAGGATCGTGATCTGCCGAGGCTGAGGAACGGGAACGCTCTCTTCTTCAGATCGTAGCATTGGATTCCAGGTAGGCCTCCATCTTTGGTCCTTTTATTCGTAACTAGGAACTTGCGTTGTAACATTTCGTGATTGTTGCTAGACCCCTGCTGGGCTAGTAGGGATCGCCTCTGTCCGCAGAGGGGATTTACCTCCTCAACAATTTGGCGACTCCGCTGGGGAGATGTCTGGATTTCACTGTCTCGTTTGAATTATCTCGTTTTGATTGTTTTATGATTTTCCTTGCTTGGTTGGCCTTCTGGGCTGGGTTCTTTTCTGAGTGTTTGGCTTTTGGTTCAGCCCCAGAGGATCAGATCTGACCTCTACTTTTCCGAATTTTCACCTTTTCATAGTTGGCTTGATTGGCGCGAGTTTAGCCCTGACAGTCGCGCCAGTTGGCGCAGTTTGTCGGTTCATCACTCGCGCCATCCCCTGTCTGGCGCGGATTACAGCCAGACAGTCGCGCCATTTCCTGTAGGTGGTAGGGTTACCCTTGTTCGGAAGTTTCTTTTGGTCAGTACTTTACTTCTGGGTTTGTTTTAGATTCTGCTTGAAGTGGTGAGTCTGGTCTTGGTTGGGAGAAATTCTTTGTTTTTTCATTTTCAGGAATTGGCGCTTGTTGTTAGTTAGCAACCCGCGCCAATTGGCCATTGGCGCTAGTTGTAAATGTACAAGTCGCGCCAGTTGGCGCTAGTTGTCAATGTGCAAGTCAGGCCAATTTCAGGATGTGTGAAATTTGAGATTTTTTCCCTAAATCCTACACCAGTGTGTCTTTCCCTTCGGGTCTTTCCTTGTATGAGCATAGATTACATTGCTCATTGTTTGGAGTGTCTTCTTTCCATGATTGTTTGATGTAAAAGGGAATGAATGCCTTGTTTTGATCTCGTGCTTTGGAAGTCCTCTTTTTGTGTGACCTCATATGTCTTGTCGCCTTTTGAGGGATTTCGTGACAAAGTGTTTGAAACAACGATTGCATTCTTAGTGTTTTTTTACATCTCTTTTGCATTCATCCTTCATTGAGAAGATTTGCGTTCTTTTAGTTTTCGTCTCATAGTTTTCTTTTCGTTTAAATGCATTAGATCACATTGCATTGAAAAGTGTTTTTGAGATTCATCATTGGACTTAGATCACATTGTTTAGTGATTGAAAACTAAAAAACGCTTTGAGTGCATTCTCTTTTGTTAAAAGCATGCATTAAGTAGATTCTCATTTTATCGAAAAATGCATTGAGTGCATTCTTATTATTTGAAAAAAAAAGGGAAATGGTGCATAGATTACAATTGCATAGTTTTCGGAAGAAGAATTTTGCATAGACTACATTGCATTATTCGCATCGTTGAATGTTTAGAATACTTTTGGATAGTGAAAGTCATCTAGTTTGGAAGTTTCGTTTTCAGTTTTGCTGTTTGTTGCATCATTGCTTGAAGCTCTTCCCTTAACTAGATAGCATTCATCGAATTGAAAGTTTTCTTTTCTCATATAGCTGCATACAGGAGATTGTCATATGACATACGGTAGGGCCTTGAAACCGAAACATAATTGAAGATCAACCATAAAATTTACTCAATTTACCTAAGGAAGCATTGAAACATTAACGAAACATTTAGAGGTCTAGGATAGAGACGTGTTCCGGCGTCGTTAAACCTAGTAGCTGTCGTTCGCCTCTTGGCTTTAGACAGCACTAGTACGGACTTTTGTTTCCCGTACCATCACGTATATAAAGGGAGACCCCACTAGGTTGCTATCCTTTATCTGTAGGAAGCCGAGTCTGCCGCCTTATACCCGTGATACACCGGACACAGCATTCGGAGAGATTTCCTGCACGTACGTTAAGTCCTTGGTTGATTTCTCTTTCATTTTTGAAACCAAGGTGTATATTGCAGTTCACGGTTATTTGGTACACCCTTTTGCCTAGTATTCCTGAGTAGTCAGTTCGATCTTTTCTGACTCTTTAAATTTCAAAAGGTCATCAAGTGCTTGTCCTTTCACGCTTGTTTCCAATCTGAAAGTGATAGAGTCACCTTTTGCCTGTTTCTTGACTCTTAAAATATGAAACGGTAGAGTTTTGTTTCAATGTTTTAAAAATTAACTGCCCACGAAATATTCCTGGTTAAAGTTAGTTTCCTTAGGGTGTTGTTCTGAAGATTGTTTCTAATGGAAACTTTTTCGGAGTTCACCAACCAAGGAATCCCCTCCGATGGGAATCCTGGTCCTTTTCCTCCTTTTGGAAATGTTGGTGCTCCTTATATGGCAACATTGTCCCTTCCTGGGTTAACTGTTGGGTTGCCTGTTTGGTTGTTCTCAACCTCTGTGGTCCCGAATGTCTCAGCTTCTGTTCAATCAGTTCCTCCACCTGAACAACATCATGTTGATTCCAAGGTGGACCTCTCCCCTTCTTCGCTTGTTTCTGCGTCCCCCTCTTCTACTTCGCCTGGTGAAAGTTTGGATTCAAGTAACCAGGTGGCTAAGAAGAAGAAGAAGAAGTCTGATAAGAGAGAGGTTAAGGCTGCAGCTATTGCTTTCGAGAAGCCTTCTCTTAATAAACCTTCCAACCCTCCCCGGAAAGTCAAGTTCCCTTGCATGTTGTGCACGGGAAACCATCTTCTTCGAGACTGCCCTGGCATTCCCAAGGTGCTTGAAGAATGGTCCAGTGGTCATCCGCCATTGCCTTTGGCTTCTGGGAGTCAGGTTGGGGGCACGTCTTCAGCTGCTGTTGGTAAAGCTCCTAAGAAGCAGGGTAAGATTACCAATCCTTGTAAGTTGTGTGAAGGGCACCATGCCATTCACCTTTATCCGTATATAGATGAAGCCAAGCGAGTCTTGGAAAACTCGGTTGTTTTTGTGCTGTGCCTTCCAGCTGGTTACAAACAACTTTCTTTGAGTCCTCCACCAGTTGATCCTATGATTGGTCAAGAGTCATCCTTGGTCGATCCTGCTCCCTCAGAAATTCAAATTCAAGAATCCATCCCTGACCAATCATTGGTTGTGGGATCGGTTGAACTGGCCCCATCTTCAGTGCACCAGGTCTTTTTCGTTGAGAGTGGACCTCACACCCCTCAGGTTCTTCTTGTTTCTTCATATTCCTTGGACTTGGAGAAAGATTCTCCTATCCCTGTATCCCAAGAAGTTGCTCCTCCGGCTCCTGTGATGGAAGTTTCGGAGGATGCCCTTCCCACCTTCGAGATGGAGGTCGTGGAGGATGCTCCTTCTTCTTCCGTAACACCAGGGGAAGACCATCTTGGTTCGATGGTAGCCCCTCCAAGTAGTTTGGTCGCTTCCTTCGATTGGAGTCGATTTGCAGGATACCGCCTTCCGTCTTATGTGCCTTTCGAGATCACACTACAGGCTTTTGGTCTGGTCGTACCCAGCACCATTATAGACGAAGGCGCGTCTGTTAGTATTCTATCCTCAACTACTTGGCAAGCTTTCGGTTTGTCGCCGCTTGCGCCTGTTACGCAGAATCTGTTGGCATTTAACAGAAGAACGAGTCAACCGTTAGGGATCCTTCCAAGGTTACCTGTTACTTTGGGAGGTAAAACCGTCCATATGGACGTGGTGGTCGTTCCAGGCCCCTTGGATTTCAATCTGCTCTTGGGGCGCGATTACACCTATGCCATGGGAGTGCTCGTCTCCTCCCTTTTTCGTGTGGCTTGTTTTCCGCATGAAGGACGGATCGTGACCATTGATCAGCTTTCATTCTTTGGTCCTGATGTGGCAGCTGGCCCACCATCATCCCTTCCTAGTTTTTATCCACCCGTTGTATCTGCCCCACCGCAGGTCAACTATGTGGCTACCTACCCCGTGCCTGTGCTCAGTGATGATGCCATCGTGCATCAAGTGTTGGGGGCATTGGGTCCTGACTTCCAGGATGTTTTCCTTCCATCGGGAGTGGAACTCTTGGAAGTGATGACTTCTTGTTCATTATGATGAGGTCGTTCGGAGCATGGTTCTTTTCCTGTGTCAAGCTCCTTAAAAAATGAAACAAGCTGGTCAGAGCATAGTTCATTCTGCTTGTGTCAAGCTCCTTAAAAAATGAAACAAGGTTGTCGGAGCAGAGTTCCTTGTCTTGTGTCAAGCTCCTTAAAAAATGAAACAAGGTTGTCGGAGCAGAGTTCCTTGTCTTGTGCCAAGCTCCTTAAACCATGAAACAAGGTGTCCCAAGGATAGTTCTTCTAATGTGTCAACCTCGTTAAAATAATGAAACACGTTCTTGTTCAATTCGAGTCTTTGATCAGATCTCGTAAAATCCCAGTCGAGTCTTTCTTAGATCTCGTAACTTGAACCTTCACTCCCTCCATCTGTTTACTCAGGTGCATGGACTGAAGCTTGGGGGGCATGCACCTCAAATTGAGTCACCATGCTAGGGGGCATGCTTATTTTTTCAAGCATAGTTTGTTTCCGTTTCAAGCTTGTGTAAAAATGAAACCGGTTTCAAGCATAGTTTATCTTTGTTTCAAGCTTGTGTAAAAATGAAACCAACTTCAAGCAGAGTTTCCTGATTTCAAGCTTGTGTAAAAATGAAACCTTCCCCATTTTACCTCTTGTGATTTCCATTTTATCAGCCTGTTTTTGCCAGATGAGCCTTGGTTTTCTCACTCCATCGTCACTATCTGCTTGGCCGATCATATGCCTTCACTTGGTTGTTTTACCCGTTCCTGAGGAACCGCTGCGATGAGTGGTCTTTGTTAGCCAGCCTCTTGACCTTTATTTGTTTTGAGCAGTTCCACCATTACCGGAACTAGTTGCTACCCTTTATACCACTCGTTCCTCCAGGAGGAGTCATCTTTCAGCTCTTTTCTGACTCTCTAAATATGAAAAGATCGCCGAGGCCCTTGTTGTTTCGATCTCGTTAAAATGGACACGAATCGACATCCACCCAGTATAAGTTTAACCCTTTTTCGGGCTGGGATGGATTGATTACGAAAAAGGAATACCCTAGCCTATCGCGACTAGGAGGTTTTCCCAGATATTGTTTTCTACCTTTTCGGATCTAGGGAACTATTTACGAAAATGGACCTGTGGAGTTTTCTTTTTCAGCTGTCTTTTCAAACTCTCTAAACATGAAAAGACGCCGAGTTCTTCCTTTGTCAGACTCGTTAAAACCTGATGACATCGGATTTAGTCGAAATGACGTTCTCCGAGTTTCTCCTTCCTAGGACTCGTTAAATGCACTAGGATGGATTCGTCCGAAGGGCGGACTTATATCACAAGCATATGCTATCCCCTTCAAGCTTGTTATCAAAAATAATTGGGGTACTCGCCAGAAATGGTGGGGGAAAAATGGAACCATCGTCGTTGTCGTCGGCAGTATGTCGCTCTTGAACATGGCACTTGTTTGCATTCGTGTCGGGTTGGGGACATCTCATCTCGCTGCTTCACTTTGCCTCCGTGGGTTTGGGTAATCTCTTTTGACCTCTCCTCTGTTCATTGCCTCGTCACCATGACCTTTGATCCGTTGATGTCAAATACTGCCAAGTCCACTGTCGTGCCGTTTATATGTTCAAGAGAAGTTGGCCTCTGCAAATATCAACCTTCCTCTGATTCTCATACGATCCTGATTCACAAACAACAAAACATCATGTTCCTCTGTCTCGTGTCGATGATGTGGGAAACGTTATGGCCCACCTTCGATCAAGGTCACTTCTTGTCGACTTCGGCTCATTATCCAGGAAGTTGATCTAGAGACTCCTTTATGGTACCTTGGAGCCTACATGCCTCAATGGCAGGTTCGTCGCATTCGACATGAGGTTTTCATCATTGGCCTCCGATCGAGTGATTCTGCGGGTGTTCGACGCCAACTCATTGATTCACACGCCGTAGATTGTACCTGTAGTACCTTGAGGACCATTGTCATTATTGGTGGTTCCTCTCACGTCTGTTAACAACTTTCATCATTGGCTGGTAATCAGACGATGTTCTTGCATGTTCGACTTCGGCTCACATATTCGCATGCTCAAACTTCGGCTTTGTTTGGGTCGAGATGGAGCGCAAGACCCTGGATTGTGTCTGTTGTAATCCAGGCTGCGATTGTGGATTATTATCATTATGTATATGACTCATTGATTGGATGGCTACGACCATACCTGAGTCTATTTATTTGATCCTCGCTGGATGGCTGCGCCCATACCATGGATCCGGATTATAGTGTACTCTGTTTCGGATGGCTGCGCCCATACCGCATATACATCATGTACTTGAGATATCAGTTGTATTTTTCTACGCAGGTTTTCCGACGGCGGGGCTTCAGTTGAACATGTTCTCGTAAAGCATTTCACCCCTCTCTCTCTTTCGGGCCTCATGCTTTAGGGGGCATCTGTTACAAAGTAATTTGTCACCGTCCCTGCAATCCCCATATCGCCCATTGGAGGGTCATTTCTGTGACCAATAAGCAGTGTCATGCCTTGCAAATACCATCATTTCATCCCTTTCCATGAGGACAACATTCCTTCTGTCGATCATTTCCTGAGCAGACCCCTAAAAACACCTGTTTTTGCCTTGGCGCTGGTAGCCCGTTATGTACTCGCGCCAATGGGGGAAAATTAACACTGAGCCCGCGCCAATTGGCGCTTTGTCCCAGTGTTGCACCCGCGCCACTCTGTTTATGGAAAGTCTTTTAAAAAAGGAGGCAAATTTTCGATTACAACAAATTCGTGGATGAGTCATCAGGAGTGGTTTCGACCGAATAACCACGGCCTTCCTCCTTTGGCCTCTTGTTTCCACCATATGGGGAACCTCCCAAAGGATAAGGCCTCCCTTCCATTATTGTAGGGATCCCAACCTCCTCCTCTCCTCTATAAATATAGCCTTCATCCATTGATGAAGGGGCTGAAAGGCTGATAGTCTTGAAGTGCCTAAGCTTTGAATCTCCAAATTCCCAAGAGCCTTTGTGTTGTAAGAGCCCTCTTTCTTCCCTTAAGGCCGACTCAAGTAAGGAGACTATCGTCGAGAGACTCTGGAGAGGTTTGCCCTTTCCCTGGCGAGCTTTGCGAGACGTGAACGACTGGAGACCCATCCGAAGGAGACCACGACGTCGGAACATTGGTTGTAATCTCTTTCGATTGTTATTTAATGAATGATTACGATTATGGTTCCACTCTGTTTTCAATTATGTTAATATGAGTAGTATCCTTTCTGACTGATATTTAGTTGCGTATGCTGGATTTTATGCTTGTATATGTTTGTTTCTTGCATGTGCAAGTGTCCATCCGCGGAGATCGTGGAGGATCGTGATCTGCCGAGGCTGAGGAACGGGAACGCTCTCTTCTTCAGATCGTAGCATTGGATTCCAGGTAGGCCTCCATCTTTGGTCCTTTCATTTGTAACTAGGAACTTGCGTTGTAACATTTCGTGATTGTTGCTAGACCCCTGCTGGGCTAGTAGGGATCGCCTCTGTCCACAAAGGGGATTTACCTCCTGAACAATTCTTCGATTGTTATTTAATGAATGATTACGATTATGGTTCCACTCTATTTTCAATTATGTTAATATGAGTAGTATCCTTTCTGACTGATATTTAGTTGCGTATGCTGGATTTTATGCTTGTATCTGTTTGTTTCTTGCATGTGCAGGTGTCCATCCGCAGAGATCGTGGAGGATCGTGATCTGCCCAGGCTGAGGAACGGGAACGCTCTCTTCTTCAGATCGTAGCATTGGATTCCAGGTAGGCCTCCATCTTTGGTCCTTTCATTCGTAACTAGGAACTTGCGTTGTAACATTTCGTGATTGTTGCTAGACCCTTGCTGGGCTAGTAGGGATCGCCTCTGTCCGCAGAGGGGATTTACCTCCTCAACATCAACTAAGCATTAACTCAAACTTAAATTTGGACTCAACCATAACTTTGACTGATTTGAATATAATGATTAAGTTTGTTAAAAATACATACAATATTTAAGTTTCAATCATAACACATATGTTTTAAAGATTCGAAGCCATGATTCCAAAACATTGGAGGAAAAATATGCAAAGGTTTATCATGCCTATACCATGTAAGTGTGAATGTAACAAATCGACACTGATTGGATACATATTAGAAATAAAGTACACAAGTAAGGAGGTTCTAAATGGCCTTTATAGTTCAAGAACATGCTACAAGATATCATCCGATCACAAATCAGTGATCAACATGATCAATCATCAAACACATCAACCTTTTTAGAAATGGTATCATTAGCATGAGCTACGTAACCATCCTTTGACTCAAATTCTTTAAACTCACGAGTCTCCTCGACGAAATTTGTAATTGTAGTGGTAGTAATATCAAAAGCACGAGCTACACCATCAATTCTTACTTGTACCATGCTTGTTGTTATGCCTACTCCTACTAGAGGATTTGAATCCAAACAAATCCACCCCAAGTAATCAATATAAAAATCAAGATTAAATTTTGCTAGATGAAACTCTTGTACATGTTATGAGGTTGGATCAATATTGTCCAAAACAATGGGATCTATATTAGTATTTTGTTCTGCAAGTAGTTGTGCCTTTGCTAGGGGTTGTAGTGCACGAAGATAAGATCATTTAACTATTTTGTTGCAAATTATTTCTCTTATTTGCATGAATATGCTAAAGGATGAATTAATTGCGTTCACACCTAAAATCCTGCAAATTTAACTTATGACTTGAATTACAAACTTTTACAACCAAGGACATTGGTTACCAAATGACCCACCCCAATGTGGATGCATTTCTAGCTGCACTCTTTCTAGGGACCATGCACTCTAAGCACATGTACAATCATAGTTTAAACTTCTCCTAATTGAGCTATATAATTATACCATGGGTTTAGGAAATACCCAACTGCATGTATAAGGTAATGCAATTGATTATTCCATCTCTTATTAATGATCTCCCAAATAGGTCCATACTTAGTTATTGTATCCTTAAAATTGCCCTTATTTGCTCCTTTACTTGATCCATAACTAAATAAATGTATCCCATGGACAATTTTTCGCATTCACCAATTAAACACTTGAATAAGGGTTTCACCAGTTTGCAAAAAATTTGCTACTTTTTATAAAAAAATGTGTTCCAAAAGAATTTATTTTTTGGTGTCTTTTCCATCTCATTTAGGATCCCATCAAGTTCTATTCCATTTTTTATCACACATAAATTTTTAATTTTTATTAGGGTCACTCACCTAGGTTTCATTCTGTCTCATAAGGTTGGTCCATGAAATTGATAAAAAAAATCATGAAATAAGTCTTTATCCTAATTCCAAAACGCTTCATTAGTCATGTCATCTCAATCATATCTATCAAATCCACCTTAGGTTCACTTGCATTGTTTAAAATTCATTTTTTAGCCACATATATTATTTTTCACAATTTCGTAGCGAATTTTATGCAAAATAGGTAGATTTCGCTACAAAACTACCTGACAATTTTGTAGCGAATCTGAGGATTTCTCTGTTTTTTTACTTTTTGAGTAGTCAACTTCAAGAACAGTTTCTGGGAAAACAGAGGATAATTCTAAGAAACTGAGAGATTTTATTGTCAAGAACATATCAAAGAACATTAACCTCTTTCACTTTTCTCAAAGGTGCTACAAATTTTGAGATTCAGAGATGTCTTTGGGCTCTATTTTCATAATGCGTTTTTTTCCTGTTTGAGACATGTTTTTCAAATGCAGTTCCCGGACACCTGGAGATGTTTTTCAAATTACCAAGGGAGGTTTTTCTTCAGCACGAATTGATCTACAAAAATATCCTCTAGTTTTGCAACATCTATCAAGGATCTGGATATACGAGATCATTTCTGAGCCCTAAATTTCAGAAAAGACAGCTCTGTTTTTATTAATAGAGGAACTTGTTGAAGGTGAAAATGTTGTTTCTTGAGGAGGCTAAGAGGTAGTTTGAACCTAATTTTCCTTAACATACTTGATCATATCATTTTGCAGACCGAGAAAGTGAAATTTTGAAGAAAGGGGAGGATTTTGGGTTTTTTCAGCGAATTAGGCAATTTCGTAGTGAAACCCAAGCTTGAAGCCCAAATTTCACTACGAAACTGTTGTAGGTGAATTTTTGTTTAAAATCATAGCTATGGTCAAAATCAAAATGGGAAATTTTTTTTTTAGCTCATTAGCCCCAAGGAACATCCTCCAACAGTCAGAAAGGTCAAAGGTTATGCAAAAGGTGGATTTTGGAGTTTGCTACGAAATGAGCGCTACGAAATTTTTTGTACGTGATTGTTTTAGTAGTCAACTTCAAGTTTGATTTCTAACCAAATGAAAAAGGATTTTGGAAATATGAAAGAGGTTTTTCTTCAGCACAGGCACATCTACAAAAACCTCTCAGTTTCTGCAAAGCCATCAGGGGTTTGGAAATTTTACACTCATCTTTGAAGCCTGTTTTTCAGAATTTTCACTAACTAGATTTATGAAAAAATTGTAAAATTCGACTTGGAGGAGGTCCAGCTCAGCATCCACGTGGCATAATGACACATTATCACTCCATTACACTCAAAAAATTAGTTTTTTACAGTTTATAAGGGTTATTAAATGGATTTGTTGGATTATTTAATGAAAGAAGAGTCCTTTTTGTATTTAAATTCTGCAAAACAGAAATATCCCTAGGAAGTCTCCAAGTGATGTAATCATATTTGAAATAGGTATCTGAGGTGGGAATTCGAAGCTAGAAAGGTGGAAAATCATTTGTATGATTCCTCATACTATAAATGAGATATTTTTAGGGTTAGAAGAGGTTGGAGAATGCTTTTGACACTACTACTATTGTAAATCTTTCATATCAGTAATAGACAGACTTTGGTTGTTTTCTACTTCACCTGAGATTCTTGAGATGTTTCAATGATTTTATGTGTTTCCTTTATATCTTTCTTCTAGTATTTTAATCTTAAATTACTCAGAATTCATGTTATGCATACTCTGACTTCCTTTTAGCATTGATTTATTGATTATCTCCATGTCTTAATGTTGTCCTTTCATTGAAACAGAAAAAGCCTCAGTTTCCATAATTAGATATACTTGTCATTGAATTCCTTTTACTGACTCCATGAGCCAAATGGCAGTGAAATATTGTTGGTGTCCGGATATGAACGGAATTCAACCCTTTCTCCACATAAATTATCAACCCGAGGGCGTTAGTTATTTCAAGACTAATGGTAAGGTATATACGGATACAAGCACTTGATCTGTTGTAGATCACAGGATTAAAGCCATAATACACAAACCACTATAACAACAATTAAATAATTGTAGAAATTAAAGGGCATTCACAACAATTAAACATAAACTGTAACAACAGTAAATAAATCACACTAAAATGCAAACACTGCAAGAAAAATGAAAACACAGCACCTGATCAGAAGAGTGGGCCCAACTCTCTGATCAGGGCTGTGGAAAACTCACGAATTACAGAAGAAACAACAAGCTGTTGTGCATTCGATTAATAAAGAAGGTTCATTAAAAAATCTGTAGGTTAAAGGGCTTAACCCCGATACACAGCCCACATGCCTCTTTATACAAGTGTCTTGAAACCCTGATTCCTCTCAACAACTCTATAGTTACAAAAATACATATTGTTACAACGGCAACCTAGTTGCCTAGAAAGAAACCGTGAAAAGGCCTGAAATGGCGCTGATACAAACAAGTCTGTTATGTTGTAATAGAAAATGAGGAAAACGCTGGAGATGATAGGCTATTCCTTGACCTACGACTGCAACACTCCTATTTTAGCCAAAACTATAGAAATATCGGAGTTATTACGTAAAAAGGTAAAACCTCCATGACAAATACTTCATTAATAAAATATCCCATGAAAGATAAGGAAAAGGGTTTTACCTCACACATTTAAGAGTAATAATGGCACAAAGAGATAAAAATATAGGGTAAATTGGGAGAGGAAAGTATACAAATCTGGTACCCAACATCTCCCCCCAACTGATCTATCTGCATGTCCTCATGCATCTCTTCGTCTCCTCATATCCGGGTTGGACCGAATGTGATCGGCATGAAACTGTGTAAGGTCATACTTTGCGGCCATTTCTGTTCCTAGTGGCTTATATCCTTCTGTCAAAACAACATCCTTCCACCATTATGGATCAACGTTATATGTAGGAGCATACTGCTCAGCTGGAAACGAGAGAAGGGGAAATTGAAACCTTAAGCCCATCCATCTGACCCCACAAGTATGAATGCATGCCACGAAATGTGGCATTCTCTCTAAATCTCGTGCAAAGTTGGGTGCCCCAAATGGTTCTCGTTCTCTGATGGCTGAGGATGAAAACATCCACCTTTTCTGACAACTATCCAGTGCTTCCTTACGAAACATCGTAATCTAGCAGACACATAGGTCAGCGCACCATTTCTGGGTTACCAACATATGTTATTTACGGCCCTCAATCTGTAAAAATGTATAATGCTTATTATAAATATTTGAGGACTGGCCATGCTCTCTTCTCACCATTAATGGCCTTCCAGCTTTATTTTCTTCAAATGTATCTTAGGCCTTTCTCCATTTAATTTGATTGATGGTATAAGAAGTGAAAGCTCTTAAATGGATGTCCCACATGAATGGAACGGGGTTAAGGGATTGATCATGCCTTAAGTAATACCCATGCATATAGAGCTTGCACATTAAGTGTTGTCCTATAATATCATGAATTTTTAAAATATGGAGAAATTGAATGGGGTCCTCAATTTCGTACCAAATCTCCTTATATATACTTTCAAGACAAAAGAAATGAAATTGTTCATGAAGGAATAAGGCATAGCTATGTGCAAGAGGTCTGCAGGCCATTACCTGTTGTGCCAGGGAGAACATCTTCTCCTTATCTGTCTTCAACAACTACACTTGTTCTTCCAACTCCTCTATTCTAGCCTTCTGTTTGGCCCCCTTCAGCCACGCCTTGTATAACTGATCCATGTATCCTGTGACGACTCCGGCGGCTGTTCTTGAACCCTAGTTGTTTCCTTCTTATGGTCGCTCGCCGCAGACTTCCACTTCTGAATTTCAGCGACCAATACGAATTCTCGACCTTCAAACAACTCTTCGATCGGGCCAGTCTGGGTAGCCGCAATGGAGACCTCGATTTTCAGCTTTATTTCTTTCCATTTGTAGATTTTTACCTTCATTTTCAATCGTGAAACTTGCTTCTTCAAATCCCGAACCTCCCTTTTTAGTCTCATGGTTTCACTGAACTGCAACAGATACTTCTTCTTGAGAGGTAAGCTTCTTTTCTCACATTGTTCAACCCATTCCTGTTTAAAAATGAATTTAGTTTATGGGCCTATGACAGGCTCAGAAGGCAGCGGAATGCTGCCGGCATTCTCCACAGATTCTCTTGTCAAGCCCTTCTGGCTGGGCTCCCTATCTCCAGGGGCTTCTTCTTCTATGTTTCCTCCAGGAACTTTTGCCGTCTGGTCAGAAATTTCATTGACCACTCTGTGTTCCGATGTTTCCACAGGAACTCTATCTTCTTCACGAGCCTCTAAGTGTTCTGGTTTGGTAGTGGTTGGGTCAATCTTTCCCATGTCAATGAATTTGAGTACTGGGGGAACAACTAATTCTTCCATTAAACATTTGGGCGAGCAGAATCCCCTCACCCCTCTAGGCATAAGGGACTGGAACGGAGAACGGGGAATAGACTCATCATCTTCATTTCTAGTTTGAACTGGGACTTTGTGCATTACTACTTCAATTGGGGTCAATGCTGGTTTTCGTGGGGCAACATCAATTCCGTGGCTTATTTCCCTTCTATCCTCCTGCCCCTTGCTCACTATTTCTTCTTCATGGATCGATACTGGTTCTTGTGGAACAATATCGACCTCCTGGTTCATTCCTTCTTTACCTCCCTGTTCCTCATGAATCACCTCTATTTTCACAATCGGTACTGATTCTTGAGGTCCAACGTCGATTTTGCAGGCTGAATTCTCCTGTTCTAGCCGAATTAGGGGTGGTTCTTGTGTAGAACCCCCACCTGGATCAACATTCATATTTATATGGGTAGGTGATGTTGTTTTTTGCAAAACAACATCACTTGCCATTTCTTTTTCCATAATTTCACTCCTTTTTTCTTCATGGTATCGACTTCCTACACAATGTCCATCATTTCTTCCTCTATGGGTTCTTCAAGCGAGGTTGGTTCTTGTGTGGCAGCCTCGTCTGTGCCACCAATTACCTCCTCCATTCTCATTTCTTCTTCTGTGGACTTTTTTAGAGAGGTTGGTTCTTGTGTGGCAGCCTCGGCTGTGTCACCAATTACTTCCTCCATTCTCATCTCCTCAGGTTCCTCCTGATCAACCATCATCTCTTCTTTCTCGGGTTCCTCCTGATCAACTTCCATTTCCATTTCCTCAGGTTCCTCTTGATCAATTCCTTCTGAATGTTATTCTTCTACCAGACTAGCCAGAGATACTGGTTCCTCTTCTCTAGCAACAATCATGGCTGCTACCTCTTCTTCTGAGGACCCACAGAATTCCGCCCAGGAGACCCAAAGCCTGTTTATTGCATGCATGACCAATAATCGCACCAAATCATGATTGGAAAGTATTGTCGTCATTCGGCGTGAACGTCGAGTAACCTGAGCCATATGCTGTAGTTGTTTCAATAGGAATAAGGGCATGTTTAAGGCATGCACCAAATCCTGTGGAAATCCGAGATGCATTAGAATTTTAAAGTGACACTTGAACAGAGTTGAGGCCCGACCCTCGTAGGTAATGTATTTTATTACGAAACCTACAACTTCATTCCAAGGATACGGCACGGTTCTGCGCTCATATCCTCTGCCCATTTGAACGACACTTTCTCCTGCCTGCAAGAACAATTCAGGGAATTCCAGGAGAGAAAATTTCCGAGCAAACCATTGTTACCCCTGCTGTCTCAGTCTGCTAACTTCTGCGATTACCTCTTTTGTGACAGGAACTTCCAGACCTTTAACCTGCGAATAGTTCTCCTCTAAATTGAGTGTGAATTCCATTGTGATTCCTCCATCAAACCTTTGCAATCTGTCAAAGTAGGTATCCCACCCCACGTCAACAAAGATTTGCCATACTTCTGGATTGATGCGAACTGAAGCTGTGTTTTCAGGCTCATGCTGCACAGCCAGCCCACCCATACTGTGGATACTTGTAGCAGCACTTCTTTGTAACAGTAGACCGTTGGGCGAGGTGGTGGATACCAAATTCGGAAAAACAGCATAGTGAAAATGGAAAGTGGTAACGGTAAATACGGACGGTAATTCTCGAAAACTGAGAAAAATCATAAAATAATATGGTAAGTGGGGTGAATAAAAAAAATAATTGTTTTGTATAGGGTGGACGAGACATCTTACGAATCCAAATACACATTAAATTATGATACCACATGTTGATGGGAATCGTAAGGTGTACCATTGAATGGATATTCATGTTGATTTATGAGGTAATTATTACACCGTCCTTGACTATGGCGGTACCCCCCCCCCCCCCCCCAAACTTAAATTTTTTCCGTCTGCGGCATTAAAATCTTCAAATGGGATATTTAATTAAATCGGTAAAAGTCACGTGGAGGCGTACCTGATGGCATACCTAGACGAAGTGACGGTTGGTAGGATGGAGACGCAGTAATGATGTGGATGGAGTAACAGTAGTACGAGTAACAACATTGGAGTAACAACATCTGGTGTAACAACACCGGAGTAACAACATCAGAATAACAACATCAGAGTAACAGCATCCAGTGTAACAGCATCGGAGTAACAGCATCTGGTGTAACAACAATGTGGTGTAACAACATATGGAGTAACAACAGTGCGAGTAGCAGCATCTGGAGTAACAACAATGCAAGTAACATCATCCTGTGTAACATCATCTGGAGTAGCAGCAGCGCGAGTAACAACATCCAGTGTAGCAGCATCGATCAAGGAGTAACAACATCGAGTAGCAGCATCTAGTGTAATAGCATCATGAGTAATAGCACCATGAGTAGCAACAACCGAGTAACAACATCATCAGTAGCAGCAACCGAGTAACAACACCATGAGTAGCAACAACCGAGTAATAGCATCATGAGTAGCAGCAACCAACTAACAGCACCATGAGTAGCAGCAATCGAGTAACAACACCATGAGTAGCAGCAACCGAATAACAACATCATGAGTAGAAGAAATCGAGTAACAGCACCATGAGTAGTAGCAACTGAGTAACAGCATCATGTGTAGCCGCAACTGATGCTTTGGAAAAAATTTCTTTGATTTTTTTACTCCTTAGTAGTAACTCCTGCAAAAAGACAATAAGATAAACAACATAATTCTTTATTCTTTTATTATATATATATATATATATATATATATATATATATATATATATATATATATATATATATATATATATATATATATATATATATATATATATATATATATATATTATTATTTATTTTTTTAATTTATTTATTTATAACAAGGGTGCAGAGGAAGGATTCTCTTCGCTGATGACCTTCAAACCAGATTTCTCAGAGAGTTGTTTAATAAAAGTATCCTTAGAGGCCGACCGGTGGTATAGTCTCAGGCAATGTCCATTGACTATAAATGAAGCACGTGTATCATCAATTGTGACTAGCCTGACTGTTCCATTATCAAATACAACGTCCACCTCATAAGGTCCCATCCAACGAGTGCAAAGCTTCCCCTTAAAATTTTTAAAATGGGAGTCATAAAGTAGTGCCCAATCTCCACTTTGAAACATCTTATTTTTAATAAACTTATCGTGCCATTTCATTCTCTCCTGCTGGATAGCAGTAGTTCGCTGGACAGCCATTGAACGAATTTCATCAAGTTTATTAAGCTAAGCCAGTCGGTGTTTCTGAGCATCTCATAGATCTAACCCAACTTCCAGAGTTGTTCTGAGTGTACTTATTTCAAATCCTATTGGAAACAACGGGGATTTCCCATAAACCAACTCGAATGGTGAAAACCCGATTGTATTCTGCCATGTTGTTCTGTATGCCCAGAGAGCTTCTGGGAGCTTCTGAGCCCAATCCCGACGATGGTATGCCACAGTTTTTGTCAAAATGTTTTCCAATGTCTTGTTTGTGCTTTCCACTTGTCCATTCACCTGGGGATGGTATGGAGATGTCACTCTGTGATTGACCCCATATTTTTGTATGAGCTTTGTTATCTTGTGTGATGTGAATTGTGCTCCTCCATCTGAAACAATCTCTCTTCGAGCACCGTAACGAGCAAAAATTTCTTCAAATAGAAAATCTGAGACCACCTGCTCTGTTTCTTTCGCAACAGCTTTGGCTTCCACTCACTTGGTCACATAATCAGTACAGACCAAGATGTGGACTTTCTGCTGGGAGGGTGGGTTAAAGGGGCCAACGAAGTCAATAGCCCATTTCTCAAAAGGCTCAAGAACTACCTGTGCCTGCAAAGTCATTTCATCCGCTCGACCGGGCTGACCCATATGTTGGCAACTATCACACCTCCTAACATAATTCTGAGCATCACGAAAAATGGAAGGCTAGTAATATCCCATTTGTAGCACCTTATGGCTTGTTTTTTTGTCTGCAAAATTCCCTCCATAAGGTTCATCATGGGCAGCTTTCAATACCTCATAAGTATCATCCTCAGACACACAGTGTCGGATCTGCTTATCTGCTCCTGTATGAAAAAGGTACCCTGCCATCCAAGAATATTGGGCACTGTGATGGATAATTTTTCATTGTTCCCTATATGACAGATGAGGAGGCACTTTCCCTGTAGCAAGATAGTTAGCAATATCTGCATACCACAGAGGTTTAGTAGAAACTACAAAAATATGTTCATCAGGAAAGTTATCTTCTATGGGTGTGCTCTCATCATTGTTATCCATTCTAGATAGGAAATCAGCAACTACATTATCTTTTCATGGCTTGTCTACTATTGTAATATCAAATTCTTAAAGCAATAGCAACCATCTTGTAATACGGCCAGGAGTAATGGGTTTATTCATCAAATGCCTGATTGTTGCGTGATCAGTATGGACAATAGTAGAGTACCCGATGATGTAATTCTGGAACTTGTTGACAACGTAAATGACAGCTAGGAATTCTTTTTCTGTCACCGTATAGTTTAGTTCAACAAGAATTAAATTCTTGCTGACATAGTAAATTGCGTACGGTGTTTTGTCTACCTGTTGTCCTAAAACAGCCTCTATTGTTGTCTGAGAAGCATCGGTATGTATGTGAAATGGTAATTTCCAATCAGGTCCTCAGAGGATTGGAGCCGTGCACACCAGCCCCTTTATTTTCGTGAAAGCTGTCTCACAATCTTCAGTCCACAAGAATTTTGCATCTTTTGTTAGTAATTGAAATAGTGGATGTGCTATTTTAGCAAAATTTCTATAAAGCGTCTGTAATAACTAGCACAACCAATAAATCTACGTACCTGTGTGGGTGTTTTGGGTACTGGGAAATGTAATATTACCTCTAATTTAGCCAGATCAACTTGAATTCTAGCAGCTGAGAGAAAATGTCCCAATACTACTCCTTCTTCCCTCATCATATGGCATTTGACTGTACTCAGAGATACATGGGTATATTTACATATTTTGAGTACCTTCTCTAAATTTTCCAATACTTCCTCAAATGAGTTTCCATATGGGGTAAAATCATCCATATAGATTTCAACGCTATCATCGACCAAATCAGAAAAAATTCCGAAGATTGACGTCTGGAAGGTAGCAGGAGCATTACACAGGCCAAATGGAAGGACCCTGTATGCAAAGGTTCCCCAAGGGCATGTGAAAGTTGTCTTATCCTGGTCTTCCAGGGCTATCTAGATCTGATTATATCCACTGAATCCATCTAGGAAGGAAAATAACTTCTTTCCAGCCAAGGTGTCTAGAACTTGGTCAATGAATGGAAAAGGAAAATGGTCTTTTTGTGTTGCCTTATTCAGCTCTTTGTAATCTACACAGATCCGCCATTTACCATTCTTTTTGGGAACAATAACTAGCGGGGATACCCATTGGCTATCTGAAATGGGGTAAATGAATCCTACATCCAACAATTTTTGTAATTCTTCTTTGACAATGTTTTTGAGAGTGGGGTTCATCCTCCATTGAGGCTGTCTTATAGGGCGGCAATCTTCCTTAATATAAATATGATGAGTGCATAGTTTGGCAGGGATACCCTTCATGTTAGTATAATCCTAGGAAAAAGCTTCCTAATGATCTTGAAGGACATTCAAAAGTTGTTTTGTCTGGGATTCAGACAGGTTTGGGTTGATATTAAGTGTTTTCCCTAGTTCAATCTCGATTGGAGTACCATCGTTGGATGAGGTTACAGGAATGTCCTCAATGTCATCTTCCAGTTAAATGTTTTTTCGTGTCTCACAGCTCATAGCAAATTCTAGAATATGTCGAGTTGAATCGGAAACAGAACTGGAATCATTAATGAAAGCGTTAATGGCATCATCTTCAGTTTCTGTTTTAAATTGAAGGGCCTGCCCAATAGTAAGAACTGGTCTAACATCTTCGTTTTTAGGTTCAGGCTCTCCTACAGGTAGAGGTTTCTGACTGGGTAGCGATTTTTCAGATGGGCTCGGTTTTGCAGGAGGATAAAGCTTAAGATTCTTTGTTACAATCCCATTTGATATGATCATGTGCCCAGATTGGCACCCTATGTAGGCGTCCGCAGTTGCAAACCAGGTTCTTCCTAAGATCAATGGGTGACCTCCTACTGAAGATCGAGTCTGTAATATAAGAAGGTCCACAGGGTAATGCTATGAATCTACTGAAATGACCACATCTTCTAATTTCCCTACTGGTTTAATTGTGGATATGTCTGCAAGTTCCAGGATAGTAGGGGTTGGTTTAATGTTTCCAAGTCCTAATGTGTTCATTTTTTCAGCAGTAATAATGTTAATGGCTGCTCCGAAATCCACCAGTACATTTGGGATTTCAATCCCATTAATCTGTACTGTTAGAATCGGATTCCCAGGGTCTCTGTATTTTATAGGCATGATATTTCCTAACATGATATCGGATAATCTACCCATTACATGAATGGTTAATGGATCCTTAGGTTTCCTCCCTGGTTTCTTTGAGCATTATTCTTTCAGAGTTTTTGCGTATATAGTTACATCCCTCATAGCTTGTAAAAGGGGTATTTCAACAAAAATATTATGCAGTTCCCCTAGGAAGTCAAATTCTGCTTGAGGGTTTGGTTTGCTCAAGGTAAATCTTCCGGGATATGGAGGAGAAGTTAAATGACCTTGATTAGGGACAGCTTGGGGAGGTGTCTGATTTATTACGATTCGATCTGAATTCTCCCTAACTGTTCCTTGTTCTGGTTTTGTATCTTCATCGTCAAATTGTTCTATGATAATGGGTGAAGTAGGTGCATTTACTACCCGACCAGACCATAGATTTATCTCATTGAGCCCTGCGGTAGAAATGTTGTAGGATGGAAGGTTCAGAGTGTCTGTTTGCTAGACCCCTTTATTATTCGGATTTGGGTTAGGTTGGATAGGAAGTTGGGGTCTAATGGCTGGGTTTCTTGGGGGTACATTGGAAGGCAACTAAAGTTGTTGTTGAGGCATAGGCTAAGGAAACTGTCTAGTAGGACAGGGTCCATGCCAGGGCTAGTTCCATGAAGGATTTGGACTGGCATGGGGAACCCATTGTTGCCAAGGGGGATACTCATATTGAGACCACATAGCTGAAAATGGTGCAGATTGGGGACCCACATTGAAATTGTTAAAGTACTGAGATGGGTCCGGAAACATACCTAGATTCATAGCTGGTGGTCGACGTTGCCATGGCTTCTTCTACCCCATGAATTACAGCTGGTCCACCACGCTTTCCTCACTCCTTGGAAAACTTCTTTCAGCCCGGGCAAGGAAGGACATGAACTGGTCGCATGAATCTGTTCACATATCACGCAGGCTTCCACCATGTTCAGTGGGCATTCCTTCAAAGGGTGTTTCTTTCTGCACTGTGGGAAGAATATGGCCATTGTTTTTTCCAACTCCATCTGCTTCTGTTTTTCCTGTAGAGTGTCCATTTCGGCTGATAGTGTGCTAAGAATATCGGTCCTTAGATTGCCCAATAGATTTCCAATCTCTGCTTTTGTGACCCCTCCACCTAAAGTCTTTGATGACCAAATCCCCTATCCACTTCTTGCAGCCCTTCGTGAACACTTAATACAATAATCGCAGATGTTGAAGTCTTCTTTCGAAATATCCCCTTTTCCTACTATATTCAGAAGTTGCAGTGAGTCTTCCCTAAGTGCTCGGAGAAGAATGATCTTCAGAATGTCCTTGTCCATGTCACTATGTCCAGACCTCTGCAATATGTATTTAAATCGTTCTATGCAGTCTTCCATATTTTCATCCTCTTTCTATGCAAATTTAAAGATTTATTCCTTAATGTCATGGGACTTACAGTAATCTTGGTACTTTTCCAAGAAATCTTATTTCATTCCTTCCCATGAGGTAATCGTACTCCCTCCTAGACCCATGAACCATCTTAGGGCTGGTGTTAAGTCCCTATATTAATAGTGTAGTCCCTTATTATGTTAGTGTAGCCCCACTTATTGTTATTGTTGTATCCCTGTAACCCCCATATTTTTATTATTGTGCCCTTACATTATTATTGTCAGGTCGACTACGATTACATTGTGGCCCACTAGGATTATATTGTGGCCCCATGGACTCCTATATATAGAAGGAGGTTTTGTTCATTTGTATCATCCAAGAATTGTTCATTTATGTAATGTATTGGAGGTTTCCCCCTCGAAGTGGCTCATTTCTAAGGCGTTTATATATTTTTCTTCTATTTTTGGAGCTGGTTACACAACATTTGGTATCGGAGCTTTGGATTCTAGGGTTTCGCTTCTCCAAATAGGTCATCGTGGCATTTTCGCTATAAAATTTTTTCTACGAAGTTTCAGAAGCTGAAATTTTTAGGGTGCGAAGCCGAAATCCTGAGGAATATTTTCTAAAAATTTTAGAGCTTGGTTCGCAATATTGGCGGATATATCATCTGTGGAAGTTAGGTATTTTTTCAGGCTCCTAAACAGGTCATCGTGGCATTTTCACTATAACGTTTTTTGTACAAAGGTTCAGAGTCTGAAATTCGCATGGTGCGAATTTGAAATCCTGAGGAAATTCATCAAAAAATCTCAGAGCTTTTTTCGCAATATTGTTGGAGATATGATCTGTGGAAGATAGTGCGTTTTCAGGCTCCTGAATTTCATCTCAAAGAGGTGATCGTGGGAAAAGTTCAATAACTCTCTCTCTGGGCATCGGATTGGAGTGCCGTAAAAATTTATCGCAAGTACACGGACTGTAGTATTTTGGCTATCAATTTCAGAGACAAAAGACGAAAAAATGACACGTGGAAATTCGTACAAGTTCACTCTACTGAACCAGTCCAAAATAGGTCATTGTGGGAGATTGGACACAACTTTGTCTTGGGGAATCCAAATCAGGTCAGACCTGTGGAATTCAAAAGAGAATTCAGAGGGCTATTTCATTGCTAAATTTCAGATATTGAAGAGGTGCAATAACAAAGATAATATAATTCCAATATCGAGCTCCTCAAAAGCAAGTAAAAGGTGTGTATTGTTTTTCCTGAATTGCATAAATCTTGTTTGAAAAATCAGTTTGAAGTGATTCCAAGGGCCTATTGAGCATATATTTCAGTATTGCGTTCTGAAATGCCTCCTAAAAATAATTCAACACCCATTAAGCCCTCATAAATCTATACTATGATGCATGAAGTGGAAGAATTGCAGTATGAGATATCAAAATTACGGTACCAAGTGCAACAAATTTCGATCTTACGAAGAGCAACCAAAGATGACATAGATGGTTTAAAAGAAGAAATGGAGGCTAAGTTGGATGGTTTGAAGGATAAAATAATAGCTAATATGGATGATAAATTAGTGGAAGATGACATCGAGCATCAACAACAAGTTCGCCAACTCTCAAAGGATAACCTAACTTTGGTGCAGAATCTAATGAAACAACAGGAATATCAACATCACATCGAAAGAAGTTCTGAAGCAGTCACAAAAAAGAAGAACTCGAAAAGTACGATCAATTTCAGAGTATCTTAGCAAGTGGAAGAACTTTCCTATAGAAGATTCCACATGGGAGGATGAGAATTTTATACAGAAGCATCAAGAAATAATCAAGCGTTGAGGACAACACTTGTTTGAAGGAGAGGGGCATGTTAAGTCCCTATATTAATAGTGTAGTCCTTTATTATGTTAGTGTAGCCCCACTTATTGTTATTTTTGTACCCCTGTAACCCCCATATTGTTATTATTGTGCCCTTACATTATTATTGTCAAGTCGGCTAGGATTACATTGTGGCCCACTAGGATTATATTGTGGCCCCATGGACTCCTATATATAGAAGGAGGTTTTGTTCATTTGTATCATCCAAGAATTGTTCATTTATGTAATGTATTGGAGGTTTCCCCCTAGAAGTGGCTCATTTCTAAGGCGTTTATATCTCTTTTCTTCTCTTTTTGGAGCTGGTTACACAACAGTTGGCCCCTTTAGGGTAGCAGGAAATATCTTCAATTTCTGGGCATCATCAATATAGTCATATCCACGGCAAACAATATCAAACTCAAAAATGAAAGTATCAGGGTATTCAGAAGAGAGCCCATGAAAACTAGGCAAGGTTGTTAAAGGGATGGGTGTCATTGGTGCATCACCTGTAACATTTTCAATGGGAAAATCAATAAAGGAACTTACAGGTGCCATAAATACCCTCCAATACTCACTTGGAATTTTGACTGGTTCCGCAGCTGGTATCTGGAGTGATTCGACCGTAGAAGGTTGCACCACGCTCCCTTGGTCCCTTGGTGACTCAAAATATTTCAAAAATTCCTTTACCGGATCAGAATCGTTTGGTTCAACAACAGGAATTTTCACAACGTTGCCTTGGTCTCTTGGGGATGAAAACTCTTTTAGAGGTTCTTCTTCGCAGTTAGAAGTGCTCAGTTCTTCTGATCCCCTACTCGCCACTTCTTCCCCTTCTGCTACTGATAAGGATATATCCTCCACTGATACCTTGTTTGTTAAATCTTTTGTCGTAGAAAGAACACCTTCTGGTACCGTGGATGGCATTGGTTTCTCTACAGACTGCCTTTCGGACTTCGTCTGAACTCTAACCCTAACAGCAGCACGGGACGATGCCTCAGATCTAGATTTTTCAATAATTTTCTGAATGTATGTCTTCCTTTCCAGATCCTTCCCTTTCTTTGGGGGTCTTCCTCTGCCCCTCTTATTCAGATCCTTGTTCATACAAATTGTGAAGAGGGTTCATAAAAAAAATCAGCAATCGCTCAGGACTCAGAGTAGGATAGATAGCTTCCTCCCCGGGACGAGAGAAGAGATTCAAACAGACAATAAAAAGAAAAAGAAAAATCGAAGTTCAAGACTGGAAGCAGAGTAATCACATACCCTCCTCAGGACAAGAAGTCGGCCCAAAAAAAAACAAGAAATAAAAGCGAAAAACGGGAAACTACGCCCAGGACTTAGGGCAGGGTTACAAAATCCCTTCCCCAAGACGAGGGATTAATTTTTAATGAAAAAAAAAAAAAACAACAACATGCTATGCTCAGGACTTGAAGCAGGGTAATAAATGCCTTCCCCAAGACGAGAGATCAATTCTACAGAAAAACGAGAAAAAGCAGGAAAGAAAAAACACAAAGCACTTACGCTCAGGACTTGAAGCTGGGAAATAAATTCCCTCCTCAAGATGAGAGATCGACCCTGAGATCTATTATAGATCCCGTTCTTGCACCTGTTAGCCTTCCTCGGCAAAGGCGCCAAAATGTTGGTGTCCGGATATGAATGGAATTCAACCCTTTCTCCACATAAATTATCAACCCGAGGGCGTTAGTTATTTCAAGACTAACGGCAAAGTATATGCAGATACAAGCACTTGATCTACTGTAGATCACAGGATTAAAGCCATAATACACAGACCACTGTAACAAAAATTAAATAACTGCAGAAATTAAAGGGCATTCACAACAATTGAACATAAATTGTAACAGCAGTAAAGAAATCACATTAAAATGCAAACACTGCAAGAAAAAGGAAAATACAACACCTGATCAGAAGAGTGGGCCCAACTCTCTGATCAGGGCAGCGGCAAACTCACAATTACAGAAGAAACAACAAGTTATTGTGCATTCGATTAATAAAGAAGGTTGATTACAAAATCTGTAGGTTAAAGGGCTTAACCCCGATACACAGCCCACAGGCCTCTTTATACAAGTGTCCTGAAACCCCCGATTCCTCTTAGCAACTCTATAGTTACAAAAATACATATTGTTACAATGGAAACCTAGTTGCCCAGAAAGAAACCGTGAAAAGGCCTGAAATGGCGTTCATACAATCAATTCTGTTACACTATAACAACAAATGAGGAAAACGTTGGAGATGATAGGTTGCTCCTTGACTTACGGCTGCAACGCTCTTGTTTTAGCCAAATCTGTAGAAATATCGGAGTCAATATGTAAAAAGGTAAAACCTCCATGACAAATAATTCATTAATCAAATATCCCATGAAAGATAAGGAAAAGGGTTTTACCTCACGCATTTAAGAGTAATAATGGCACAAAGAGATAGAAAGATAAGGTAAAGTGGGAGAGGAAAGTATACAAATCCGGTACCCAACAAATCTTTCCCATTTTTCACCTGTAATCAAATACACTAAGACACTCCCAGAGTTAGCCATCTGTTTTAAGACCTAATTGAGCAAATTATTAGCTAAATTGAGAGAGCCCTTTCAAGCTAAGGAGGTTAATCCTCAGTCAAAAGTTGGTTTGAAAGAATTACTCTAAGTTGTTTGGTGGAGCAGCCCATCACGACCAATTTATAGATAACACCATTCATCACTTAAAAAAATTTATTTCAAGTTTTGTGCTTTGGAAAGTAGAGATTGTAAAAAGTAAGTAAGTTGAAAATCTTATCATGGTGGGCTCAATAATGTCCTGGTCCCTCGTGTTTTTCCTTATCAATTTTAATACCCATTAGTGGTTGTACATGTATTTGGTAATTCTCTTGGCTTGCTCCACAATGTTCTTAGTCCAATCTTGTGTACCTATGTCCCCAAATCATAAGGTGTATGCAATGAATAGCACATGGCATCCAAAATGCAGCTTTGTGTTTGGATTGCAACATCTTACCAACGAGAATATAGTTGGAGGAATTGTTTGTGATGATTTGAATAACACTTACCATACCCACAAACTCATCCAAAAACTAAAACAACATGTTTGAATATTTCTCCTTGTTAAATTCATTAAGTGATTTCAAAAACATGGCTTCCTAAAGGCAAGAGACAAGGAAATTTATGATTGCACGATTCTTTCCATTAGTCCATCTGTTTGACATGATGGTACAACCTTTTTTGACCCATGAACATTTAATTTCCTCCAAATATTCATTTATATACAAATCTTGTTTTGCAAAAGAGATTCCCCTCGAGTCATGCATATTAAGGTGGCGTCGTTGAAGTCTCATTTGATAGCAATAACATAATCCCACATAGATTGGTAAGGTGAGAAAACAACAATGAAGACGACATCTACATCATGCCACAATCTAGTGATGTATTCAAAATATAGAGCTTTATATTGTTTTTTCGAATGATTATCTAAGTTGGGTTGAGCTTAACTAGTTGAGAAGAACTAGTAGGGGTGGGGGAAGGTGTAAAATAACTTTGAATGTTTCTCTTCTTTCTAGGATGGATTTATTTAGTAGGGGGGGGGGGACATAATAAAATGGGTCTCTAACATTGTTAGAAGGGATAGGGGAAGAACCTCAAAAAGTCAACATTTTGATTTGATTTCATTTTGGCAAGTTGCTTGTTCCTCCCTATTTCTAAATTTATATCGTTTTGCCTAGCCCAAACTTCTTCAAAATTATCAAATTGATTTTCTTTATTCTAATCTAATATGTCCAATCCCCTTCAATAGTGCAACTTGGACTCTTGTACTAGCCAAGTGTCATTTCAAATTATGAATACCCTCTCTCGCTTGTGTGTTTCTGTAATATTTACAATGCATCTCTTCATCAACAAGACCAACATTCATCCACATAGGGTTTTTGACTCTTAGGGCCCTGGTAAAATTTAAATGGAAAGATTTATGCAATTTCAAATATGCAACATTGCAAACTCTATCTTAACCTGGAAAGTTTAGAGTTCAAACTAGTGAAAGGTTAAAAGTAAAAAAGTCAAAAGAGAAAGTTGAAATCTTTGTTTCATGAGATTAAAAAAACAATGAAAGTTATAATTTTTAACATGCCTTGGAAGGAGGGGGTAAATATTGTGATGAAAACCCTAAAGCCTTCAACCACCACCTTGTCTCTGGGGGGTTTTTAGTTTCATGATTCCTTCCTTCATTTGAAGCTCCCTCATTTTGGTGCCATTAATGCATATCTGCTAATCAGTGGGAAACTTATTTTGTAGTAGGGTTCATCCATCATTCAAGGTGATGCCATTACTTTAGATCCCTTGAGATTTTTGGTCTTCATGAGGCCACTCCAAGGGGTACCCTCTATTTGTAGGTTAAAGTCACCAACTTTGTCTCTACACTACTAGCCAAAATCTAAGATCAAACAAGAATCCCTTCCATCTTAATGTAGTTTCTACATGGGGGTAGGTAGCTTCAGGAAGGGGTTTTACTTAAATATTTCAGCATAGCCATGGATGCCTTAATCCTCTTAGTCTCAAGACTGAACAAAGGAGCCAGAGTTTATGGTGCACCCTCTTCCTCTCAGCCATGATCCTTTAAGGATGTTCTACAACCGGGGCTCTCGCAACCGACTCCAAAAGATCTCTCGGACCAACATCCATTGTCGAAAAATTAGAAGATATTCCAGATGTATATGTGGAAGCCCCCCAATCTACTCTTCTTAGCTCATCCTTAGAGCGGAATGCCATAATATGCATTTTTATGGGCTTTGGCCATCTAAATTTGTGCTCTAGAAGGGTGCATCAAACCTAATTCCTAAATACAAATCTATATTTATATTTGAAGGGCTTCCTCATGGTTTATTTAAAAAATCAAGAGGATCATCAAATAATTTTTTATCAAGGACCATAGTTTTGGGTTGTTCTGGGCTCTCCTTTCGGCTAGGGTTTCCCGAATTCAACCTTTTATCTATGACATCTTTTGCCACTCTAGTTTGGGTAAGATTTTCAAATTATGCCCTTTCATTTGTTAACTCTGGATATCTTAGCTTATGTAGGAAAATATTTAGGCCATTTATTAAGATATATACAAACATACTTGGGAGGGATATTATAGCCTTTACATGATCTTTCGAAATAGATCTCGGCAAAGGGTTGCCTGATAGGATCCCGATAAAATGGAATTGAATAACCTTTTCATAGCTGATGGATTACGAAAACATAACTTTTCGTTGTTTTTCTTGTCAACATCCATGTCATATCCATAATTCTTGCGCTTCTTCTCAAGGACATTCTCATCCCTGTGATAACAAGAAAAAATTTGAGGATGGAAAGAGCCAAAAGGATCTAAGAATTTCTTAGGTTACAAGCAAGACAACATGCAACAACAAAAATCATCTGCAACCAAATATAGTCCCTCAACCTCAACTCAGCCCCACATAGTGCCATATCATCCAAAAGATTCGGGTAGCCCTACTCCTCCTTTTCTATCTCCCTAGTCTCGTCCATATCCCTTGAATGGAGAAGAAAGAGATACAACCATGAACCTAGATTCATCCAGGAGTGCGAATAAACATATTCATGAATTAAATAACTCAGACAGTGGTAAGGAATGTTGAGATTCAACAAGATGATGAGCTTAGTGAAAATTAAGCACCTTCACTAAGTGGGGTCCGCAGGCTATTTTTAGGTGTATGTCTATTTTTAGACATGGTGAGCATATTCTATAAGTTGCAGGATGCTATTTGTAGATGGTTGGTAAAATGTGAAAAATAGATGAAATTGTATTTGTAGAATATTGGGCGAAGTCTATTTATAAATCGTCAATCTAAAAATAGATGCATGTCGATTATTATTAGCCCTTAATAATAATCAGACAATAAATATCAACTTATTCTCTTGGAGCACTTTATTTCAGTGAAAATATTTGGAAAATCAGTGGGCTGAAGGAATTACGCAATTCCTAGGGTGGTTGGTGACTCATGCATGGAGGACTCGGTTAGAACTGAAGTGGCAAAGCTATGACAGAGTTGGAAGAGTAATTATGGGAGTTGTTATTTAGTTTAACTCAGTTAAGTGAGTTAAACTCAGTTGTGCTAGTTGTATCTAGTTTTAACTGAAGATATACTAGTGAGAGTTTAATGAATTAATTAGTTAATTAATTCATAACTAATAACTCACTTGCAACTGAACCAATACAACAGTTAACTACTTGCATGTTAGATCCAGTGGAGACCCAGTGGAGAGATAGGTGAAAGGGTGAGATGGACTATCTGTTGTGACTATAGTGATGCATTCAATGCATCTGACAAACATTGGAGATTCCACTGAGGATTGCGCAGTCAAGGCAAGGCCAATTCAAATTCATTTAGGGGTCTTCTTCAACAGGGATTGCGCAGTGGAGGCAGGCTTTCAGGAGGCAAGAAATTGGTGCATAGATATGCAAATTTCTGCATGACAGTGTGTGACGAATCTATATTGCACTGAGAGTTTGATGTACTAATATTTGTATGAGATTATTACATGTTCCATTGATATACATAATATATGATAGTTGGGGTTTTTAGCTTTAAGATTTCCTGTTAAACAACTGTGTTTATGTGCGATTGATTTTCTTCACACGTGTTTGCAATTGGCGATTTAATTTCCACAAAGAATTAAGTGGAAGGATTTTGTATTTAACATAATATTAATTTTTTAAATTAGGAGAATCCAGTAATACTATCGGTATTAATAAATTTCTACATGGTATCGAAGCAGTGTTAATCACTGGAGATTGCAATAGTGAAGAGATGCTGAGTTTTGTGCTAGTGGACAATTCGAATTTGCTACAGAAATTTCTTGGTGCGACACTTGAGTAAACATTGAAATGTCTTTCAATGGGTTGCGGTTGGAATATGCCCTTGAGGGTAGCTTGAACTACATAGCCTGGAAGGATAGGATGGAGGCAGTTCTTGAAGATAATGGACTGAAGGAGTTCATCGATAGCGATGTTCCTAAGCCTACTTCTAGCGATGTTGCAGTACTTGAGGCTTGGCAAATGAAAGTAGCGAAGACGAGAAGGATTTTTTTGGAAGGTGTGAAAGACCATATTGTGTCAAGCCTTCACGGTAAATCCACTCCATTTTCAATGTGGAAGGCTTTGACAGATATTTTCCAAAGAAACAACAACCATAGGAAGTTAGCGCTGAAAGATAAACTCAGAAAAATCAAACTGGAGAAGGGTGACAGTATTCCAAAATATCTCAAGAATTTTGTCCAATGTGGGGATGAGATGGGGAGTGTGGAATTACAGTTGCAGATGATGACTTGGTGAGCTTGGATCTCCTTGGGCTTCCGAAGATTTGGCATAGCTACGAAGACTCTATCAATGGATGGGAGAAACTGCCAGACTGGGAGCGACTTTGGTCGGATCTAGTGCAGGAGGAGATAAGGTGGAATAACAGGGATGGCTCTTCATCGAAGAATGGTGATGAAGAGAATTGCACTTTGGCTACCAAAGCAAGGAAAGGGAAGGCAAAGAAATTCCACTCAAAATCTGAGGCTAAAGGCAAGAAGCTGGATTTTTCCAAGGTGAAGTGTTTTCACTGTCACGAACATGGGCATCTCTGCACTAACTGCCCACAGAAAAAGAAGAACAAGAAGGTTGTTGGAGCTGCAGCGAGTGAGGCCTTAGCCTCGCAATTTGAACTTGATTTCTCTTTGATAGCATGCTTTGTTTCAAGCACAATGGGATCAGTGTGGTATCTTGATAGTGGTGCTTCCTTCCACATGACGGGAGACAAGGAGTTGTTTAGTGATTTGGAGGAGAAAGATCTCCAAATGCATATAGAGATGGGTGACGATGGTAGATACAATGCGACCGACATTGGAACCATTACCTTTGAGAGGGATTCAGGTAAACCATTTCTGTTGAAATATGTTATGCATGTTCCAGGTCTGAAGAAGAACTTGGTCTCAGTCGCGATGTTGGAGGACAGAGGTTATGACGTTGTTTTCAGCAATGGAAAAGCTTTCCTCTGACATAAAAAAATGGGTCAAACCAAGAGGATAGGGATTTGATTTAAGAATCTCTGCAAGCTGGAGGTAGATGGTTGCGTTGCAATGATGGGCAAAGCAGAAGAAGTGGTGAGCTGGGATGAGGGCGAATTATGGCACAGGAGATTGGGCCATCTTCACCATGGCGCCTTGAAGATTTTGCAGCAGATTTCTACTGGACTTCCCAAGGGTACTCTTGCGCAGTCATATCAGTGCAAGGGATGTACTATGGGTAAGTTTGTGAGGACCACCTTTCATGAGAAGGAGAACCGTGCTTCGGTGATCCTGGAGAGAATTCACACAGATGTGTGTGGACCTTTCTCGGTTGCTTCAATAGCAAAAAATATGTATTATGTTATTTTTGTTGATGACTATTCTCGTAGATGCTAGATCTTCTTCATGCAAAAGAAGGATCAAACATTCTCAAAGCTCTGTGAGTTTAAATCATTGGTGGAGAAGGATTCGGGGAAGCAAGTGAAGGTTTTGCGGATCGATAATGGTGGTGAATATATCTCAAACGAATTCAAAGACTTATGTAGCAAAGAAGGAATTCGAAGAGAACTCATAGCGCCTCATAACCCACAGCAGAATGGGTCACGGAGAGGAAGAAAAAAACGATCGTGGGTGCTACACGAGCTATGCTGCATGACCAGGGCCTACTGATGCACTTGTGGGCGGAAGCATGCAACACTCTGGTTTATGTGAAAAACCGTTGTCCTCATAGAGTACTTGGCATAAGTACACCTGAAGAAGATTTTACTAGTAAGAAGCTTGATATTTCTCATTTGAAGATTTTTGGCTCATCTGTTTACATTCATGTGACAAAGGACACCAAGAAGAAGCTGGAGCCAACTGCAGAAGTTGGGATATTTGTGGGGTATACAGAAACACCCCACAATTATTGTGTGTATTTTCCAAACAGTCGGATGACTGTGGTGCGACGGGATATAAAATTCAATGAGGTGAAGGCCTTGAAGTTGTCGCTTGAGAGGGAGCTACACTTGCATGCAGAGGAAGAGCTACTTGTTCCCAAAGATGAGCCTCTAGATGTGGATCAGCCACAGGAGGAGATTCATGGAGTGGAGGAGTCCACTCATGCAGAACCAAAAATCAGAACAGGAAGAAGGCGTACCACAAAAGCTGAGAGACTGAAGCTTGATGCGGCACAGAATGTAGGAGTCCCTACATCACAACGTAGAAAGAGATAGTCACCTGACCGATTCATTGGATACATGGCTCTTATGAGCAAGTGTGTCGTGACAGAACCATCTTCTTTTGAAGAAGCGGTGCAGGAGCCCACATGGGTAGATGCCATGGTGGAGGAGTATGACTCCATTGTCAGAAAAAATGCTTGGGAGATTGTTCCAAGGCCAGTGGGTAAATCAGTGGTAGGTTCGAGATGGATCTACAAGGTAAAGCAAGCTGCTAATGGGAGTGTCGAGAAGTATAAGGAAAGATTTGTTGCCCGGGGCCTCTCACAGATCGAGGGGATTGATTATGAAGAAACCTTTGCACCTGTCACACGGTATTCTTCCATAAGGACCATCCTTGCTTTCTCAGCGGAGATGGGTTGGCACATTCATCAGATGGATGTGAAGACTGTGTTCCTTAATGGGGTCATTGAGGAAGAAGTGTACATTGAGAAACCTGAAGGATTTGAGATCTTCAACACTGAGTCTCATGTGTGCAGGCTCAAAAGAGCGTTGTATGGGCTGAAGCAATCACCACGTGCTTGGTACACTCAGATCGAAAACTATTTCACTGGACTTGGCTTCACCAAGAGTGAGGCGGATGCAAACCTGTACCAAATTGTGGTGGAGGGTAAGATTTTAATCATTGTTCTTTATGTTGATGAGTAGTTGATACACTCATGCAAGGTAGATCTTGCAAAGGAGTTTGATATGAAGGATTTGGGCCTCCTTCATTATTTACTTGGATTGGAAATATGGTAGCGAGAAGGTGAACTGTTTGTGTCTCAAGGCAAGTATTCTCGGGAGATACTTGGTAAGTTTCACATGGAGGAATGCAAGCCCATGGATACTCCTCTTCCAGGAAATTGGAGGAAAGAGGATGCTACATCGGTAGAGGTAGTGGATGCCATTGTTTATTGATAGTTGGTGGGTTCACTCATGTATTTAGTTAATACAAGACCAGACATATGCTATGCGGTGAACCAGCTTTCACAAGCAATGGTTAAGCATACCAAACTCTTTTGGAAGGCAGGCAAGCATGTCCTAAGGTATCTCAGGGGCACATCTGAGTATGGCTTATGGTACAAACAGACAGATGAGGTGAAGTTGCATGGTTTCACGGATGCAGATTTTGCAGGCAACCCAACGGACAGAAAGAGCACATCAGGAGGGGTTTTCAGTATCGGGTCTACAAAAATTTCTTGGTACAGCGGGAAACAAAGATCCATGGCACTCAGTTCAGTGGAAGCAGAATACATGGCAGCAAGTCAAGCTGCATGTGAGGTTATATGGATGAGGAAGATCCTGGTAGGTTTGTTTGGTTCTCAATTAGATCCTACAGTGATACATTGTGATAATCAGAGTTGCATTAAACTCTCGATTAATCCTGTGTTTCATGATATATCTAAGCATATAGATATTTGGTATCATCATATCAGAGATTGTGTGCAGCGGAATATCATGTTGCTTCAGTACATTCCGACGGAAGATTAGGATGCAGATATTCTGACGAAGGTGCTCAGCAGGAGCAAAATCGAATACCATAGAGGTAGGATCGGGGTGAAGGATAATCCCTATCTTGTTGAGAGGGAGTGTTGAGATTCAACATGATGATGAGCTTAGTGAAAATTAAGCACCTTTACTAAGTGGGGCCCGCAGCCTATTTTTAGGTGTATGTCTATTTTTAGACATGGTGAGCATATTCTATAAGTTGCAGGATGCTATTTGTAGATGGTTGGTCAAATGTGAAAAATAGATGAAATTCTATTTTTAGAATATTGGGCGAAGTCTATTTATAGATTGTCAATCTAAAAATAGATACATGTCGATTATTATTAGCCCTTAATAATAATCAGACAATAAATATCAACTTATTCTCTTGGAGCACTTTATTTCAGTGAACAGATTTGGAAAATCAGTGGGCTGAAGGAATTACGCAATTCCTAGGGTGGTTGGTGACTCATGCATGGAGGACTCAGTTAGAACTGAAGTGGCAAAGTTATGACAGAGTTGGAAGAGTAGTTGTAGGAGTTGTTATTTAGTTTAACTCAGTTAAGTGAGTTAAACTCAGTTGTGCTAGTTGTATCTAGTTTTAACTGAAGATACACTAGTGAGAGTTTAGTGAATTAATTCATAACTAATAACTCACTTGCAATTGAAAAATTACAATAGTTAACTACTTGCATGTCAGATCCAGTGGAGACCCAATGGAGAGATAGGTGAAAGGGTGAGATGGACTATCTGTTGTGACTATAGTGATGAATTCAATGCATCTGACACACATTGGAGATTCCAATGAGGATTGCGTACTCAAGGCAAGGCCAATTCGAATACATTTAGGGGCCTTCTTCAGCAAGGATTGCGCAGTGGAGGCAGGCTGTCAGGAGGCAAGAAATTGGTGCATAGATATGCGAATTTCTGCATGACAGTGTGTGACGAATCTATATTGTACTGAGAGCTTGATGTACTAAGCTTTGTATGAGATTATTACATGTTCTATTGATATACATAATATATGATAGTTGGGGTTTTTAGCTTTAAGCTTTCTTGTTAAACAACTGTGTTTATGTGCGATTGATTTTCTTCACATGTGTTTGCAATTGGCGATTTAATTTCCACAAAGAATTAAGTGGAAGGATTCTATATTTAACATAAGATTAATTTGTTAGATTAGGATAATCCGGTAATACTATCAGTATTAATAAATTTCTACAAGGAAGAAACCACTATTGCATATCCTCGTGTTGTACTATACAACACCCCCCCATTTATTTGATTAATAAATAGGGACCCTTCAAAAAATAAATAGAAATTTATGAACATGATTTCATTTTAGCGTAAGTCTTAAAACTTTAGGAATAAAGGTTTTCCTTTCCGCTTTGATTTCAAAGCGCTCACTGCAAATCACATAAATTACAATCCAATTAAGTTAAAACATATATAAGAATTGTGAATTGCGATATGTGCTTCAACCTTTTCGGAATTATATAAAATACCCATTGAAAATGCTTAAAAATCCCTTTAAAGAGAAATTTTGTTGCGCCTTTTTAAAAGAACAAACTTATAACATCTCGGAAAAGTTGTGATGAGTCGGACCTTACGAAACAATAAAAGAACTATTATAAGTATCCAAAAGTCCGATAAAGCGCAACAACGTGAGTCTTCAACGCATTTTTCATTTCGCAACAAGAAACCAAATGGAAAGTTTTATACACTGCAATAAGTTGCGATGTGCGATTTGCGCAGATCGCATTTCGCAAGATTCATCGACGACAAAAACATAACTATTGGTAACTGTTAAAATTTGAGATGTGTGATACAAACACTTATTATTCAAGTGTGTGAAATGACTCTTATCTAATCAATCCGTTATAATATCTAATGTCTTAGATCGTTAGATTAGACATATTACGTAAGGTGTGTAAGATATTTGATAGAAAAAGTTATGGGTTATTAAACGACATTTAATGGGTGTAAGGTTCAAAGGATTGATATCTACTTGAAGTGTGTTTTGAATAATAGAGCACCAAATTTTTATTATGATGTTTAAACTCTATCCTTCTCTCTATTCATCTCATATATGAGTTTACTCGTTTCACTTGAATTTAGGAAACCACCTAACAAATTTAGAATAACTGGAATGACAAAGAAAGGCAAGGTAATTGCCCAAACGTCCGTTGTAGAAGAAACAAACATGCCTCCATTGTTCTCAGACACAATTTGCAACAAGGATTGTGGAAGTTCTTCATAGGAAGCAATGTACCACCTTTTTGAGGGAGAACAACCAAGAGAAATAGTGAAAACAGTAACAACAGATGGGCCAGTTTCATTAGACCCGTCTTACTTTGAAGTTGCATGTTCGTTTCTTCACAGAATAGCAAAAAGGCTGAAGATTTTACCATACACAGATATGGTAAAGCGGGTCATTGACCACATCAACATAGCAGACAGATCATTCAAGAATTCTAAGCTGGAGAATATTGGTTCGTTCACTACAGAGGATTTACGAATAATGTATCACTTGCCCATGCCGCAGAAGAATTATGATAAAGCTTTTGTCCAAAGCTTTACGAAGAAGAATATAGACCTCATGAATGTGATTAAGGGATGGAAAGAAGATCAAGGCAAGCTAAAGAGGGATAAACTTGGTATGTACCTGATAACACAATTACCCTCCCTCCCCATATTGTTATGCAGCTGGAATGCTATGTAGGTTATTTGCAAAACCAGATTCCACTAGATTTTTGGTTCCTTTGATTGATGCAATCATCAATTCATTTATTATGAATTGGGAAACCATTTTTTCTGATAATATAGCTAAAACCATAATAGACTATAGGAAAAATAGGGTCTATTCCACTAGAACAATACCTCCCTTCTACATGAGTAATTACATTATGGATGCAATTTGCTTTTGTTCAATATTTCCTATCATGGGATGGAAATGGACAAGTTGGGACCCCACTCCAATTCATATTTACCATAAAGAACTGTGGGAATCTGAGTTTCATCTGCATTTCTATAAAATTTGCAATGAATTTATGTTACCCATCCATCAGATTATCTTTAATGAAAGAGCCCCTAGGATTTCTAAGGAAGCTAGCATAGACATTTTACCAGTTGCTAGATGGTTTGCTGAAGAAAATTTCACTTATATCAGATTTTTTGGGAGTTATTCTTCCCCCCATATTTTTCCTTATTATGTTCTTGATAAGATCCTAGCCAAGGAAATTGCCTACCAACTTCTAGTCAACGGCGTGTCCAAACAACTCAAAGATGCCAAGAAGTCCATTTGGCAGACTTTACCTTTACAGTGTGGCACTTTTTCCCTTTTCGACATTGGTCATGCATTTAAAGAGATTTCAAATATCACTTCATCAATTATGGTTCTAATGTCAAAGAGGCCATATGATCCTAATGGTGTGGTTAAGAATTTTACCACTGATCTTAAACTTAAACCTTTCTTGAATGAGAAAGATAGGTTTGATGATTTCTTTGAAGGTGTGGAAAATTTCACAGATGTATTGAAAATTGCATCCAGTCAGCTCAGTAAAATAGACTTTGAGGCTTTTCAAGCATATAGAAGCAAGAGGCTAGAAATAGTCCCTTTGGACTTATTATTTATTGAAGATGTTAACATGCTAACTCCCATTATTAGTTTAGATAATGAGGCTAAAGATATGTCAGAAGATGAATCTCAAGAGAAATAAAATCACGAGTCAGAACAATCACAACATACCTCTCAGAATTTAGATCACTCTGACAATGAATCTGAGAGCAGGAATGAGAGTCCTGAGAAAATAATAGAGAAAGTGATTAAAGGGATTGAGATGCAAACTGGAGGAGAAATTAATGGAGCTGAATCATCTTCTAAAGAAGTTCAACATATCTAGAATACACCCAAGCAGACATAGAAGTTTCAATCAAAAGATTTGAAGAAAGAATGGGAGAAGTTTTCTAAAGCACTAGAAACACCGCCACCACCAAAGCCTAATGTTGATGAATCAACAAGTTTCCAAACTCTAGAGCAGTCCCAAAATTTAGTGGAAACTGCAATGCCACTACAACAGGTACCAGAAGTTCATGATCAAGGGATCATCTCAGCATAATCTACAGAATAGATTGTTTTAAATATTGAAGAGATACCCTCACTTGATGTCTTCTACAGCCCGAATCATAAGGTTGTAGCTATAAGAAGAAAGAGAAGAAGAATTGATGAATCAATTTCAAATCTTATTGATGAATCTGTAGATGTTCTATGGAAAGACCCTTTGGTTGATCCTACAGAACATTTGACTAAGTTATCACAGTTTGCATGAGCATATGCTACTGCTACCATTGAAAAAAATACAGAGGTACAACTTCTACTTAAGCAAAAGGAAGACAAAGTTCAAGAGTTGGAGAAAATACTAGAACATGAAAAGTTTAATTCTAGTAAGCAGATTGAAATGAAGATGTCTCAATTTCAAAAATATTTTAAAATACTAAAGTTGCAACACCAAGTGCATATTACAGAAAAAGTAACACAACTTGAAGCAGCAATGGACAAATTGAAAAGTGAACCTCAAGTAGAGCAATTCATAAAAGAAGCACTGGAAATGAATGCAAAGCTAAAGCATCAACAAGAAACCTTTTGTCAACAAATTTCAATCACTAGTTCGTACTGTGATACAAGCAAGATTCTGATCCAACAAGTGGCTAACAGGAGGCTTGAATGTGAAAAGGTTGAAAATAAGCTTACTGAGTTCATTCAGTGGCAAGGGTTTGATGCAAGAAATAAATTGGACCTCCCTAAGATAGATAATTTTCACAAAGAGATTTTATTTAAAGATTGGGAAATGTAGTTGAGACAAGCAGAGAAGGCAACAACAAAGGCATCAAGTCTGACAAATGAAATTATCGAATCTGTTAATGAATTTTTTTTAAAAGTTGTACTTATTAAAGAATCCACAGCCGAAGTGCTCCCAGAGCTCAAACCATTAGAAGCACAGTGTAAGGAAAGTACAGAGACGCAGGTGGAAACTATTAAAAAGATAAATAAGTTTGATCAGGAAAATTACTGGAATTTTCTGATCAAACCTTATCATCAGTGCCTAACTCTACAGTCATTAACCGATTCTTCTAAGAAAGCGTTGCCAACAATTTCAAATGTAGTGTTTAAAGGCCCAGTCAAATCTGGGATTACACAGCCAGCTCAGCGAAAGCCAATGGTAGATATTTGTCATCTCGAAGATCAAATGCGCAAAGAGGATCAGCCCACATAAGCATGTTGTTATTTTTATTTCCTATATTGTAGTTTAAGTTTACTCATTACGAATATGGTTGTTTAAAACCTCCTCCATTTTTTATGTAATAATATATTTTAAACATATTTTGTTTAGTATTTAAACCCTTCTCATGCATTTAAAAAAGGGTCCAGAAATTTGTCAAAAACATTTGCAACGAATGCACTTCTGTAAGTTTGTGAATGCCTTGATGAATTAAGGGAACGAAATCTGTTATATTTGACATTGAAGCTGTTTAACTAAAGTTGCACTATTTTACTCATTAAATTGCTTGAAAGTGAAGAGGAGCCGAAGACTATTGTCAGTTTGAATGAGTAGAACTTCGTATATATGGCACTTCTACACATTATATTAAGTTTTTCTTCTTAAATTGACAGTCATCTTTTTATCTATATTATATATTAGAGTTGTTATCATAAGTGAATGTCAAATGCACTTATGTACTGATATTTGTTTATGATTACTTATCTTATATATAATCAAACATATAAATGCGATATATATTTCACAATCCTTTTGTTTAAACTATTTTGTCGAAAGAATTATTTTTACATAATTTTCATCCCTTTCAACTTTTGATAATATTCATTACCAATTGTTGGAAGATATCTTTTTAGATCGCATTAAGGAATGAACACTCTCGGGTATATAGAAGAATATATATTTTTTTAGTTAAATGCATATGATAGATTAAATCATTTCCCATTTGCATGCTATAAACAAAACACTCCCTCATCATCCTTATTGGGAAACTGGTCCCTTTATCCCCAATCAGAGCCACTACACCAAACGGAAAAGGACTTGCTATAAGGTCCGGACCGAGTGGCTTTCCCCCATGTTGTTGCAACAGAATTCTAAGGCTTCAACACCTCCATAAATGTAAATGTATCAAGGAAATGCAACCATTGTCTCGATGTCATATGCTCCTGGAAATTTCTTGGGATGGATTGACGTTTCCAAGAAAAGAGGAAGAAAAGACCTTTAAAAAACTTAATGACCATTCTTGAAGATTCTGCCCAATTTTTGTTATGAATCATTGGTTTTTTGCTTCTAGCACTAGTATTCTATTTTGTATTTTCATGTTGATGTATGTCAAGGTTTGGCACAACCAACCTGTATTTATAAGTTTCTATTTATAAGATGCTCTAATTAGACGAGGTCTTAGCAACCTTAAGACTTTGAACTTATGTTACCGGTATGGTTTCCCTTCGAGAAAACCAATATCAATTTATTTTTTGGTCTATGTAATCCTCATTTGACATAATGCAAAGTGCCTAACTTCAAAAAAAAAAAAACCTTGGAATGAAACGAATGGGTAATAGGTACAAGAATCTGATTCACAATTGCTCCAAGCTTGAAGATGGACTAATACCTTCTCACTTAAGATGTTAAAATCATTGTAAACAACCTAACATGTTTTCCAAACGAAGTATAAGAATAAGCTCACTCTAAATCACAACTCTTGGACTCTTCTTAAAAACTCCAAATAATCACAGATGCTTAGTGAGAAAGGTACGAGGTAACCTTTTTTTATATAATTTTTATATGAACTAGAATAAGAATTTATAGAGAATCAATAACTTTGAAAGATCAACTGCCACTATTACACCATGTACAATTATTTCATAAATGCCACTAATGGGCCAATTACAACATGTCTTTAGAAACTTGAACCCACACAGCTTGGGAAACAAATTGTTCACCAAACCACTCGAGCTAAGATCCTTTGCTAGGTGCAAAGTAAATATAAGTGGCAAGGGTCTTTTTATATTTGTTTGGTAGTGTCTAGGGTGCTAACAATTAGGGTTGGTGTATTATTTTTATTATTAATAATTTTCAAGCTTGATATTTTCCTAATAAAATGCACCATGTTGGGGTTTGGGACCAGCTTGGTCAATTTGGATCGATTTAGTACCAAATAGGTCCTTGAACTATGTGGAGGGTCTAGATGACTTGGTTTGGGGTCAACATGGTCAACTTGGTTGAGTCTGAATTTTAGTGGGTCGAGTTTAAAAATACTACCCTAGACAACCACTTGGATCATATCCCATCATATCACTTATCAAAATCTTGTTATAGAAATATGGGGGTCTTTCCCCAACAACAAATATGACCTCCACTTGAATGCAAGCATGTTTTTTGTTTCTTGAGTTGTCACTAATTCATGGTTGGATAGTGAAGAGGATTTGGTACTAACTATTTTTTTGTTTTGTTTTGTTTTTCCATACACTTTATGAAGTTTGGGTGACATTTTTATATTTGTTATTATAATATACACGATTACTTCCTTATGATGGTCGTTTATGTGGCAATTTTTTTTAGGTATAAAACTTCTTCTACGTATACATTTAATTTTACAACAAAAGGAGGAATCTTATGATAAAAGAAGAAGTCAAGATTATGAATGAGTGAAACCTTCTAACCCATTCATGATGGCTCAATATAATATATCCATGTAATGGGGTTCATTAAAATAAACTCACCTTTTGGATAGGGTTATAAACCTATCCAAATGTGTTAATTCTCATGGCAAGGTTTGGAACCTCGTGTGCATCATGAGAGGTCCATTAGAATGGAGAAGGCCAACTATATGAAATCATCTACTTTACAAGTGAGATAGTGCATGAAATATTTATCTCAAAGATTTCATTTTTTCTTTTTGTAAATGAGTTTATGTTACCTCTAAAAATCAAACTACATCATGCTTTACAAAATTGCATTGCACATGCATACATATTCTTCGGTCCTGGATTTATATACTAGGACTATTCATGGGTTTATCCTTTTTTCTTTTTCTCTTCCGAATGTATATCCCTTCCGATGGGTTGTCCTGAGCAGATGTAGATGAGATAACAACATTACCTTGAGATGCTTCCACTTCCAAATGCTCTGACAACTTGTCAACTTCCTTATCACTATCTGAGTGATCAGGTTCGTGGGTATGTTTATGTAACACCCTCTTCCCACATCTACCCAAGTAATCGTCCAATCGGGGTAAACATCCGACAAGAGGATACTATAATGAGATTCAACCTCTTAGGTGACCTTAAGGAAGTGGAACCGACGAAAACACAACATACATACCTTGTACATCATTAATGAAACCCCCAAGAGCTAACCCAACCATTCAAGCCTCTTACCTCTCGGTCACGCTGACCTTTTGACCTCTTTGAGCGCAAAACTTCATGAAAAGTTCAGATATGATAAATAACAATAGGACGATGAACCAGAAGTAATCACATCAATAAGAAATCATCTAGGCCCCTCTTAGCCATGACAGGAATTTTGTTAATCATGTCACAAACATGAAAGCTACAAGTATAAACAAAAAAATAGAGCAAAGGGGTCTCATACTTATCTGAGAATCGCTAAGAAGCATTTCTCCCCTACATCATTAGCTACCATATAATTTATTTGACCATAGATACAATTTCCATTCATTTACAAGTAAAAACATGGAGAGAGCCATACATCATCATTGTTAAAATACATGCTCATAACCAACATAATAACAACAGAAATACCATGGATTCAACAACAACAGAATCCACATATAAGTCAGTACATTTGCATACCAAATACCAAGGGAATGAATTTCTCATTAATGAATGTTAAAACCAATTGAAGATGGGACTTCCACGTTCCACCCGAACATAGATTAGCTGAGCCAAATCTCTCTTCATCCAATCACCCCCGTGTTGTATTCCAAGCATGAATGTGGGACTCAAACCAAAAGAATCAATCTAGGGCATACCGAGGCTAAACCACCTCACCCTAATCAATAGGAATCAAGCTTTACCATGATCCACACTCAATCACTAGGCCAACACAATAAACATGTCATAACTGACTTTACTGTGATCTACACCCGATCACTAGGCCAACACAAGAACGGATTTCATCGGATTCTCTCCACCTACACTATGAGGAAATTTCCTGTCTCCTAGTCTCTCAGGCTTTACCGCAACCCACAGTCTGAAATCAGGGGTCACTAGGCCCTAAACCAAGACACCACCCTCTACGCTTTACCGTATATCCCGCCATTCACCGACAAGGATTCCTAGGCCTAATCAAGGGCAACAACCTCTTAAGATTTACCACAATCCAATCCCAAATCACTAGGCCCTAAACCAAGGCAACACCTCTTAGGATTTACCGCAATCCAAACCCATATCACTAGGCCCTAAACCTAGGAAACACATAAACCGGTTTTGTGTCATAATAATAATAATATTCGGAGATCCACCTCACTCAACTTTGAATCCATCCGATAATCCAACTAAAATAAGACATGAGAACTCCACAACACCATGGCTATCCAAGAATGGCAAGGCTAGGCTGAAAACACCGTCACACCTGGAAAAAACCCATGCTAAGACAGAAAAGAACCACATGTAATGCTATGCATGCTAGATCTAGCAAGGAAAACATACATGCAATTTGATACCTACCAATAATCCTTTTGTAGCTGCTTGATCACTGCTCCTCCTTGCTTACTTCCTCCTTCTTCCTTCTTTCTTGCATGTCTTGGCCCAATGCCAAAATGCTCCAAGAAACTCTAAGTGTCTAAGAGTGAGAGAGAGAGAGAGAGAATAGAATGAGAGCCATAAGGGTGAGAAAAAACTTGCCAACTAATCCTTAGAATCCTTTTTATCAATGAGGCCTTTATTTTCCTCAATTTCCATTATTTTCATTCAATTTCCTCCTCACATGCAATATGCGACCTTTCACCTTCCTTTTCTCCTATTTTCCATTATTTTCATAAATAAATGTGCTGGAAATATTTTTTGCCTCTCTAATGCCTTATCCATTCCCTTTGCCAATTTCCTTTAGCCATAATAACCGAAATGAAAACCCACTAGGATTTTTTTGCCCAACATTCAACTTAGAATATGTATCCCATCAACCGTGGTTATTATTTTAACTTTATTACATGGAATTTTCACGAGGGTTGTTCTAGAACACTCCCCCTTGGGGGAACACTGTCCTTGATGTTCAATGACACCTACAAACCAACAAACCGCTAAAAATACAACTTACTACCTATGGAGCTTTATAACACAACTCGTTGCAATATTTATAATAACCACTGTTGAAAACATGACAAACACACCATTTACTGAAGAGTTATAACACAACTCATTACAATATTTACAATAATATACACATATGTATGTTTTATCAACCAACAAATAAAAGGATACAATTCCCATATCAGCGACAAGGGAATCCAAAGGCTCACACCTCCATCATCAAAGTAGTACGAGGATTCGCTTCCTTCCCAGGAAGTCCATAATCCACTGTCATTGCCAAATTTTGCATCCAATGTCCAACCCTACAATCCTGCGCTAATGTACCCTCAGTGAACAGTTACTGGCTCATTATTCTAGGTCACACTCCCAATGTGCATATGATTCCATATGAAAATGCTAATGACTAAAACAAATCCATACTCGACCTCCCCTTATATGATACATAGTCCCTCAGGCAATCCAGTCATCCCTTTCCATGTAGTCTCTCACCTTCCAAGTTCCCTGACATCCCATATCTTGGGAAATCCATCCTTTGGAAAGGATTCCTTGCATCAGAATGTCAAATAACCAAGGCATATACCTGCCTCAAAACCATCATACCGGTCATAACATGCTCATGGAAATCAGTGGACACTATTGGGTACTAGTGTCCCACAATGGCCCTGCTCCTGATGTGCTTTAACAGCATACTGCTTCCTGTTTCAATTCATTTTGTTGTTGCTGCTAATGCTTGCATTCATTTTTAACCACCCAATAGGGCATTTATGTGCTTCTTGTACCAAGCACATTACTGCCATTAGATTCAAAATAAATTGAAATAAATTCACATCATACCTCTTTGGTATCTCATCAATAAGGTACACTTGCAATTCTGTTCACTTCTTGTCACAACAAGTAAAACCAATTGTTTGATCAAATAATCATGTATAAACATGTCACATATGGTTAGCTCAAAACACAACCATCATAGGTAAAAATCACAAATCGCATGTAATCATCATAAGCCATTGTTGGCCCTCGTTTTTTATCACTTTTTGTTTATGAAATACATCTTATTTGCCATACTATCCATCTATACACCATCATATCCACCTTATTTTGACCAATAAATGCATATACATGTATTTAAATTAAGTTTTTCAATTCTTAGAAGTTTTTGTAAAAAATGAATTTTAAGTGCATTTTAAGACAACAAGAATTAATATTTTTCCTGTTTTCTAACAATAACATTATTGATAAATGAATCTATGATGAAGGACAACCAAGACCTCTTCAGTGAAGAGCCTCTTAAATTATTGTTTCATGAATCTTAATCTATTTCTTAATTAGTAGTTTTTCATTTCTAATTCATGAAGTAATATTGTTAGAGAAGGACAAACAAATCTCTTAACTTAGGAGATTCTTCAACTTCTGATTGCACACTTGAATTTATAAATTATTTAAGTTAGATTTATATTTGTAATATGCATTTCTTTAATCATTGATAAATCATCTTCTAAATTGATCATAACTTAAACCCATATACTTTGGGGATGCTTCTAAGTCCTACTAGCCCAGATTGATAATAAATACTCGTGTTAGTTTACACAGTAAATTGACCCAACAATTTGGTGTCATTGTCGGAAAAGCATATTTCAAAATGGTCAAATAGGAAGATAAAAAGATAAAATATATATATATATAATCATCAAAAACAACAAAAACATAATTTTTCTTTCAAGTAATGCTTTCTTATGCCTAGAGATAGAGATCACAAGGGTAGCTTTGTGAAACAAAACCCCCCAACAGCTCATTTATCCACAGGACTAACAACGCCAGTTGCTAGAAGACCTACTATAGAAGAGTTAGAGGAAAAACATAGATCAGGACAAAGATTAACTTTAGTTGAAAGACAAATCTTGTTAGCCTTCAAGGTAAAAAGAAAATAATCACCTAAAGAACCTCCTTCCTTAGGGAAACAAAAAGATACAAGAAAACCAATTGTTGAACAACTAGAGAAACCTGTCCTTGAACAAATCAAAGTAGTGGAAGAAATACAAAATCAACCTCATATTGAAACACTACATATCTCTGAACAAGAAATGGATGAATAAGGAGAAGGATCAACTAAGATAAACATGACTCCTAAACAAAGGCTTGAATATGAAAGACAACAAAGGGAATGGAGAATACTACGAGAGGAAGAAAGAAAGGCAGAGGAAGAAAAGAGAGCATAAGCACTTAGAAGGATAGAGGAAGAAGCAAGAAGAGAAAATCAAAATAGAAGAACACAAGAAAATGAGCAAGAAAATAACAATGATCGGGAAACTACTTTTGGCTTTCCAATGTTAGATGCAAGAGAAATATTAGGAGAAGAAATAAAAATGAAAAAAATTCTACCTTCTGTATTGCCTAATTTCTATGGAATGTCAATAGAAGATCTTGATGCATTCATGTTCGAGTTTGATATCTTGTGTAGAACTTATGGATATACGGATGACACACACAAGCTTCGACTTTTTCCTGCTACTCTGAAAGCAGCAGCCTTGAAATGGTTTATGGGATTAGGAGAACATACAATAGCTTCTTGGGATGATATGAAGAATTTTTTTCTTAAAAAGTATCAAGCTTACTGCAAGGCTAGAGACTCAAAAGAAGACATTTTTAGAATGAAATAACAAGAAGACGAAAGTTTGGAAGAATATTTGGAAAGATTTCTTTACAATTTACAGAAATACAAACATCATTCTCTAAGTCCCAATACCATCTGTACCATCTTTCTTAAGGGTATCAGAGATGAATATTTAGACACCCTTAATGTGATGGGAAAATGAGATATCTCCAATTTACCATTTGAAGAAATTGTTGAACTTTGTCAGAAATACTCTAGGGGAAGAGAAAAGAGCGGAAAGGGAGATATTTCATCAAAAGCTTCCAAATCTGCAGCAAGTGTAGTAACAAGAGCAGAAATAAGAATTTTATTAGAAAATTTCAAAACATATCTCTTGAGCACTTTGGGAACACAATTAGATGTCTTGAAAGCTAAAAAGAAAGAAAGAAGAGCAAGATGAAATCTTAGCAATTTTCTGTCCAAAATGTAGGCAAAAACATCCACTCAGGGAATGTCCTTTGCAAGGTATACAAGTGTGTGGGCTATGCACAGAAAATCATGCAATAGAAAAATGTCCCAAATTAAAAGAATTGCAAGGAGAAGGAGTGCAAGGAGTAGATTCTCTCTACTATATGGCACCAAGGCGACCTTGGCAACCAAGGATGCCTCAACAATTCCCTCAACAAAACCCCCAAAATTTTCAATATCCTCAAAATTCATGGAATACACCAATGCCATGGCAGGTTTGGCCACCACAACAATATCAAAACCAACCTACACAAGGTTGGAGGGGATATGGTTATGGAAACCAGCCACCTCGACATATGTATCCTCAACAGTATCAATATCAACAACCATACCCTCCACAACGACTTCCTCAATACCAACAATTCCAGCAACATTAACCAATGCCATTTCCAACTCAAAATCAACCAATGCTAACTCAACCTTAGCAGCTTCAGCTGCCCACTAACCAACCACCTCCTAGACCAACACAATCTCCAACTCAGCCAATAGCTAATCCAAGTAACAAGGTGGATAGACCAGCATATCATGTGGAAGAAGCAACATATTATCCTACTTATTCAATTCTTCCCATACAAGATGTCCACCTAAGGTCTAGGAAGGTGTTACAAAAATATTCTCCTTCAATAATTGAAGAACAAACTGAATAAGGAAAACAAAGTCAACAATCTCAACCAGAACAACAAATTCAGAAAGGTAAATCTATTATGACACAGACTCCACCATATCTAGAGAGCTTGATACAACAGAATATCCCAATATCTCTGCTTGAATTTAATATTCTGGATGAATTAAAGAACACATATGTCAAATTTACTTTGTTGCAGGTAATTAAAGATATTCTGATATATGCAAAAACAATAAAGAAATTATGCATTAAGAAAATTAGTAGAAGAAAGAAGGATCCACCTACAATTCAGGTAATTGGAAGTTTAACTAGTCTCATGTCTACAAACACAACCATTGAAAAATATGTTGAAATAGAAATTCCTATGGTTACCACTTCGATTCACAAATTTTCAGTGCCAAATACTTTAATAGACTTGGGAGCAGCTATCAATGTTATGAATACAAATATTATGAGACATTTGAATCTGAACAACATTAGACCTACTACTATAGTCTTAGAACTTTCAGATAGATCTAAAATTGTACCATAAGGTATATTGGAAGATATCATTGTCTCATTGGATTCATGGGAGTATCCTGCAGTCTTTTTGATTTTGCAACCAAAAACAAATTTAGGAGGGCATCCCTTAATTTTAGGCAGACCATGGTTAGCCACTGCAGATGCTTACATTGGATGCAGGTCAGGAAGTATTATTATTGCACATGGATATGAAAGAAAGCATGTTACATTGTATCCCCCTGCTCAATCTCCTTCTTTATTATCATGGCTTGATGGAGAGGAACAACAAGAACTTCAATCTGTTCTGAGTCTTGATCAAGTTTTAAATTTTAGAGAGGAGGAAGAAAATGAGGACTTATTAGATCTTTTCATCTCATAACCAAATATTTCAGAGCAGCTTAGAATAACTCAATATGAAGCTGTTAGTTATCTTGTAAATGAATGTTTTTAGGAAAATTGAATTATAGAATCATTGCAAAATACATTCCAAAGTATTTTCCTGTTAATTCAATTACCAATTCAAAGAGAAAAATCATTGATATTAGTCCCGGGAGACATTTGAATATTGGTAATAACTTAAAAATCATCACAAGAGGAAAAGTTGATAACATTGTTACAAAAATATTCAAAAGATTTTCCCTGGGATTACACAGACATGCAGGGGATTCATCCAAAAACATGTATCCATCACATTTACACTGATGATCAAATTAAACCTATAAGGCAGCCACAAAGAAGGATGAACCCCATGATGAAGGAAATAGTGAAAGAAGAATTACAAAAACTATTACAAGTCGGATTTATCTATCCTATTTCAGATAGTCAATGGGTTTCACCCTTAGTTATAGTATCTAAGAAAAACGAGAAATGGAGAATTTGTGTGGATTGCAGAGAACTCAATAAAGCTACATTAAAAGTTCATTTTCATTTACCATTTATTGATCAAGTGTTAGATTCATTAGCTGGAAAGAAATTATTTTCATTTCATGATGGATTTAGAGGATACAATCAGATAAAGATAGCATTGGAAGATCAAGATAAGACAACATTCACATGCCCATGGGGAACATATGCATACAATGTATTACCCTTTGGTTTATGCAATGCACCTACTACCTTTCAGAGGGCATTCCTTGCAATCTTTGTTGATTTGATCCATGAGTGTGTAGAATTTTACATGGATGATTTCACTGTGTATGGCAGAACATATGAAGATTGTTTACAAAATCTTGAAAAAGTGTTAAAAAGCTGCATAGAGACAAATCTATCACTCAGTAATGAAAAATGTTTTATGATGTTAACTGTGGGAATAGTGTTGGGGCACCATATTTCTTCTTCGGGAATCAAGGTGGACCCAACAAAAAATCAAGTCATTGTGAATTTAATACCATCCACAGCACAAAAAGAAGTTAGAAGCTTCTTGGGTTATGCAGGCTACTATAGGAGATTTATTGAAAACTTGAGTAAAATAGCTTTGCCATTATTCAAGTTACTTGCAAAAGATGTGGAATTCCAATGGACAAATAATTGTCAAAATGCATTTGAAAAATTAAAAGAAAAATTGTCAATTGCACCCATTCTTTGAGGACCTAATTGGTGTTTGCCATTTCACATTTGAACTGATGCATCTGACATTGCTATTGGAGCATCACTTGGACAAAAAGAGAATCAGTTTAATTATGCCATATATTTCATAAGAAAAAACTTAACACCGACAAAATTGAACTACACTGTTACAGAAAAAGAAATGTTAGTTGTAGTACATGCAGTTAATAAATTTTGACATTATATAATAGTTTATCAAGTTTACATCCACACAGATCATTCAACCATAAAATATTTAAGGAAAAAATGAATCACAAATGGCAAAATAACTAGGTGGTTGTTATTAATGCAATAATTTAACATTGCAAGATCGACCAGGCAAAGATAATCAAGTTGCGGACTTTCTATCAAGACTACATTCACCTGGTGATCCAAATCTAGTATCAGATAATTTTCCAGATGAACATCTATTTGCTATAAATGTCAAAACTCCATGGTTTGAAAATATAGCTAACTATTTATCATTTGGCATCCTACCATCTCATTACACAATAAACAAAAAAGAAGAATAATTAGAGAAAGTGCTAGATATAGTTGGGTCAATGGAGATCTATTTTAAATTGTGTTGATCTAATGATTAGAAAATGTGTTCAAGAAGATGAGATTATTGATATTTGTAAATCATTTCATGACGAACCATGTGGTGGTCATTTTGAAGATAAGCGAACAACATACAAAGTGTTGAGACTTGGCTACTAATGGCCAGCCATCTTCAAAGACTCCAAGGCCTATGTGAAGAGATGTGACAACTGCCAAAGAATTGGTAGACCAGTGGCATCAGATGAAATGCTATTAAATCCACAAGTATCGATTGAACCATTTGAACAGTGGGCTTTAGATTTCATGGGACCAATCAACCCTCCATCCAATGAAAATAAGTACATCTTGGTATGTACATATTATGTAACTAAGTGGGTGGAGGCAAAGGCAGTAGCACGGGCAACAGAAGATACTGTTGTGTCTTTTCTATTTGAAGAGATATTTGTAAGGTATGGAGTTCCGAGACATATAGTAACTGACCAAGGCACACAGTTCACATCAAAACTTGTTCGAGATCTTACGGAGAAATACAATATCAAACACATAAAATCAACTACGTATCATCCTCAAGTGAATGGACAAGTGGAATCAACAAACAAAGTCCTAGAGAACATTATGACAAAAACTGTACAAATGAACAGAAAGGAATGGTCAGAAAAATTGAGAGATGCACTATGACCATATAGGATAACATGGAAAAACACAACTGGGTCCAGTCCATATCAGTTAGTGTATGGAAAAGAAATCCTACTGCCCATAGAATTTCAAATACATACATTCAAACTAACAGCAGAATTGGGAATGGAATTATCTGAGGCACAACAACAAAGAATTATGGAATTAAATCAACTGGATGATATACGACAGCAAGCAGTAGAGCACACATCTCTTGTGCAAGAACAAACAATCAAATGGCATGAGCGATTCATAAATAATAGAGTGTTTCAGAAATGAGATTGGGCACTCTTGTACGACTCCAAGTTCAAAGATTTCAAAGCAAAGTTTACAACTCATTGGCTTGGACCATATGAGATTGAAGAAATCTTTGACAATGGAGTTGTGAAGATAAAAATAATTGACAAAGCATCTGTTTCATTTATCGTTAATGGACATAGACTTAAAGTCTACAATAAGCCTATAAATAAAGAGGCAATAAGCCTATAAATAAAGAGGATTTTATGAGAAACATTTCCATAGATTTAGATCTGGAACTAATGGGGCAGCATAGAAATATGCCTCCCATAATTCCAAGAGAAGAAGAAGAATAAAAAAATATATATATAACAAAAAAAATAATAAATAATAAATAATAAAAGAGTTTGGTTGTGAAAATCCAGGAAACTGGCATAATACAAACTCGATTTCATATTAGAAAACCAACTTGTTTGACCAATATGAATTCTCTTTTTGTTTTAATTTTACTTCACTATGATTTTTGCAGATATACCCTCCGAGACATGTCAGACTTGAGGACAAGTCTTAACATCAGCTTGGGGGAAGGTGTGTAATAAAACTACGAAAATAGTTTCAGCAGTTGAATTGAAGACAAAATATGAATTACAATTACAAAGGGACTTGGTACATCATTCAACATATACAGAAGAGACCTGAATTATTATTGAGAAAATTATCCAAACGGGACCTGTATCATTACAACATAAGAAATTTTCAAACATTATTGCAAATTACGCCAGAAGGGACCTGAAAATACAAAATGTCAGAGGGGACTTGAGCTACATCAATATTGAAGATCAGGATAGAAGGGACCTGAAATGTCAAAATTTAACCTGCAGAAGGGACATGAACAACATCATTCCAAATCAAATCAAATGTGAAGCATAAATAAGTCTCTACATAGTCTGAGCCCCAAGGGATAGCTTAAATGGTCGAGTTCATGTTGCTAAAGTACCTTTCCATATGGAAGGTCACAAGGTCAAATCTCCTCGATGCCCTTGGGGTTAGGCCCCGAAATTAAAGCCGACGGCTGATCCCTTCGGGTGGATCTACCGGATTATTACCCGTGGATGTAGCAGCCACTCATTGACCGTGAACCACAGCCGAAAAAAAAAAGTCTCTACATAGTCTGAAAGACAAACAAACACAATGTTGACCATCATGAACATCAGATGGTTTGAGGGAATACAAGTACAATAAGTAAAAAAATTGCTCTTAAAATTTCAATTTTTTGTGAAAATATTCTAGAATTGTAAAGCTAATTTAGTATTGGTTATGCATTTTTATCACCTACATTTCATCACCTATGTTCTTCGCCCTATTTTATCCATATCCACACCATTATCCCAATCACTCAATAAACATTCCATAATCTATCCATACCATACCCTACCATGCTTTTCTATAAACAAAAGGCTTAACATTAAACCTTTGTTGGACCTACAATTAACAAACAAAGAGGTTAGTTTCATTGTAAATATTTGATTTTAAAACATGACCATTTCATTGGTCATTTTTAAAATTAAAAAAAACAAAACAAAACCTATAGTCTAAATCATATGATAGCGCAACTATTTGAATTTCAAAACAAAAGCGTCATCATAAAATATGGTTATGAGCTAAGGTAATGGAGCGGAAGAGAAATCATAATGCAAACAATGGAATGCATATGCAACAAACTAACCTAAAGTATGAAAATGATGCTATGACAAACAATGTATGGCAATGATTCATATATGGATGGACGAGAATATGATGAGACAGTGATACATACACAGTGGAGGAACGTAAATATGATGGCACATATTTGATTACACAATTATGTATATACAAATGATGAAACGAAAATATGATGGCACATATTCGATGAGGTATGATGCGTTTCAATGGAGAATGGAAGTGGACACTGTGATCAACACAAAGCATGAGAACAAAATGTGAAAAAGGACTACGTAATAAGTGAATCCGAGAACGAGATGTACACCATGGAGTCAGCATGCCAAATCAGTCAGTAAAGGTAAGCCACAAATGCACCGGTCAAGCGGTTGATGAATGGTCAAAACAAATTCAATGCAATATTACAACACTGTGTAAACTGTTGAGAGAACCTCCGCCATTTCTAAGACCTCAAGCAACTGAAATGCGCTGTGTTTTTCACCATCATCGCCTTTCGAAGTCTCAGTGAGAGAAGGAAGGTGTGTAATCAAAACATGCATCCGTTTTCAAACTCTGGGAGAAACAAGAGAAGACAAGGGAGAGTTGTGAGGAGAATAGAAGAAATATAACACAACAAAGAGGGTGGGATTTATAGCAGTGATAAGAATGGAGGGATAAGGAGAATTGACTGAATTTTCAAGCCAACATATCCGGCAGATGTGTCAAGTGAGCACGCTATCAGGAGGCAAAAATGCCGTGAAGAACGAGGTAAGAAGAAAACTCAGATTTTCTTGTTTAAAACAACGATGATTCGCATGAGTAAATCTCGGGGTTATCAAACAAACTGTGAGTTATAAATGGAGTTATTCTACCACGGTTTTTGAAACTTGTCATTGCTTTACGTTTTGTCATTGCCACCACTCATAAACGCTCTGCCATCAGTCAACACTAAATCCTTTGTTGTTTGAATGAGTAAATGATGAATATATTGAGTGAGATTTTGATAAGAATGGTGCTGCTTGAAACAAAGAGATTCCAGTTAAACTAAAAGGAAAACCACGAGGATCATTGCAAAGACAGGTAAACTTGAAAATGTCTTCATGCACAGTCTTCTATTTCAATTTGAATGCAAACAGAGAATGGAGAGTTTGGTTTGAAATGCACAGTGAATTCGTTTTAATTGGGTTGTGTAGTAAATTAATTTCATTTGCACACTCAGTAAGAGAATTTGAATCAGGTTTTGTGGTGAATGTTTGGTTTAAAAGGCATAGTCAACATGTTTTTGCATTTTTACATAACAGAGGGCAGAGTCTGGTGAATTTTGAAGAAAACAATGAACCCATTTTATGAGATTTTTGATGAAATAATTGAGCTATTCTTAAAAATTCTCTTGCATAAATAGTAAGCTTATATTAAATATATAATTCTTTGCCTTAAAAAAGGAATTTTGTATGGAATCGAAGGGTTAGAAGACGCTATTGTATAAAAATTTCATTTTTTTTACACAGTCAAACAAGAAGAATTTTTTTTTACAAAAGAGGGGCAGACGATTTTTATTTTTAAGAGACGGAGGAACAAATAGAGAGTAGGATAATAGAAACATTTTTTTTTTTTATGTTTTTAGAAACCTCTCTATATCAAATCTTGTGTCTATTTGAAGCAGTAAGCTCACTTCTTCTAAAGAAAATAGAGGATTGATTTCAATTACTTTGCAAAGGCAACAAACAGAGGTAAGCCTCACTACTGTAATAACATCTTGTACTTGAATTTTTGTTTTCAAAAATGAAGTTAATGACAATAGAGGGGTACATCAAATGGTTTTCAGACAATATGACATCAAGAACAGAGCCCAAAGATTTCCAGATTGAACATTGGAGTAGGGACGCAGTTGAGAAACTTTATCAATCAGACTTAATAGTCTTCCTTCAAAAATTCAAAGGGCACAATGAAGATATCACAAGGGAGTTTATAAACAATTTCAAACAAGATGAAACTATGGTGGGTAGTTTACACATTCCTTTAACTCCATAATCTATTTTTGAAGCCCTAGAGTTGCCATTCTCAGGTGAACTTTACCACAAAGGATTGCATTTCAAGGACAAGGGTTGGACCTTCTTCCTAGATAAGAACAAAAATAGTTCCTTTGATAAGTCAAAGGGGATTCCCAGGGGAATGGTTCAATGAACCTTGGCCTGAATTAGTTTTGATAATCCAAAAATTTTCACTTGTGATAGCAGACATAGTGTAGTACACCTATATTACATTATGTTGCTACAACATATTAAAGGAGATATCAGGATCAATTTTCCATACTTCTTTTGTAGAAACTTGATGAGGATGATTGAAAGTGTAAAATCTGAGACCAAACCCAAAGAAGCCCAAATTTTTCACCAGGGACTCATAGAAATCATTGTTGATTACCAGCTGAAAACTAAGGGAATGGTTTGGAAAGATTTCCTGATTCAAAATAAGTTTGTAGAGCAAACAACATAAGACAAACTTAAACCAATACAGGAAACATGAAATATAGTGAATTCACCTCTCTACCCAAGGACCAGATCAAAGAAACGACAGGAAACAGTCATGGTAGAGAGGGAAACATCATTCTTGACCATTTCTAGGAGACAGAAAAAGAGAAATTCAACAGATAGAAGCAGCAAAGAAAAAGAACCATAAGTGAAAACCATAGAGACATCTCCTTTAACCATACAAGCCAATGAAATCCTTGAGAGGTTGCAGCAAGAAGTTTATGAAAATCCCGTAGAGAGAGATTCTTAAATTGAAAATGATGAGGTTGAAGCTACTTCAGTTTCCAAAAATACCAAGGAGGAAGACCAAAACCTTAGCGAGATCAGAGAGTTAACTGATAATCTGGAGGTAAGCAGAATAATGGAAAGGCACCTTAAAAGAGAGAATGAAACATATAAGACAAATAGTGAAAATTTGATTAAAGAAAATGAGAAGATAAGTGAAGAAATGGGAAATTGAAAGCAAAAAACAATCTTCTTTACATAGAAGCATTCAGGTGGCTTAAGGAGAAGAATTCTTGGAAAGCCAAATATGAGAAACAAAAGGTTAAAAGCTTAATCTACAAGGAAGAACAATGCAAAGGTATGGATTCTCTTCTACATGCAGCACAGCAGGAAGTTTCAGGGTCAAGAACAGGATCAGCATCAGAGCTCAGGAGGTCCAAAAGGAAAAAGCAAGCATGAGGACATGCTTGAACATCAGCTTGGGGGAGATGTTGGCACTCGTTTTTTTATCTCATTTTGTTTATGAAATACATCTTATTTTCCATACTATCCATCTATACACCATCATATCCACCTTATTTTGACCAATAAATGCATATACAAGTATTTGAATTAAGTTCTTCAATTCTTAAATTTTTTTAAAAAAATTAAATTTTAAGTGCATTTTTGGACAGCATCAGAAATTCCCATAATGGCCTCATGGTTTGCATATTTGCAGGACACTTGGGCTCGAGATGGATATATTTCTAGAAGGATTGGGAACTAAGAGTAAGTGTACACTTGTTGGTACAGTCAAACCGAGCTTTAATAGGCTCAGTCAAAGGCAGTCAAACAAGACCTGTTTTTATGGAGGATCCCTAGAAACTAGGTCAAAATTCTTATTTTGTGGGATTTTCCAGATTTTGATGGATTTGATGGATGAATTCGACCTTTTTGGATAAGATAAGGATAGTCATGACTATAGGAGATATTTTAGTTGAATTTTTTGGATACTTTATCTATTTAAGCCTCAAACTTTGAAGGCATTATTATTTATGAGACTTTAGAGACCTAATTGAAGATCTCTTCTATTCCATTTGCTGTTGTTATATGCTGATTGATTGACTGAAGTTTTAAGTAGTTGAAAACACCTTCAGTGTGCGAGGCAAGGGTGGAGGGCCCCCACACCGAGCTAAGTGCACTTCCTAGTTTATTTGTAGTTGCAATTTTTGAATTAGTTTGCTTATGCTTAACTTGTTTATTTGATTTATGCTAATGATTTATGAGTGTTGATGAATCTAATTATCATCCTTATTCTGCATATGAAAGGACAAAAAAATGTTTAAGTTAAACATTCTTTCTATCTGATTGAGATCTTAAGCTAGAATTCATCTTTTAATGCTTTTCTGAATTCCTGTTTTCTAACAATAGCATTATTGATAAATGATTCTATGATGAAGGACAACCAGGACCTCTTTAGTGAAGAGCCTCTTCAATTATTGTTTCATGAATATTAATCTATTGCTCAATTAATAGTTTTTTATTTCTAATTCATGAAGTAATCTTGTTAGAGAAGGACAAAGAAATCTCTTAAGTTAGGAGATTATTCTGCTTCTAATTGCACACTTGAATTTAGAACTGATTTAAGTTAGATTTATATTTGTAATATGCATTTCTTTAATAATTTTTAAATCATCTTCTAAATTGATCATAACTGAAACCCATATACTTTGGGGATGCTTCTAAGTCCTACTAGCCCGGATTGATAATAAATACTTGCGTTAGTTTACACAGTAAATTTACCCAACATCCATAATCATCAATCACCTGTAACCATCGTAAATCATAATCATAACTCACATGCATAACAAGACTGGAATAAAATATTGATACTTAACCTTCATCGATCCTTACTTCTTCTTTTGCTCTTTTGTACCCATACCGGATCGGTTGCCACATCTGGCAAGTACCCAATGCCTTTGCTTCTCTTCAATCATGTACACATACGTACAGTGTACATATCAACATGTACACCCACATACGACATACAATAACTTACAATACACGCACCCACGCCTAGTGTACAATACAACACAATACATATGCCTACACTAGCATACAACACATACACCTACACCTAGTGTACGATACAACACAATACCTATACATATACAGAGTAAAACACAATGAATACACAAGTCACAACTACACCATGCACATACATAGTACCAAATGCCTGAAACACAACTTGCATGACATGCACACAATACCACATGTACACCAGTACCATATGCACAACATGTACATAATACCACCTGTACACAACACTACCTGCACACAATGCCAAATGTACATCACACCACCTGTAAAATGTGTACACAACACCACATGCACGATATGTACACGACACCACATGTACACAATGCCAGATGCACGACACCACCTGCACACAGCACCACATGTGCAACATGTACACAACACCACCTGCACATAGCACCACATGTGAAACATGTACAAAACACCACTTGCACACATCACCACATGTACAATCATGCACAGAACACCATATGTACATATCACCATATGTAAAACATGCACACAACACCATATGCACATAGCATTGCATATACACCATGTACATAGCACCATATATACACAACACTGCATATCCAACATGCACACAACACCGTATATACAACATGCGCACAATACAATATGTACACAACACTGCATATCCAACATGTACATAACACCATCTATACCTAGCACTACATAGACAATATACACACAACACCATATATACAACATGCATACAACATCATATGCACACAATACTGCATATGTTACATGTACACATCACCATGGGTACAATCATTGAATACACATCATGCACAACATATACACAACAATAGTACTACACATCCATAGACCACACACTGAGCCCACAAGAAACCTTGCTTCTAGTGTCTTTCCACTATCCATGCTTATCCTAACATGTCGCAGATCACACTACTTTCACTTCATTGATGTACCCCTCGGCATTACCTGTCCATAACATAAACATAGGCATAATACAAGCATATAATATCAATTCATGTCCACATGATACTGGCCTCATAGATCTGTCAGAGTTACTCTTCCCACTTGATTCCTCATTAGACCAAAAACCTCTTCATGCCATTCACCTGCATAAGAAATCATTCATCCACAATAATGATCCTTGAAAACCTTGTCATATAGTGACATAGATAGATAGATACATACATATATATATAATAATTATAATAAAGCAATCATGATCCTGTCAGAAAATGACATACATACACACATATACATATAAATATAAGCATTAAAAAATCATGATTCATGAAGACCCTGCCAGACGCGAAATACATACATACATACATGTATACATATATAAACATCAACATAATCATGATCACAACACAATTGCTAGATATCATAATGTCTAGGTTAAGAGAACTTCTTTTATTCGTGCACAACAAGCACAACATTAAGAAAAACATTTCCCCACATAGACAAGGCATATATCGTCTCATATCCGTTCACTTTAACTACTTTGCCACTCTCCATTTACCCAATGGACTCAACCAATCAATCGACTGTCATATTCTTACCTTCTGCTGCGCTTACTCATGTATCGAGCTTCATCTGTGTCTTACATTACTTGTTGGGTACCACACAACTCTCCCCGAGCTCCATTAAATTTCCTCTTTCCCAACAAATTCCCAAGACTCTCAAAACATAAAAGGCAAGAAGATGAACAAACAAGAAGAAGACCATGAAAACCAAGGCAATACAACACTGCAAAAAAGTGGCAATGCCTTTCACCAAACATAAACAAAACTAAAATTCAAGCGTAAACAAATCATAAAAGACTGAAAGCACAAGATTGAAAACAAACACCATGACTCAATTCCCCATGGTTCCCAATGCTTCCTAGGGAAACTCAACCTAATACTTCTCCAAGATTTCATGGTAGTCTCTTGCCATGTAATCCCATGCATCATACTGCCATAACCACATAAATGTCAATGTATAATATAAACCTACAATATATCAGTTATCATACCTTGTTATGCTAGGCACATTGTCTTGTATCTAAACACATACATATAGCATCTCTCAAGGGACTCCAATCCCTTGACAAGTCCAACCATAACTAGAAACAAACTGTTATACCTGTCAAATACATGTTCATAAATATAACACACGTCCACATAATGCCAAACAAGATTAGGTTTGAGAAAAATTCATGTATGCAAAACACTCATTTGTTTGGAATTAAGGTTTCCAAACATAGCCAAAGGAATTCTTACCCAATTCATTTCTTTTACCATTTACCTTGCTGCAATTGAGTCCTACTATGTATTGTCATATCACCCATCTCTTAGTTATATAAACACATAAACTATTACCTTGCCATGCTAATACCAAGCATGTTTCCCAACAATTGTTCACACGTCAATCACATGTTCCAAATATCAAGACAACATATCTATTAACTAAAATTAGTCTCGACGAAGACTAACAACCATATCATAGTCAACTAATAGTCAAGATCAAAATACTACAACTATCACCTACTTGCACTCAAGTACATATCAACTATCTCAACACGTTAGTACAACCATCTCAAAACAATATCATTTCTTCACACAATCTTATAGATACAACTCATATCATGTGATTATTCAAACATTCAAACAAACTATAAACATACCAGGTTAGACAAATCAACTAGGCGACAAAATCAAGTAGTCAAGCACAAAGTAAATGACATAAGCCAATTATTACCTTAATGTATCTTAGGGGAGGTTATATTGTCTTCACAATCGATCTAGATTAGCATGATATAAATTCACAACACCTAAACTCAAACATAAATAAGGTCATGATATCCGTAACAATAACTAGCTAGCATGCTAATATCATAAACTCATAAACACTTGTCATTCATGCATAACACTCACATATGCACAACTAGTCTAGATTAGTACAACACACTATCATAATTAGGTCGACTCATACCTGAATGTCATAAACCTAACCAACTGCATATGCCAATCCAAATTAGCACGATACATTTAACATCAAGATATTCATGCTATAACCCTAACCATCAAGTTAACTAATGTATAACAACAATAAGTTAACATATAACATAATCATCGAGCTAGCTACAAGTTAGCATATAACATGCTCATCAACAACATATAACATAATCATCGAGCTAACTACAAGTTAACATATAACATATTCATCAATAACATATAACATAATGATTAGTTAATACCATACCTGACTAACCAACACATGTACGTATGATCACACTAGTCAACTAACATCTATCATAATATCAATAGAATGAGAGGCATACACATAACCATAATGCATATGACTACACTGATCAACCATCATTTATCATACATGTAACCATAATAACAATAGAATGGCAAACAATAGGTAACCCTAATGCTTACAACAACCATGAATCACATACCTGCATGCCAAGCATGCAAACTTGCATGACGATCTTCTCTTACCCCAAATTCCATTGTTGCAATGTCACTTTAATGATTTGCATCTCCTGCTCTATTTTAGCCAACAAATTAGCATCATAACATACCAATATCATCATGGTTACCTAATTACTTACAATGACCTTATGCATAACAACCTTCACCATGAAATTGTATGCATAACAACATATATACAACAAATGCATGTACAACCATACACTCATGGCGACACATCCCACCATCAACCTTCACATGGCGACATCACTACAACCATGATCAACACCATGCAAGTGCAACAAGCACATAGACTACAAGCATAAGGAACACATATGCAACTGACTTGAATGCACGACCAACACACTGCCCATCCAGTCTAAGAGTTGAACCATGCTCTCATACCACTCTGTAACACCATCTTCCCACATCTATCCAAGTAACCATCCAACCGGGGTAAACATGTGACGAGAGGCTACTATAATGACATTCAACCTCCTAGGTAGCCTTAAGGAAGTGGAACTGATGGAAACAAAACATACAGACCTTGTGCATCATCAATGAGACCCCCAGGAGATAACCCAACCATTCAAGCCTCTTACCCCTGGGTCACACTGACCTTTTGACCTATTTGAGCCATAGACGCAGACACAGGCTTGCAAGCCAACATCCAGGATGCTATAGCTGTAGACATAATACTGCATGCCAGCATCCAGGGCCCCAATTAATCAGTTATTTGCCAACATTTATGGGATTTGAGCTACCTTTTCAGTCCTAGAACCCAGTGTTATTCCCATAACTTCATGAAAACTTTAGAGACGATAAATAACAACAAGATAATGATACATAAGAAATCGCATCAATAAGAACTCATTTGGACCCCTCTTAGCCATGACAAGCATTTTGTAAAAAATGTCACAAACATGAAAGCTACATGCATAAACAAAAAAACAGAGCAAAGGGGTCTCATACTTATCTCGAAATCGCTAAGAAGCATTGCTCCCCTACATCATTAACTGTCATACAATCTATTTCACCATAGTTACATTGTGCATTCATTTAAAAGTAAAACCACGGAGAGAGCCATACATCATCACTATTAAACTACATGCTCATAACTAACATAATAACAACAGAAATACCATGGATACAACAACAATGGAATCCACATATAAATTAGTACATTTGCATACCAAATACCAAGGGAATGAATTTCTCATTAATGAATGTAGAAACCAACTGGAGATGGGACTTCCACGTTCCACCCGAGCATAGATTGGCTGAGCCAAATATATCTTCAGCCAATCACCCCCATGCTATATTCCAAGCATGAATGTGGGACTCAAACCGAAAGAACCAATCCAGGGCATATCGAGGTTAAACCAACTCACCCTCATTAATAGATCATGATTTATCATGATCCACACTCGATCACTAGGCCAACACAATAAACATATCATAACCAACTTTACCATGATCTACACCCGATCACTAGGCCAACACAAGCATGGATATCACCGGATTCTCTCCGCCTACACCACGAGGAATTTTCCTGTCTCGTAGTCTCTCAAGATTTACCGCAACCCAAAATCCGAATCAGGATTCACTAGGCCCTATACCGAGACACCACCCTCTAGGCTTTACCGTATATCCCACCATTCACCAGCAAGGATTCCTAGGCTTAATCAAGGGCAACCACCTCTAAGGGTTTATTGCAATCCAAACCCGGATCACTAGGCCCTAAACCGAGGCAACATATCAACCAGTTTTGTGTCATAATACAAATAATAATATTTGGAGATCCACCTCACTCAACTTCGAATCCATCCGGTAATCCAACTAAACAAAGACATGAGAACTCCACAACACCATGTCTATCCGGAAATGGCAAGGCTAGGCTGAAAATACTGTCACACCTGGAAAAAACCCATGCCAACAAAAAAAAGAACCACATGCAATGAATGCCATGCATGCCAAATCTAACAAGGAAAACATACATGAAATTCTATACCTACCAAGAATCCTGTTATAACTGCTTGATTCCTACTCCTCCTTCTTCTTGCTTTCTTGCCTTTCTTGGTCCAATGCCAAAATGCTCCAAAAAACTCGAAGTGTCCAAGAGTGAGAGAGAGAGAGAATAGAATGAGAGCCATAAGTGTGAGAAAAAGCTTTCCAACTGATCCTTAGAAGCCTTTTTATAAATGAGGCCTCTATTTTCTTCAATTTCCTCCTCACATGCAACCTTTCACCTTTCACCTTCCTTTTCTCCTATTTTCCATTATTTTCATAAATAAATGTGCCAAAAACACTTTTTTCGTCTTTAATGCCTTAGCCATTGCCTTAGCCAATTTCCTTTAGCCACAATAACCAAAATGAACACCCATTAGGATGTTTTTTCCCAACATTCAGCTTGGAACAAGTGTCCCATCAACCGTGGTTATTATTTTAGCTTTATTACATGGAATTTTCACTAGGGTTGTTACAGTTTATGCCCACTCACTGTGTTTCCAAAACTATGGTTGAGTCTCTTTCCATATTAATAGAAGGATGAGCTACCTCTATTGAGGGTTGATATGGATAACCATGAGGCTGAGCTGAATTTGAAGGTGCTGATTTGTCTGTAGGAGGCTCCTATTTTTGTAATTTGTCCTACCCACAAGCCGGTGTAGTCTTGGAACCTTTGGTTCCTTTAGGATATTTCCATCCACGATTCTTGTTCTTAGCATTTGTGCGAATAAGGGCAAGTATCTTGCAACAAAAAGTCATGTTTTCATAATCCATTGGTTGAGAGTAAACCCTACCTCTCCATTCGAGAATGATTTTTTCCAACAATCCTTTACGAAGATCCACTTCAATACATATGCGAACAAATGTTTGGATTCCTTTTGTAATCCTTTCAGCATTGAATTTGATGAATCAACCTATTAAATTTCCCACATCATTCAGGATATCTGGATGTGTCAGATGGATGGGAAAATTGGGGAGCCTTACCTAGACAAGGGTTGCTAGAGTCGACATAGAGAGAGGATTAAAATCTGGAACCAAGGTTAAAAGGAGAGGCTAGATCAACCCCAAAAGTAGGGTCCCTGATAAAAAACCTTCTGACAGTCATATAATTTGAAGAAGTTCACGATAAAGAATCCTTTTGAGCAGAAATGCAACTGGTTGTTTCGCGACCAATTATGGTGAATCCACTTCTTAAGAGAAGATGTTGTGGGGCAAAAACCATTGAAATGACAAACAATTTCTTGCCTTTCATAATCTACAAGCAATGTTTTCCACTTCAAGAGAAGGAGATTCCACTACTGTTCGACCACGAATGCAAGTCTAGAGAGATCTTTAGGGTTTGGCGGAAAAGGTCAGGGTTTTAGGACTTCCTCAAAGGATTTGGGTTGGCTCGAGGAGAATACACCCCAACCTTTAGCTCCACCTCTTACTGTTGCTACAATGTGGATCGAGGCATCCTTGACTATGCCATAGTCGTTGAGAGTTTTCTAATCTTGAAGCTGCTGACCCCCATGTAGGTGCTGAATACAACCATATGGGATTCTCACACTATCTTGAATCCTGGTTGCAAGGGAAGAGACAAAATTTGTGGCTCTGAATTGTAAGCAAAGAGAAACCCCTAAAATTATTTTCACAAATATCATAAACTTCTTCAGATATGGGGTAAAAACCTAATCCTGGGAGTAGAAAGAACCCTACAACAAACATGATTTAGATCGAGACACAACTTGACCACCTAAATGTCCACGATCATATTCAAAGCAAGCATAATTACTAATATCTAAACTTGCTGCCACCATGTTTATGGTTTCAGTTCTGGAGTTGTAGAACGATTCTTGTCCTTGCATATGCCTCATCGAAGATTTCAACTTTAAAGGATTTGTAACATTCAATTAACCCTTTAATTGAAAGGTTACTATTATTTTTAATTCTTTATTTATATACTTTTGAAAATTTGTAATTACTTTGATGACATTATTAAAATATGATATAGAGAAAGTTTGACCATTTTATTGAAATATGTTATAATTAAAGCTAACCATTTTTTATTTTTATTTTTAAATTTTTGATCACAACTATGAGGTGTTTTTATTAAAAGATAATAACATGTATAGTTCAAATCCAAAAGGAATAACAATATGTAGATATTTTAGCATGTATATTTTCACACTTAAAAAGATGACGATGAAAACTTCTAGAACACTATGCAATCTCATTGAGGCATTTGACGTTTCATGTGAACACTTCACCCATCTTCAGAGACATAAAGGTTAAAAAGCTAAAAAAATTTGAGCTTTCTGTCCTTGAAGATGGGTGAAATGTTCACTCATACCTCAATGAGATCGCACAATGCTCTAGAAATATTTGAGCTTTCTGTCCTTGAAGATGGGTGAAGTGTTCACTCAAAATGTTAGACACCTCAATGAGATCTCACAGTGTTCTAGAAGTTCAATATGTAGATCTTGATAAATTTCTAGAATTTAGTGGAAGCAATCTCTTGTTCCACGAATAAATGAGTCTCATACAATAATATGATTACTTGTGTAATAATGACTTGTAGTGAGGTGTCTCCTTGCAGGACGATTGAGTGGTTGACACAATGAGAAGTTATCCCCTCCATCCAGATTCAAATTCCATAAGGAGACATCTTTGGGCCATTGTGATAAGGTTGAATTAGTACACTCCCCCACCCTTTGCCTAAATTACTCCAACAAGTTACCCATTCATCATGATTAAAAAAAGACTCACAAAAAAATTAATATAATTACTCTTACTAAATCATAAATTACTCTTACTAAATCAAAAATTAATAATATATCTAACTTATAAGTTATTATACCTGTTGCACAAGTATATTGCATTAGATTTGCAACTGATTTGACATTAATTTCACTTAGATTTAAACTTTTTTATGCTTTTGCTATAGTTTAACTTTAGTCATTTTTATAATTTATTTATTTTTATTATTTAAATCTATTTTTCTGATCTCTGATTGGTTAATATAATTCACTTCTTATTTCCAAATGCATCGTGATTCGAAAACACTGTGACTTGGTCGATTACTGTGTGCTTTTGCGCTGTCACTTTGCTGTGTGCTTTTGGGCATTCACTTGGTCATATTTTTCGTGATCTCTACACCATCACGTGCTCCGTATATAACATACATACACAATACACTGTTCACTTTACTTTTGCAAGTCCAAACTAAATCTTATGACGTAATGGTCGGATATCACATTTAAATTTCACTTCCGCAATTACATTACTATGTGGAAATAAATAAACTTTTATACTTTTCTTGAGGAAAAATAATTTTGGGGAGACCTAGGGTTAGCTTCTCATGTAACAATGCAGTCTTCAAGCATTTCTCTGACAAACAAATAAAATCCGTTGATCTTGACAGGAGAGTTAGGTGCTGTCGAAAAAAGCCTTTCTTCAATATCTGTGTTCTTGCTATTCACAACTAAGGTTTTGTGAATTTGTACATGGTTGCTAATTTCTCCTATTCAATTAGATTCCACACAACAACGTCGACTAGAAGCTCTCTCTCTATGCATGAGTTCATGCAGAAATGATTTATTCAGTGGCTTACAACCATTGTAGATCCATCTTTTAACATATGGTTTAGTTAAGGTTTAGTTAGGAGAGGGATCAAAAGTGCAATATCTTTAAGTTTTCAAGTTTATTTTTTACTATTTCACTCTTTTAACTTTGACTTTAATAAATGGTTAACATTGTAGTGTTTTCAAGAAATGCATATTTAAATTTGTGGTAATTTATTTAGTTTCTTTCATATTTAATTTAATTATAAATAAAAACTTAATAACCTATACTAACTTTCCTATGAATTAATATAAAATTTATATTGTTAATTTTTTTTTTACAGTAACGGTTATGGATTATTATATTCAACTTGGCCTGAATGCTGAAAATCTGGTTACATTGAGGAGGACTATATCCTGTTGCACCTCACCACTAAGGTTGAGTATGTAGCTAAAGCTTGGAGTTTTCCTCCTTGGTGAAGTAACTATAGATTCAATTTCAGAGATTTTTCCCAACTTGAAGATACATACAAATGATTTAAGAGTAAGCAGTAAAACATGACAACAATTTAGCTTATGGGATGGGTTCCCATGATTCTTCTTCGTCTTTCATCTTGATCCCAGCAGAGAGGAGGGCAACTTTGTTGGCTTCAATGTCTGCCTCTTTATTATGAGTTCTCAGCACATGATAGTAATTCAGCTTCTGAAAAGCGTTTTCCAAGCCCTTAATTCTGGCTATCAGCCTTGCGAGTTTAAGGTCCAAAGCTGGAGAGTTGGACACCATTGCATTGATGATGATCTGGGAATCGCCAATAGCATTTGCTTCACTTATGTTTAAATCTTTGAGCAACTTGAGACCTTGAAAGAGAGCCAAAGCCTCAACTTGAATGTTGGTTGAATGGCCTAGCCCCCAAGCAAAAGAATGAATTTTTTCCCCAACTGGATTTACAACAACACCTCCTGCACCAGCTTTGCCCGGATTGCCCTTTGCTGCCCCATCAAAAAAGAGGGAGTGTCTTGAATGTGTTGTAAGCTAGTCTTGAAAGTCTATTTCATATTTTCTTATTTGCCAGTCTTTGGGAGGAGGGACGTTCCTAACTGCTGTTTGAAATTGCAAATCAAGAAATGAACCCCAAGCAATGTCCTGTTGGCTAAGATTAGAATCATCTTTTAAATCAATCAAGCACTCTTTTAGGTGGCATTTGATCTTGATTTCTAATGCCTTGTGATTCTGTTTAGTATTTATGAAGATTCTTCTATTTCGTTCAAGCCAGATCTGCCAGCAAATTACCTTTGGGAGGACAGACCATGCAGCTTTGATTATATGGTTTTTAGGTGGAGGACCAGGATACCTGTTCGCCCATTTAGAAAATAGTTCAGCAGTGGAGCAAGGGAGCAAAATGTTGGGATCCATTTTGTGGATGAAAGTGAACTAAATCTGCATAGAGAATCTACATTCAAGCATTAAGTGGACATCACTCTCTGTATTTTCATTACACAGCGAACATTTGGAGGGGCCGTGGAACCCTTTCCTCCGCAGATTGTCATACATGAGGATTTTTCCATGGCATAGAAGCCAAGCAAAGAAGTCTACTTTGGGCCATGAAGGAAAACGCCAGACACCATGCCAAGGTGCTGGGTCAGGGGGAACGAAAGGTCTCTCTCTCATCTTAGCGTATCCCATGGAGACAGCGTACCCTATGGCATTTGGCCCCCAGCCTCTCGAATCTCTTTTCCTTATGTGAGAAGGCGCCAAACCATGAAGAATATCGAGCAGCGTGGTCCATTTGTTATGCAGGTGAGCCAGCACAACAATTCATTTCCAGCCTGCCCAATCAGAATTGTTCCATAGTGAAATATCCCACAACGAGCGCAACCCTTCTCCTTCCATCCAGTAGCGCAGCGCTCTAATGGAGCCTCTGTCTTCTATAGGATTCGTATTCATAATTTTGTCAGTCCATATATTTATCTTTTTACCATTTCCTGGAATCCAGAAGGAGTGCGCATTGATTAGAGGAGCAGCTTTAGCATACAGTTTGAGGAAAGGCGAGTTGGGCAGATGGATCGAGTTGTCTAAATAGCTAGTACGTGGACCTCTGAAATATTTTTTCCAGAGAGACAATTGAGCCCAGCCTGGCTTGGGCTCAATGATATTCCAAATTAACTTCGCTCCCATAGCTATATTCTGTTGACAGAGATTTTTGAAGTTCAATCTGCCCTCCCACAAAGGCTTGGAGATGGTTTCCCAACTGAATAGGGGAAGTTTGTTTTCATTCTGTTTGCCTCCCTTCCAAAAGAACCTCCAAATGTACTCCTCCATTTTTTTTAAGATGCTTGCCGGAGCGAGAAGAACAACAAATTGAAATAGAGGGAGATTGGTAAGCACAGATTTTATTAGGACAGATTTACCAGCAATGTTGAGCCATGAGTATCCCCAGGCTTGGATCCTGGTCTTGAATTTTTCAAGTTGTGGAAGCCAGTCTTTACTTACAGATCTTTTATGATAAACAGGGAGGCCCAAGTATTTGAAAGAGGTCCAAGAGGAGGAGGCTGCAAAGCCCAAACATCTAGAAATAACAGAGAGCAATCTGGGCAATGTGTTCCAGCTGTAGATGTGACATTTGTTCTTATTTAAGGCACTGCCTGAGGCCTCATAGAAATCATCCAGAACTGCTTTAAATTTGATGGCTGAGGAAAGAGTGGCAGCTCCCAATAACAGGGTATCATCCGCAAATAGGGCATGATTTATGTTTTTGACCCCTCTTGCCATACACAGTCCATTAATATCTTGATCTTGCATCTTTTTGTCTAATAGAAAACTGAGAACATAGGCTTGGATGACAAAGAGCAGAGGGGAGAGTGGGCACCCCTGCCTAAGCCCTCTCGAAGCTTTAAAAAATTCAGTGGCTCTGCCATTTACTAGAGGTGCAATCCATGGCTCCGAGATGCATGCCCGGGTCCATTTAATGAAGTTTACTCCAAAACCAAACTTGCTCATGACTTTTAACAGAAAGCTATGATTTACTCGATCAAAAGCATTTGCTAAGTTGAGTTTGATAACCATACCTTGTTCATTTCGATACAGACTTGAGGGAATTGCCTCTTGTACAAGGGTGAAGTTGTCCACGATCTGCCTGCCTTGGATGAAGCCTCCTTGATTCTTCGGAATGATTTTGGGAAGGATGAGCTTCAGTCTATTTGAAATTACTTTGGTGATTAGCTTGTGCCCTGTATTGCATAAGGAGATCGGACGAAATCTGTTGAAGTTGTTGGCGCCTTTCTCCTTGGGGATGAGGGCTAAGAAAGCTGAACTTGTGCTGCCTCCGATTTTCTGACAATCTTGAGATTTTTGGACCATTTTGAAAAGGTCCTTTTCAACTATCAGCCAACAAACTTGGAGGAACCTGGTAGAAAATCCATTTGGTCCAGGGGCCTTATCTGGATCCATGGCAAAAGGGAATTTTTAACTTCTTTTTTGGAGACTTTGGCCTCAAGGATCTCATTCATACGAGGAGAGATTGAAGATGGAACAATGTCTAACAGATTTGAATATTGGTCCGGATCCGTGTCCTCACTATACAAGTTTTGAAAATGAGAAAAGGTTGCTTTCTTGATGTCCTCAAAATCCTTGTGGGTGACGTTATCCTCCTTGATCTCAGATATAGTGTTGAAGCATTTCCTGGCCTAGGCTTGTTTATGGAAGAAAGAAGAGTTCCCGTCCCCTGCTTTGAGCCAAAGATTTCGAGATTTTAATCTCCAGTATTCTTCTTCAGCTAAACAGGCCTTATGAAAACTCTACTGCAGCTGAGCCTCTTTATCTAACAGCTCCTCTGTGACTATAGCGTTCTCCACTTGAAGTTGATGAGAGGCTAGAGAAGCTTTAATGGTTTTTCTTTCTGTAGCAGGATTGGGCAAGGTTTTGGCCCATCGTTTTAGAGCTCCTTTCACCCTTCTAAGCTTTTCCTCCCAGACAAAGAAAGGGGATCCTTTGACTGGCTGTCTCCAATAATCCTTGACTAAATGCATGAAATCTGGCTCCTTGACCCAAAGGGGACTAAATCTGAAAGGAATAGGGCCCAATTCTAGATGGGACAGGAGTTCTAGCTTTATGGGCTTATGGTCCGAGATGTGGTTTGTGAGAATATGCATTCTAGGTTCTAATCCTAGTGACATAAAGGAGCTTTGGATGAAAAATCTATCTAATCTGGCAGCAATATGACCTAGACCAGCTCTTTTGTTAGACCAAGAGTACTTACCGGAGGAAGGTTTGATATCCAACAAATCCCAGTCCTGCATAAGATCCTCCGCCCATTCCCTTGCCGGATCTTGGACTGTGCTACCTCCTCTTTTTTCAGATGAGTGAAGAGTGAGGTTGAGATCTCCAACAATAATTATATTTTCCAGGTTTGCTAAGTCTGCTTGAAGCCTTATAGATTCCCAACAGTCCTTTTTTTCCCCAACGTTGACAGGAGAGTATACATTGAAAAGGCAAAAAATTTCTTTGGTGTCCAGATTTTGCATTTTAAGCAGCAACCAATGAGTGTTGCTAGCCTCATAGATGACTGAAAATTTGTTGGCATTCCATAGAGTGGCAAGCCCTCCCGAGGCTCCCCGGGCAGAGATTGCTCTTGCTTCGCTTTTGATCCAAAGTTTCTTACTTGCATGCAGAAAGACTACGTCTTCCAGCTTGGTCTCCTGGACGAGAATTATGTCTGGAGATTCTATTCTTATTAAGCTTCTAATGGCTTCTTCCTTAATTTTGCTCCCCATACCTCTACAATTCCAGGAGATGACCTTCATTATTTATGTTTCTGATGGGCTCCCTTGGAGCCTTGGGGCTGATTTTTCATCGTCCTTGGCTTTGAGGCTAGCAGTTTTTCCAGAGTTGGCTGGCTGCCCTGTAGCTTGTCTTTGTAAGTTTCCTGCTCTCTTTTTTCCCTGTCAGTTTTGCGACCTCTTGTGGATCTCCTTACCGAGGTTTGAGACTCTCCTATTTCTCCTTCCTCCCCTAACTCGTTCGATTCCCGTTCTTCTTCCTCATCTTCTATAGGCATGCCTTTGGGTTCTATAGCACTTGTTCCTTTAAGGGAGGAAGAGGGAGTGCCTTTGCTTGGAGAGACTGGCTTTTGGATCTCGATCTCCTGAGTTGCTTCTGTTTGCTGGCTTAGAGGATCGAACTTATTTTCTTGTGCCTTTTTGGGAGGGGGGCGCTGAGAATTGGCCTGAAGAGGGCCTTTTCCATTGGGGCCTCTCGGTTTTTGACCTTTGTGATTGATCTTTGTGCGCTTAACTTGATTCCAACCCTCTTCATTTCCTTTCTCTGGCTCAGCATTGGATGGACAATTTCTAGCAAAGTGTCCATGAACATGGCATTTCCTGCATTTAAATGGCAACTGCTCATAGTCCAAGATCTGCACATGAGACCAGCTATCGACATTGATTTTGATTGCCTCTGGGAGACCCACCTCTAGATCTACTTCTACGCAGATTCTAGCACAGTCATACTGGTCCTTGTTGTTTTCCTGATCTATGAATTTCCCAAGAGCGTTGCCGATGTGTTTCAAGGAGTCCCAATTCCAGCAATGAACTGGGAGATTCGGGAGCCGAACCCACACTGGGACTGCCTTGGGAACATCAACTGCCGGATCAAAATCCGGAGTCCATTTGTTCAAATAGAGGCCTTGAGGGCCCATGAAATAGGGCCCATTTTGGAAGATCAAATCTTTGTCTTCTTTGGAAGAGAATTCGAAGAGGAAGAACCCTCGCCCAAGAAAGTAAGATGTAACACTTTGCTTGATCAGAGGAGCCCAGTTCCTGTTAACCCATTGCTTAGTAGTTTTCGGAGATGGCCAAAGTCCCGTGAATTGGCCAATGAGACCACGATCAGCCAGAGACAAAGCTACTTGGATGGGGGTCTCTGGAGGCAAAGAGATCTCCGAGATATCTTCGAGCTTCTTAACAAATTTAGTTGCTTCACTTTTTTTCTTCTGGGGCAAACCAGCCAGAAGCTGATTGAATGCATCAACAACAGGGGAAGAAGGCGACAGTGGGGGCTCCTTGGGAGAGCCCTGCGTCTCCATGGGATCGGGTCTTAGGCAAGGCGCCGCAGGGGACAGCCACGCTGCTCAGAATCTTGACCTAGCAGCGCAACTCAGAAATGCAGTCGCAAGGAGTAATAATGATTACATCTATATCAAAATTTATATTGTTAATTAATAATAAAGACAATTATCATTAACTATTATATATAGATATATGTTTATTCATTATTACATTTAAATAAAATTATATTATTAAAATTAATTAGTAATTGATAAGGGTGTAGATTTTTATTTTTACGATGATGTAAACTTCTCTTCATATGATATGTTTCTAGTTTTGGGTTGTTAACTTATTTATTTAAATCTAAGTCTTATGAACTTTTAGCTAATTATAAATTGTTTTAAATTTTATTTCAATACCAAAAATACTTTAAACATAAATAATGTTTATAACAAACCCTGTTCATTATAAATATAACTAAATAGCAACTTATTTTTAAATTTTTATTTTATATATAAAATCAATTATTATTAATTAAAATTTAACTTTAATTACATATAAAATCAAATATTATTAATAATTAAAATTTAACATATTTTCAAATAAAATAATATTTATTTATATTCAAATTGTATTTATTAATATTCAAATTTTATTTTATGGAAGGATTTTAGTTCTAACCATTTGTTTGAGGTTCGATTTTCTCAAAACATGTTATAATCAACTCTGTGACATTTATGAATTCTAATAAGATTACCAATTCTCTATATTTTTTTATTCTAATTTAAAAATATTCAAATTTAATTTAAATAACCATATATAATCTTATTAATTACTAATATTTTGGACTTAACTATTCAATTTCCATCTTTAACAAAATGTCACCCGTGAAATTGGATAATAAAAGATAAACATAAATAAGTTAATAATTTAAATTTAAGAAATGTTTTATAATATGGAATTTTTTATTTTTTATTTTATAAATCATTTAAAATAATAGATTATTTTAATTGAAATATTATCTTTTTTAAACGATCACTTATCAATAACATTATAACAAATAACTAATAATGATTATATATTACTAACTATATTTCAAAACAATATAATAAATCAAATGATTTTTATCGTTATTGAGGATCATTTTTATAATGCCTAGTGCCTAATTTTAGTGATGGTTTATTGTTATAATCACAATATTATATATATATATTCAAAACTCTATCATTATTTTTTTTTTTTTTTTTAACTGTAACGGATATGATTTTATTATATTAGAAAGATTATGGGTCTTTGCCGAGGCAACCCCTTTTACAAAGCAGAGATCTATCTACTGCATCTAAAAGTCAATAAGTACTATCAAGGCATTTGGACAGTGCTTATATTGTTTACAATGATCTGCCCTTTCATGAGCGAGCTGCCTTTGTTTGCCATCTCATCTGCTTCGTTGTTTGACTTTCTCAAAATGTGATGAAGTTTACACTTGTCAAAGTCTCGAAGGACTCTCTTCAATCTGTCCAAATTTTTGTTGAGGCTGGCATTGCTGAACGGAGTCTCGTTGTTTATATTTTTTATTATCAGTTCTGAATCACCGAAGACTTGGAGCACTTTGATTCCCTTATCTCTTGCAATAAGACAAGCTTTTAGGAGCCCAAGGATCTCTGCGTGATTGTTGGATTTCTTGCCAAGTCCCCAACAGAACCAATCTTTGGAAGACTCACCGGGAGAGTAAATAACTCCACCCGCACCAGCAGCACCAGGGTTCCCCTTGGACGCCTCGTCGAAAAAGATAGTGGAAATGTTTTGGGACCTCCACCAATTTTGAAAAAAATCATCCTCATCTCTTATGCGCCATTCAGGATCGTCACCTTGTGGGGGTTGAAGGTACTTACGTGGATGGGTCGCAAGCATACCAAGCCAGCGCTTTTCTTCGGGCAGTAGCAAATGATCTTCTTTAAAATACTGAAATTGGGCCGCTTCCAAGAGGAAGGACTTAGCTTTTGCAGCAACCTGCAGAGGGGTATATAGCAGCTCTTTAAAAATCCTCTGATTGCGGGCCAACCAGATCTGCCAGCATACATATTTGGGGAGCGCTATCCAGATTCTACGCCAGAAAGATTTGGAAGGAATTCGATGGGGATAGTGTTGACTCCAAGAGGCAAAGAGGTCTGCTACTGAGTTCTGCAAGGGGGCTGGAATCTGCAAGTCCTGTAGAGTGAGAACCCAAACCTCTTCAGCAAATCTGCACTCCATGAAAAGATGTTGGGCTGTTTCGAAGTTATTACAGCATAACGCACATCTGTGAGGCCCAGCTATTTTCCTTTTTTCCAGATTATCTCCCGTAAGCTGCTTGTTATGGACCAAGGTCCAGAAGAAGAAGTTTACTTTTGGAAGGGAAAGCGGATCCCACACATTCTTCCAAAACTCCTTAGTTTGACTACTATTTCTAATGACCTGTAAAGCATTATACCCAACTGCTGTGGTATAAACTCCAAACTGTCCCCAGCCCCAGCTATCTTTTTTGGTTCTGCAAACAGGTGCAGCATCATCCAACAGTTCGACTAGCAGTGCTTGTTGATGAGAAAACCGTGCTGGCACTCTATGGAAATCCCATCCATTCCAGTCTCCACGCTGGTCCCAGGTCGAGATGTCATACAGTCTGTTTACACCTGCGCGCTCCAGCCAGTTCCTGAGGTCTGCAATGTCATCATTCTGAGCAAGTGGATCACTTCCCATTATACTGTCAAGCCATAAATGCGTACGCTTGCCGTTCCCTGGAATCCTGTAGATTAATTTTTTGAAAAAGTTGCTGCTTTTACAACATAATTTCCAGACCTGCGTGCTATTGGGTGCACTCGCTGTCTGTAGGTTGGAGAGCGCGTTATTGGGACCATACTTTGAGCGCAGGGTAACACTGATTGGATGAGAGGGCTCGTTGAACAGCTTCCACAAAGTCTTTCCTCCCAAAGCAAGATTGACAAGCGTGGGATCTCTAATTTGCAGGCCGCCTTCAGACAAAGGCTTTTTGACCACATCCCAGTTAACCAGATGCATTTTTCTCTCGTTGCCTTTCCCTCCCTGCCAAAGAAAATCTCTGAGCAACATGGAGATCTGCTCCATCACATTTCTTGGTGCAAGGAGGAAAGCCGCCTGGAAGATTGGGAGTGCAGACAACACAATTTTAATTAAGATTACTTTACCTCCCTTAGTTAGCCAGTTGCCTCCCCACGCAGCAATTTTGGATTTAATTTTTGAGATTATGTCACTCCATAACGATCTCTTGTTAACTCCAGAAGTTATGGGAAGACCAAGATATTTAAACCTATCCCAGTTTGCCTGACCTTTAAACCCAAGAAGAGCAGAGATTGCAGTGAGTTCATTCTGGTCTATGTTCCAGCTATATATTTCGCTCTTACTCTCGTTAACCAAGGCACCTGAAACTCTGCAGTACTTTCTGAGGACTGAGTCGAAAGCTCTGGCTATTCTGATGGAGGCTCCTCCGAATAGGAGAGAATCGTCGGCAAAGAGAGCATGGTTCAATGGTTCAGCTCCATTAGAAGGTTTGAGGCCCAGAATATGACCTGCTATTCTTTCAGCAGTAAGCTTACGACTGAGGGAATCTGCCATTATGATATACAGGAAGGGGGAGAGTGGGCAACCCTGCCTGATACCTCTCTGAGCTTGGAAGAAGTTAGCGGGTCTGCCATTAACTAACGAAGCAATCCAAGGACTATCAATGCAGGCTTTTATTAAATGGACAAAATGTATCGAAAAACCAAAGGAGAGCAGGACCTTAGATAGGAAATTATGATTAACTCTATCAAAGGCGTTTGCCATATCTAGTTTAATCAACATACCTTTCTCCTTTCGTTGCTTACTTGAGTGTATTGTCTCCTGAACTTGGATCACATTGTCCAGAATATGCCTACCCTCCACAAAGCCACCTTGATAGCTGGAGATCAGTTTTTTTAACAATGGCTTGATCCGACTTGCCAGAAGTTTTGCCAGGATTTTATAAGAAGCATTGCACAGCGAGATGGGTCTAAATCTAGCAAAGGAGTCAAGATTGGTGTCCTTAGGAATTAAAGCCAGGTAAGTGGACTTGGTTCCTCCACCAATCTTGGCTTTTTGCATGAATCCTCTTGTCATTTTAAGCAGATCTGCCTTGATAATGTGCCAGCAGGATTTGAAGAAGTGAATTGTGAACCCATCCGGCCCAGGGGCCTTATCTGATTCCATGGACCAAATAGCTTTTATGATTTCCTCCTCAGTAATGGGTCTGCAGAGGTTTAAGTTGTCTTCAGGACTGATAAGGGAGGGAACACTGGAGAGGAAATCATCCGCCTCCTCATCATTTCTTTGAGTTTCTTCTCTGTACAAGTTCCTGTAATGGTTTTCAGCAGCGGCTTTAACTTGATTGAATCCTTTACATACTTGACCCTCAGCTGTTTTGATTTCTGCTATGTAGTTCTTTGACAGTCTAGCTCTATATTGCCGGTGGAAGAAGGGAGTGTTCCGGTCCCCGGCCTTCAACCAAAGGCTTCTGGATTTAAGCCTCCAATATTCTTCTTCCTTACGAAAAGATTGATACGTTGCTCTTTGTGCTTTTACTTCCTCCTCGAGCAACTCTGATGTGATATCTCTGTTTTCCATATCTGTTTGCAGGTTCGACAAAGACTGCACAGCCTCCATTCTCTGATTGATGGGGTTGGTATCCGGTGTTTTTATCCAGTCCTTCAGAGCTTGCTTTGTGGCTTTCAGTTTTTGCTCCCAAACGTAGCTGGAGGATCCTGAGATTGGTTTGGCCCATGCTGCCTTGACAGTCTCCATGAATCCATCTCTCTCGATCCAGAGTGGGTTGAATAGAAAAGGAAGCGGACCCAAGTCTTCTTCATCTTCCAAAAGGAGCTGGATGGGTTTATGGTCTGAGGAGAGCTTGGGCAAAATTTTGGTGGATATTTTCTTGTTCATCATAATGGAACTTTGCACCAAGAAACGGTCTAATCGAGTAGAACTGTGCTCCGAACCAACCCGATTATTTGACCATGTGTGAATGCCACGAATGGGCCTGAAATCAAGAAGGTCCCAGAACTAGGTGATCTCCTCAACCTTGGCCAACATAGGGTCTCTAGAGCTGTTCCCCCCCCCCTCTTTTCTTTTGCTTTCAGAACAATGTTCAGATCCCCGACAAGAATGATGTTGCTGGGATTGGTCTGCTCAAGAAAGGCCACAAGTGTATCCCAGCATTCTTGTTTTTCAGAATAAGTCACCGGAACATAGAGATTGAAGAGAGAGATGGACAACTTACTTGCCTTATGCTTCAGCTCCGTGTATATCTAGTGCTGGGTTTCATGGGACATTAGCAGCTGAAAGAGGTCGTCCATCCAAAGTGTTGCCAGCCCTCTAGAGGTTCCCCTTGAGCTGACTGCTTTTCCTGCTTTTTTGTTCCACTTTGTTCTGCCTAACTCTAGAAGGGCCTGCCCTTCTATTTTGGTCTCTTGGAGCATAAGAATCTCTGAGGGGTCTGCTTTCAATAGGTCCCTGACTGCTTCTATTTTAGAGGGGTTCCCCAGACCTCTGCAGTTCCAAGAGACGAGTTTCATTATTTACAAAGAGGGGGGTTGGGGCCTCCCTTGGAAGGCCTTGGTCTGATATTTCGCCCAATAGACATTTCTATTGTGGATTGACTTCCTTGAATCTTGAGTCTTTCTGCCTCTTCGTCCCTCTTCTCTTTACGAGATTTCCTTCCTGCTTTTTTGAAAGGGCGCTCGTAGAATTCATCCTCGGAAGAACTAGAACTAACCACAGGTTTTTTCCTTGCTATTTCTGCATAGGAAGGATTAGTGGGAGAGCCTTGATTTTCCTCCATCTGAGTTGTTTCCTCTCTCTCTTTATTTGGAGGAGAAGGGGCCGGTTGTTCCTCATTCTCCTGATTTATGTTGGCTTGTATGTCCTGCTCTCTTTCTGGTGCATTTGGTGGTGCTTTCGCTTCTTGGTTGCTTTTGGAGCTTGGTTGACCTCCTGTCATATTTCCTTTACCTGCGCCTTTTTTTGAGCTAGTGTTTTTTTGGACTAGGGTCCATTGTTCCCCATTTTGTTTATCTGCCTGTTCCTCAGCCTTCTTCTTACAGTGCTTTGCAAAGTGACCGTGCCCGTGACAATGCCTACATTTAAATGGCAGCTGTTCATAGTCCAGCTCTTGGACATGCGTCCACCCAGCAACAATGAGCTTGATAGTTTCCGGTAATCCTTCTTCGAGATCTACTTCTACGCAGATGTGGGCGCATGAGTACTGATCCTTTCTTGCCGCCTGATCTATGTATTTTCCCAATGCATTTCCTATTGTCTGGAGAGATTTTGGATTCCAACAGTGGAGAGGCAAGTGAGGGAGTCTAACCCAAACCGGGACAGCCGAGGGAACATCCTGGGAGGGGTCGAAGTCAGGAGACCATTTGTTTAGGTAAAGGCCCTGAGGGCCCATGAAATATGGTCCGTTTCTGAAGATTAATCCTTTGTCTTCTGGGTTTTCAAAGACAAACACAAAGAAACCCTTACCTACGAAGTAGCTATTGACTCCCTCCTTGATCAAAGGCTTCCAGTTCCTTTGAGTCCAGTCCTCAACAGATTTGGGAGAGGGCCAAAGGCCCGTGAACTGGCCTATGAGGCCCCGCTCCGCCAGATTCAGCGCCGATTTGCAGGTGTCTCCTTCGGGAAGAGCCACTGTGGGGATTGAGTCCATTTTTTTCACAAATTTCTGCTGAGACAAAGATGGAGGGTGTTTGGGAGCATTAGCAATCATTGCCCTAAATGCAGAAACCTCTGGAGGCGGAGGGGGATCAGGAGTCCTGCGGTCATCCATGGTTAGATCTGTCCCAGAGCAGGCCGAGCAGGACGAAGCTGGGGCGCGCTGGAGCTGCCAGCAGCCCAAGCGCGATCAGAGGGCTCAGTGGGAGGCAGAGCGGAGGACCAGAGCCAGCGCGCGC